>CM044016.1:40155374-40694732 GCA_024085815.1 Flaveria linearis | reverse complement strand
ATATATATATATATATATATATAATAAATTCACAAAGATAGTTAACACATATGGACGAGTACACAAAGGTATTCGGTTAAAATCATAATGAGACTATAAGAATACATGAGTCTAGTTAATACACACGATGAGTTACCGAGCTTTATGCCGTTCGTACGGTCTATTGTGACAGATGCCTCACTCCATCACATTCACCACATGATCTTCAACAAGAAGGATCTTAGGTTTCCTTTCTGATTTGGGAATATCTTGAATGTTTCTAAGACTTTGTTCATTAAGTCCCTGTATCATCTGAACTGTCACACTAATGTAACATAATCCACAATGTTCTTGCTTGATATTGTGAGGTGTCACAGTATCCCCCAGTTGAGGGAATTTCTTCTCGAAATTCAACTGGTGCTAGGTCCAAGAGTGTCATTCTCGAACAGATGAGGATATTTGAGTTTCATCTGATCCTCTTTTCCCATGTAAACTCTGGACCTCGTTTGGAATTCCATCTTACACGAACAATAGGTATCTTACTGCGTCTCAACTTCTTGACCTTTCGGTCCATGATCTCAATGGTTCCTCTACAAAATGAAGACTTTGATCAATCTTGATGTCTTCGATAGGCACATGAAGTGATTCGTCAGCTAAACACTTCTTAAGGTTTGATACATGGAAAGTATCATGTACACTGCCAAGCTCTTGTGGCAACCTTAATCGGTATGCCACTGGACCGATCCTCTCTGTGATCTCAAATGGTCCGATGTATCTCGGGGCTAACTTCCCCTTCTTTCCAACCGAACTATCCCTTTCCAAGGAGAGACCTTAAGTAACACTCGATCACCAACATTAAACTCTAACGGTTTCCGACGGTTATCGGCATAGCTCTTTTGGCGATCTCGAGCAGCCTTAGTCTATCTTTGATTAGGAAAATCTTATCGGTTGTTTCTTGTATGATTTCAGGACCTGTTAGCTGACTCTCGCCAATCTCGGCCCAGCATACAGGTGATCTACATTTTCGACCATACAACGCCTCGAATGGTGCACACCCAATACTAGTATGATAGCTGTTGTTGTAGGAAAACTCTATCAACGGTAGATGAGTATCCCAACTACCACCAAAATCAATGACACACGCACGTAGCATGTCCTCAAGTGTTTGTATTGTGCGTTCACTTTGGCCGTCAGTCTGGGGGTGATAGGCTGTACTCATATCCAGTCGACTGCCCATCGCTTTCTGCAACGTCTGCCAAAAGCGTGAAGTGAATCGACTGTCTCGGTCGGATATGATTGACACTGGCACTCCATGCCTTGTCACAACCTCTTTGATGTACAATCTTGCCAACTTATCCATTTTATAGTCTTCTCGGATAGGCAAGAAGTGTGCTGATTTTGTTAATCGATCTACTATGACCCATATCGAGTCATGCCCGCTTGGTGTTCTCGGGAGTTTGGTGATAAAATCCATTGTGATGTTCTCCCATTTCCACTCGGGAATTTCGGGTTGTTGTAATAATCCGATGGTTTTTGGTGTTCAGCTTTAACCTTGGAACACGTCAAGCATTTGCTCACATATAGAGCAATGTCTTTCTTCATACCCGGCCACCAGTACAGATCCTTCAGATCATGGTACATCTTGTCTGCACCGGGATGAACAGAATATCGAGTCTTGTGTGCTTCATCCAAGACTAATGTACGTACATCTCCCCATTTGGGAACCCATATGCGATCAATGAAGTAATGTACGCCGTCATCCTTGCGATTCATCTGTTTATCCAACCCTCGGAATTCTTCTCCCGCAAGGTTTTCTTCTTTTAGAGCCTCAGTTTGCGCATTTTGGATTTGAGTTTCAAGCTCGTTTGAATAGTCAAACCCAAGGCTCGAACACGTAATGGTTTTACGCGTTCTTTACGACTGAGGGCATCAGCCACCACATTTGCTTTCCCCGGATGATACCAGATTTCACAATCATAGTCACTAAGTAATTCTACCCATCATCGTTGTCGCATGTTGAGCTCTTTCTGATTTAGGATGTGTTGAAGGCTCTTATGATCGGTATAGATGATGCACTTGGTTCCATACAGATAGTGTCTCCATATCTTAAGTGCAAAAACTACAGCGCCCAACTCTAAATCATGAGTTGTGTAGTTCTTCTCATGCACTTTTAGTTGTCGTGAGGCGTATGCAATCACCTTACCTCTCTGCATAACACACACCCAATCCTTGATGCGAAGCATCGCAATACACCACAAAGTCGTCTGTTCCGTCCGGAAGAGACAGTATTGGAGCATTGCACAATTTTCCTTTAACATTAAAAAGCTTGTTCTTGTGCATGTCCCCAATCAAACTTCTTATCTTTCTGAGTTAGCATGGTCAACGGTTGTGCGATTTTTGAAAAGTTCGCAATAAACCGTCGATAATATCCGGCCAATCCTAAGAATTGTCGGATTTCTGATGGTGTTTTGGGTGTATCCCAATTCTTCACCGCTTCAATCTTGCTGGGGTCTACATGGATTCCTTCTTGTTAACCACATGACCCAAGAACTTCACTTCTTGAAGCCAGAATTCACACTTCGAGAATTGGCGAAAAGCTTCTCTTCCCGCAACAATTCCAAAATTGCTCGAAGGTGTTTCCGTGGTCTTCTTTCGAATGAGAATAGATAAGTATATCGTCTATGAACATGATTACAAACTTATCTAAATATGGTTTGCACACTCGATTCATTAAATCCATGAACACAGCTGTGCATTAGTCAGCCCAAACGGCATGACTAAGAACTCATAGTGCCCGTAACGAGTCCTGAATGCTGTTTTCAGTATGTCATCCTCAAAAACCCTCAGTTGATGATATCCAGAACGAAGATCAATCTTGGAGAAATACGAAGCTCCTTGTAGTTGATCAAACAAATCATCAATTCTGGGCAGAGGGTATCGATTTTTCACAGTCAACTTGTTCAACTCGCGATAATCGATACACATACGAAATGACCCGTCTTTCTTCTTGACAAATAGAACCGTGCTCCCCATGGTGAATGACTCGGCCGAATGAATCCCTTCTCCAATAGCTCTTGTAGTTGGTTGGAGAGTTCCTGCATTTCGGAGGGTGCTAATCGATATGGTGCTTTTGCTACCGGCGTAGCTCCAGGAACCAACTCGATACGAAATTCTACCTGTCGTAGAGGAGGTAATCCCGACAAATCATCAGGAAATACTTCCGGATAATCTCGCACCACAGAATATCTGCCAACTTGATGCCTTCTTTCTTCTTTTATAACATGAGCCAGGAGTGCATAGCACTGCTTCCGTAGACATCGTCGCATCTTCATGCAGGAAATAAGCTTCAGAGTTCTTCCTGGTCGTTCTCCTTGAATCTTGAGTACCTCCCCATTAAGCATGGGGATTCGTACTACCTTCTCCCGACAAACGATCTCTGCTCCGTGCTTCGCCAACCAATCCATCCCCACAATTACGTCGAAGCTCCCTAACTCGAAAGGTATCAAATCTATGTCGAAGGCATGGTTTTCTAATATTATGGAGCACTGTCTAATGATCTCATCTGCTTGTACAAATCTACCGTTGGCCATTTCTACTGAAAAGCTAGTTTCTAGCCTACTCGGTTTCAACCAAGCATGTGTGCAAAATCAGAAGATATGAAGCTATTATCTGCTCCCGTATCAAACAATATAGATGCGAAGTGGTCGTTGAGAAGATACGTACCCGTGACGACATTGGGATCTTGACGGGCATCATTAGCTCCAATGACGAAGGCACGTCCTCTTGCAGCATTTCCTTGATTTCCCTGGACTGGATTACCAGCTATAGCCAGCAGCTGCTGCTGGTTATTGCCTTGTTGACCGGGTGCTCTGTTCAATCGAGGACACTTGTTTCGGAAGTGATCAAGACCTCCGCATTCGTAGCATGCCCTGGCGTTCCCGGCGGGGTTAACCGCATTGATGGGCGTGACCAGGTTTGGCGCAATTCTACAATCTTTCGCCCAATGACCCAAGCGTCTACAGCTCGTGCATTCCCGACACGGCTTTGTTGGGGAGTGGTGCCAGTTACACTTGTTGCACTTGGGGTGCGGTCCCGTGTAATCCTTCGTCCCTTGAGTCACAGCCACAAAGTTTCTGGTCGTTTTGGCCCTCTTATCAAACTTTCCAGTACCAGACCGACTTGTTTCCCCAGTCTCTTTCCTTTTCTCCGCTCCCTTACCCAGTACTCCTGTTCTTACCATCTCGTCTGTGAGAGCGCCCGCTTTCAGAATAGCGTTCTGGATTGTGGGAGGAGCAGCTGCAGTTACCATCACCCGAATTTGAGGCGCGAGTCCCCAAATGTATCTTTCTATCCTCTTGGACTCCGGGGTGACTAAGTGTGGAACTAATCTAGCCAACTCGTGGAATCGGTCAGTATAGGCTGCATGCCCTGCCCCCACCATAGCATGATTCCAGAACTCATGTTCAAGCTTCTGCATTTCGTTGAGGGGGCAGTATTCCTCGGTAATCAAGGCTTTGAATTCATCCCAGGTCATTTGTATCGCAGATTCCCTTCCCTAGCTTGAACCTGTGTGTTCCACCAGGTTAGTGCTCTGCCCTGTAGTGAGCACGTAACATACTTGATCCGCTGGCTATCGAGGCATTCACTGATATCGATCACGGCCTCCATTTTCTCAAGCCATCTAGTCAGGGCTATCGCCCCACCTTTCCCATCAAATTCGTGGGGTTTACAAGCCACAAATTCTTTATATGTACATCCACGTTTGATTTGGTTGTCGCCAGTTCATTCCCATTTGTTCTGCCATTGCCAGTATCACCCACCACACCTTGATCATGTTGACCGTTGGTGTTGTGATCCCCGTGGAGAGGATGGTTCAGCAGGGCATCGCTTACTTGGGTTACGATGGTTGGTATCAATGCAGCTAGCTGCTGAGCAATCATGGCAGCTATATCAGGATTGCCAGTTTCCAGATTATTGTCGGCTTGAGCACCACCAGCTCCTGAAGGTCTACCCCTTCTCCTGTTCTGGGGCTTCAGCTTCTTGGTTGGTTTTGCGTGTGACTCTTTTAGGTGCCATCTTCTAACTACAGAAAGATGGAAATTTAGTCACCGTATGATTTCATGCATTAATTCATAATAACCTATGCTTCGGTCCATTAAGATCATTATGTAGCCCAGGTTAAGCACATTATCAGTATACCGGTGATGTTATATATAGGGTTCCCCGCAGCGTTCCCACCACATCCACGATATACCTTGAATAATACTTAAACTAGTTACATAACATCTTAATTTTCCTTAGCACCTACTCAAGAATAAATGTTTCATAAGATCAATATCGTGATTGGAAATACCATGATGGCTCTAAGTAGGACAGGACTTAAGTAAATGTTGATAATGTTTGATTGCCTTCCATAAGGACTTATAATGTTTGATTGCCTCCAACAAGGACTTACTAGAATTATGACCCTAGCACCTAGGGTATAGAATAGACATGTGTGATACTCATGATCGTTACCTCGTGGTAAGATTAACCAGACTTTTCATGCATGGCGAATTACATTTACGTGTGCACCCGTAATGGTAATCTACCTTGCATGATCACCCTTAGCTTCACTTACCCCAAGTTAACATCATAGTATTATTTAGATTCAACAAGCACAAATAATATGATGTCCTCCTGTCCATGAGCCAGTATTCCAATAATAACATGTAATTGCAATTAAGCATATAAGTACATTATGTTTAATGATAACCGCATATCTGTCATACTTTCAGAATTTCACTCATAACTATGATAGGGTCGGATTCAATATCCGAGATCAACACTACGTGTGATCACCGAAGTTCCCTGTTACTATGATGTTGTGCGCATACAAGCGTAAAGTTCTAGCATAAAGTATCCTAAGAAGATAGTCTAAGAGTAGTAATGTCTTCCTTTGGGATATCAGATAAACGTGTATATATATAAAATCAAGTATGTAGGAACATACTTGTATATTATTAGGTATATAGGAATATACCTATATATCAAATTTATAGACTTTAGGTAAAATCAAATACACACAATCCCTAGCATGCATTCTATATGAAGGTTCTTAGGTTATAGTCTAGGTCGAATTCTCCACCTAAATCTCTATAACCAAGGCTCTGATACCAATCTGTCACACCCTCGCTTAGAGCGGAAACACGAGGATGCGACGGACGGGATCGTCATAACACTTGGTATAAATACAGAGATATAATACATGCAAACTTCTCGTGTCATGACGTCCCCGACACAATGGTGACTTGTGTCGTGGTTAGTCAGTTCCACGACTATCATAGTCTTATTGATTCTAAATCCAAAATACACATTGTTCACAAATGAATACAAATGATATACATTACAAATGCAAAACTAATGAAATCCTGAGGGTCTCTGCTAAGGCATCAGCACTAGCTATCCTCTTTGATTATGATCACCTGAAAAGATATGCTCAAAAATGTCAACAATAATGTTGGTGAGTTCCGCAGGTTTAAATTTAAAACATATAACTGATGCTGTATAGATTTTGATGTGGAATCAAACTGTAAGCACAAACCACATAACATGTGTTTAAGACAACCAAACCTAATGACGTTATGCATATAAATCTGACGGAATATATTCACCCATGGCCTGTTTGCTGGCAGCTGTAGTCGGTAACTCACAAGTTAAACCGATCTGTCGAGGGTGGGGGTGTCAACCCAGTAGTACTACCAATACCTAACCGTTGGTTCCCAAACCCGGGAATTAATGGTTGTTTGAGTTTTCCATAAAATAACACCATGTATGCATGCAAAACAGTATCACATTGATTCCAAGTATGAAAACAGAATATACAATGTACAACATTGAAAACGGGTGAGCATACTTTTCCCCCATTGATTGAAAACAGTAAAAACTTGTATAAACATAAAAAGGGCCACGAAACTCACCTTGAATTGTTGTAATGCACAAAGACTTCACAGAATAAGCAAACTTCACAGAATCAAGCAATGCACGATCGAACACGATCAATACCTATTATTGATTATAACTAAGCCTTTAAAACGTATACAACGCGAATAGATATATTTGGTCGGATTCGAGTCGGTTCGTTTGACGTATACGATTAGTTTATATATATATGTTTAACTTTGATTATATACCTTGTGATAATAGGATTTAAGTTGAATTGTGAGGTTTTGAACAATAATGAAATTAATGTATTTCGATCTATTCGAAATAAGTATATGTACGTATTCCTTGTAATCATATAATTCAATAATAATTTATTAATTAAAGTAAAAATAATCTATAATTATATTTGTAAATATTTTATGAAATTATATAATTTGTGATTTCTATAATTTTCGTGATTATTTCATAATTAGACACGATAGTGTCTATTTTATAAAAACAACTAATCGCAATATTTATAAATAATATTTTACAAAGATTTTAAGTTTTTAAACAAAATAAATTTTTTAGAAAATATTTATGAAATTTTAAACAAGGGATGTTTATAAAAATTATTTTATAATTTTTAAGAATTTTTATATTTTTTGAGGCTTAAAAAGGTTTTTAAAAAAATGCAGAGGCTCGGGTTCGAACCCGGGACCTCTAGCTCACTAACCCACACTCATACCACTGAACCAAGGCCTTCGCCGCGGTTTATATTGGTTTCAATTGTTTTTAAACCTGGTTAACCCAGTTTCCCCATGTTCATATGAACCCTAATCGATTCAGTCAAATTGAACCCCGAATTGATCTGTTAATGACCAAATTGATGGGGCTTTTGTTCCCCATGATAAAACGAATAGAATGATGTATTAATTACCTGTTTGGGTTCGAATTGATGCTATGAACACTCGAAGAACAGCCGCAGTATAACTCGAATTGAATGTGGATCAAACCGTGATAAAAATCAAATTAATTGTAGGGAAAGCTTCGAATGATGATGATAATCGAAAGCCCGATGCTATTTTGGGTTTAGAATGTTCGGAGAGTGGCAGTTGATTGAGTTGCAGGTCGCGGCAGAGGTGGTAATCAATTTGGTTCGATTTGTGTTGTTTTGATGAATTACAAGTAGTATTCGATTCTTAATGAGTTAAGGTTCGATTCCACGGTATAATTTGATTAAAGTGATTTTAGTGGTCGATTTAGCCGTTGAACGGTCGATTGTTAAAGTGGAAAAAGTTTATGGCCGTTAATCGACCGTTAAACGCGTTTTAGGGTTGTGTCGAGTTCGAATCTTACTCACGAGACGATTGGTAATAATTTGGGCTATTAAAATCGAGTTTTTGACGCGTTTTGGGGTTCGCCGGCGTGTCGCCGGACGTCGGCCGGAATAGTGTGGCCGGAAACACGGGTTTTGGGCGGGGGGTTGGGTTTGAAAATTAATAATTACAGATTTGGTCCCTGAGGTTTATGTTGTGTATTTTATGTTTAAAATTCATTTTTAAGTTTCAAAAATATCAAAGCAGTCCCTGTACTTATTTATTATTATTACTATTATTATTATTGTCATAATATTTTTATTATTTTATTATTTTCATTATTAGTATGTTATATTATTATTATTATTTTTATTATTATTATTATTAACACGAATGTGTATACGAGAATTCAACTAAATCGTATATATATAATATTATATATATATATATATATATATAATATATATAATAAATACATAAGGATAGTTAACACATATGGACGAGTACACAAAGGTATTTCGGTTAAATCATAATGAGACTATAAGAAATACATGAGTCTAGTTAATACACACGATGAGTTACCGAGCTTTATGCCGATTCGACGGTCTATTGGTGACAGATGCCTCACTCCATCACATTCACCACATGATCTTCAACAAGAAGGATCTTAGGTTTCCTTTCTGATTTGGGAATATCTTGAATGTTTCTAAGACTTTGTTCATTAAATCCATCTGTATCATCTGAACTGTCACACTAATGTAACAGTAATCCACAATGTTCTTTGCTTGATATTGTGAGGTGTCACAGTATCCCCAGTTGAGGGAATTTCGTCCCGAAATTCAACTGGTGCTAGGTCCAAGAGTGTCATTCTCGAACAGATGAGGATATTTGAGTTTCATCTGATCCTCTCTTTCCCATGTAAACTCTGGACCTCGTTTGGAATTCCATCTTACACGAACAATAGGTATCTTACTGCGTCTCAACTTCTTGACCTTTCGGTCCATGATCTCAATGGGTTCCTCTACAAAATGAAGACTTTGATCAATCTTGATGTCTTCGATAGGCACATGAAGTGATTCGTCAGCTAAACACTTCTTAAGGTTTGATACATGGAAAGTATCATGTACACTGCCAAGCTCTTGTGGCAACCTTAATCGGTATGCCACTGGACCGATCCTCTCTGTGATCTCAAATGGTCCGATGTATCTCGGGGCTAACTTCCCCTTCTTTCCAAACCAAACTATCCCTTTCCAAGGAGAGACCTTAAGTAACACTCGATCACCAACATTAAACTCTAACGGTTTCCGACGGTTGTCGGCATAGCTCTTTTGGCGATCTCGAGCAGCCTTAAGTCTATCTTTGATTAGGAAAATCTTATCGGTTGTTTCTTGTATGATTTCAGGACCTGTTAGCTGACTCTCGCCAATCTCGGCCCAGCATACAGGTGATCTACATTTTCGGCCATACAACGCCTCGAATGGTGCACACCCAATACTAGTATGATAGCTGTTGTTGTAGGAAAACTCTATCAACGGTAGATGAGTATCCCAACTACCACCAAAATCAATGACACACGCACGTAGCATGTCCTCAAGTGTTTGTATTGTGCGTTCACTTTGGCCGTCAGTCTGGGGGTGATAGGCTGTACTCATATCCAGTCGACTGCCCATCGCTTTCTGCAACGTCTGCCAAAAGCGTGAAGTGAATCGGCTATCTCGGTCGGATATGATTGACACTGGCACTCCATGCCTTGTCACAACCTCTTTGATGTACAATCTTGCCAACTTATCCATTTTATAGTCTTCTCGGATAGGCAAGAAGTGTGCTGATTTTGTTAATCGATCTACTATGACCCATATCGAGTCATGCCCGCTTGGTGTTCTCGGGAGTTTGGTGATAAAATCCATTGTGATGTTCTCCCATTTCCACTCGGGAATTTCGGGTTGTTGTAATAATCCCGATGGTTTTTGGTGTTCAGCTTTAACCTTGGAACACGTCAAGCATTTGCTCACATATAGAGCAATGTCTTCTTCATACCCGGCCACCAGTACAGATCCTTCAGATCATGGTACATCTTGTCTGCACCGGGATGAACAGAATATCGAGTCTTGTGTGCTTCATCCAAGACTAATGTACGTACATCTCCCCATTTGGGAACCCATATGCGATCAATGAAGTAATGTACGCCGTCATCCTTGCGATTCATCTGTTTATCCAACCCTCGGAATTCTTCTCCCGCAAGGTTTTCTTCTTTTAGAGCCTCAGTTTGCGCATTTTGGATTTGAGTTTTCAAGCTCGTTTGAATAGTCAAACCAAGGCTCGAACACGTAATGGTTTTACGCGTTCTTTACGACTGAGGGCATCAGCCACCACATTTGCTTTCCCCGGATGATACCGGATTTCACAATCATAGTCACTAAGTAATTCTACCCATCATCGTTGTCGCATGTTGAGCTCTTTCTGATTTAGGATGTGTTGAAGGCTCTTATGATCGGTATAGATGATGCACTTGGTTCCATACAGATAGTGTCTCCATATCTTAAGTGCAAAAACTACAGCGCCCAACTCTAAATCATGAGTTGTGTAGTTCTTCTCATGCACTTTTAGTTGTCGTGAGGCGTATGCAATCACCTTACCTCTCTGCATCAACACACACCCCAATCCTTGATGCGAAGCATCGCAATACACCACAAAGTCGTCTGTTCCGTCCGGAAGAGACAGTATTGGAGCATTGCACAATTTTCCTTTAACATTTGAAAAGCTTGTTCTTGTGCATGTCCCCAATCAAACTTCTTATCTTTCTGAGTTAGCATGGTCAACGGTTGTGCGATTTTTAGAAGTTCGCAATAAACCGTCGATAATATCCGGCCAATCCTAAGAATTGTCGGATTTCTGATGGTGTTTGGGGTGTATCCCAATTCTTTACCGCTTCAATCTTGCTGGGGTCTACATGGATTCCATCCTTGTTAACCACATGACCCAAGAACTTCACTTCTTGAAGCCAGAATTCACACTTCGAGAATTTGGCGAAAAGCTTCTCTTCCCGCAACAATTCCAAAATTGCTCGAAGGTGTTTCTCGGGTCTTCTTTCGAATGAGAATAGATAAGTATATCGTCTATGAACACGATTACAAACTTATCTAAATATGGTTTGCACACTCGATTCATTAAATCCATGAACACAGCTGGTGCATTAGTCAGCCCAAACGGCATGACTAAGAACTCATAGTGCCCGTAACGAGTCCTGAATGCTGTTTTCAGTATGTCATCCTCAAAAACCCTCAGTTGATGATATCCAGAACGAAGATCAATCTTGGAGAAATACGAAGCTCCTTGTAGTTGATCAAACAAATCATCAATTCTGGGCAGAGGGTATCGATTTTTCACAGTCAACTTGTTCAACTCGCGATAATCGATACACATACGAAATGACCCGTCTTTCTTCTTGACAAATAGAACCGGTGCTCCCCATGGTGAATGACTCGGCCGAATGAATCCCTTCTCCAATAGCTCTTGTACTTGGTTGGAGAGTTCCTGCATTTCGGAGGGTGCTAATCGATATGGTGCTTTTGCTACCGGCGTAGCTCCAGGAACCAACTCGATACGAAATTCTACCTGTCGTAGAGGAGGTAATCCCGACAAATCATCAGGAAATACTTCCGGATAATCTCGCACCACAGGAATATCTGCCAACTTGATGCCTTCTTTCTTCTTTTCTACAACATGAGCCAGGAGTGCATAGCACTGCTTCCGTAGACATCGTCGCATCTTCATGCAGGAAATAAGCTTCAGAGTTCTTCCTGGTCGTTCTCCTTGAATCTTGAGTACCTCCCCATTAAGCATGGGGATTCGTACTACCTTCTCCCGACAAACGATCTCTGCTCCGTGCTTCGCCAACCAATCCATCCCACAATTACGTCGAAGCTCCCTAACTCGAAAGGTATCAAATCTATGTCGAAGGCATGGTTTTCTAATATTATGGAGCACTGTCTAATGATCTCATCTGCTTGTACAAATCTACCGTTGGCCATTTCTACTGAAAAGCTAGTTTTAGCCTACTCGGTTTCAATCCAAGCATGTGTGCAAAATCAGAAGATATGAAGCTATTATCTGCTCCCGTATCAAACAATATAGATGCGAAGTGGTCGTTGAGAAGATACGTACCCGTGACGACATTGGGATCTTGACGGGCATCATTAGCTCCAATGACGAAGGCACGTCTCTTGCAGCATTTCCTTGATTTCCCTGGACTGGATTACCAGCTATAGCCAGCAGTTGCTGCTGGTTATTGCCTTGTTGACCGGTGCTCTGTTCAATCGAGGACACTTGTTTCGGAAGTGATCAAGACCTCCGCATTCGTAGCATGCCCTGGCGTTCCCGGCGGGGTTAACCGCATTGATGGGCGTGACCAGGTTTGGCGCAATTCTACAATCTTTCGCCCAATGACCCAAGCGTCTACAGCTCGTGCATTCCCGACACGGCTTTGTTGGGGAGTGGTGCCAGTTACACTTGTTGCACTTGGGGTGCGGTCCCGTGTAATCCTTCGTCCCTTGAGTCACAGCCACAAAGTTTCTGGTCGTTTTGGCCCTCTTATCAAACTTTCCAGTACCAGACCGACTTGTTTCCCCAGTCTCTTTCCTTTTCTCCGCTCCCTTACCCAGTACTCCTGTTCTTACCATCTCGTCTGTGAGAGCGCCCGCTTTCAAATAGCGTTCTGGATTGTGGGAGGAGCAGCTGCAGTTACCATCGCCCGAATTTGAGGCGCGAGTCCCCAAATGTATCTTTCTATCCTCTTGGACTCCGGGGTGACTAAGTGTGGAACTAATCTAGCCAACTCGTGGAATCGGTCAGTATAGGCTGCATGCCCTGCCCCCACCATAGCATGATTCCAGAACTCATGTTCAAGCTTCTGCATTTCGTTGAGGGGGCAGTATTCCTCGGTAATCAAGGCTTTGAATTCATCCCAGGTCATTTGTATCGCAGATTCCCTTCCC
Source organism: Flaveria linearis (assembly GCA_024085815.1). NCBI lineage: Eukaryota > Viridiplantae > Streptophyta > Magnoliopsida > Asterales > Asteraceae > Flaveria > Flaveria linearis. The sequence goes on along the minus strand of CM044016.1, from coordinate 40,681,537 downwards.
CTAGCTTGAACCTGTGTGTTCCACCAGGTTAGTGCTCTGCCCTGTAGTGAGCACGTAACATACTTGATCCGCTGGCTATCGAGGCATTCACTGATGTCGATCACGGCCTCCATTTCTCAAGCCATCTAGTCAGGGCTATCGCCCCACCTTTCCCATCAAATTCGTGGGGTTTACAAGCCACAATTCTTTATATGTACATCCACGTTTGATTTGGTGTCGCCAGTTTCATTCCCATTTGTTCTGCCATTGCCAGTATCACCCACCACACCTTGATCATGTTGACCGTTGGTGTTGTGATCCCCGTGGAGAGGATGGTTCAGCAGGGCATCGCTTACTTGGGTTACGATGGTTGGTATCAATGCAGCTAGCTGCTGAGCAATCATGGCAGCTATATCAGGATTGCCAGTTTCCTGATTATTGTCGGCTGGAGCACCACCAGCTCCTGAAGGTCTACCCTTCTCCTGTTCTGTGGGACTCCAGCTTCTTGGTTGGTTTTGCGTGTGACTCTTTTAGGTGCCATCTTCTAACTACAGAAAGATGGAAATTTTAGTCACCGTATGATTTCATGCATTAATTCATAATAACCTATGCTTCGGTCCATTAAGATCATTATGTAGCCCAGGTTAAGCACATTATCAGTATACCGGTGATGCTTATATATAGGGTTCCCCGCAGCGTTCCCACCACATCCACGATATACCTTGAATAATACTTAAACTAGTTACATAACATCTTAATTTTCCTTAGCACCTACTCAAGAATAAATGTTTCATAAGATCAATATCGTGATTGGAAATACCATGATGGCTCTAAGTAGGACAGGACTTAAGTAAATGTTGATAATGTTTGATTGCCTTCCATAAGGACTTATAATGTTTGATTGCCTCCAACAAGGACTTACTAGAATTATGACCCTAGCACCCTAGGGTATAGAATAGACATGTGTGATACTCATGATCGTTACCTCGTGGTAAGATTAACCAGCTTTTCATGCATGGCGAATTACATTTACGTGTGCACCCGTAATGGTAATCTACCTTGCATGATCACCCTTAGCTTCACTTACCCCAAGTTAACATCATAGTATTATTTAGATTCAACAAGCACAAATAATATGAAGTCCTCCTGTCCATGAGCCAGTATTCCAATAATAACATGTAATTGCAATTAAGCATATAAGTACATTATGTTTAATGATAACCGCATATCTGTCATACTTTCAGAATTTCACTCATAACTATGATAGGGTCGGATTCAATATCCGAGATCAACACTACGTGTGATCACCGAAGTTCCCTGTTACTATGATGTTGTGCGCATACAAGCGTAAAGTTCTAGCATAAAGTATCCTAAGAAGATAGTCTAAGAGTAGTAATGTCTTCCTTTGGGATACTCAGATAAAACGTGTATATATATAAAATCAAGTATGTAGGAACATACTTGTATATTATTAGGTATATAGGAATATACCTATATATCAAATTTATAGACTTTAGGTAAAATCAAATGCACACAATCCCTAGCATGCATTCTATATGAAGGTTCTTAGGTTATAGTCTAGGTCGAATTCTCCACCTAAATCTCTATAACCAAGGCTCTGATACCAATCTGTCACACCCTCGCTTAGAGCGGAAACACGAGGATGCGACGGACGGGATCGTCATAACACTTGGTATAAATACAGAGATATAATACATGCAAACTTCTCGTGTCATGACGTCCCCCGACACAATGGTGACTTGTGTCGTGGTTAGTCAGTTCCACGACTATCATAGTCTTATTGTTTCTAAAATCCAAAATACACATTGTTCACAAATGAATACAAATGATATACATTACAAACGCAAAACTAATGAAATCCTGAGGGTCTCTGCTAAGGCATCAGCACTAGCTATCCTCTTTGATTATGATCACCTGAAAAGATATGCTCAAAAATGTCAACAATAATGTTGGTGAGTTCCGCAGGTTTAAATTTAAAACATATAACTGATGCTGTATAGATTTTTGATGTGGAATCAAACTGTAAGCACAAACCACATAACATGTGTTTAAGACAACCAAACCTAATGACGTTATGCATATAAATCTGACGGAATATATTCACCCATGGCCTGTTTGCTGGCAGCTGTAGTCGGTAACTCACAAGTTAAACCGATCTGTCGAGGGTGGGGGTGTCAACCCAGTAGTACTACCAATACCTAACCGTTGGTTCCCAAACCCGGGAATTAATGGTTGTTTGAGTTTTCCATAAAATAACACCATGTATGCATGCAAAACAGTATCACATTGATTCCAAGTATGAAAACAGAATATACAATGTACAGCATTGAAAACGGGTGAGCATACTTTTCCCCCATTGATTGAAAACAGTAAAAACTTGTATAAACATAAAAAAGGGCCACGAAACTCACCTTGAATTGTTGTAATGCACAAAGACTTCACAGAATAAGCAAACTTCACAGAATCAAGCAATGCACGATCGAACACGATCAATACCTATTATTGATTATAACTAAGCCTTTAAAACGTATACAACGCGAATAGATATATTTGGTCGGATTCGAGTCGGTTCGTTTGACGTATACGATTAGTTATATATATATGTTTAACTTTGATTATATACCTTGTGATAATAGGATTTAAGTTGAATTGTGAGGTTTTGAACAAATAATGAAATTAATTGTATTTCGATCTATTCGAAATAAGTATATGTACGTATTCCTTGTAATCATATAATTCAATAATAATTTATTAATTAAAGTAAAAATATAATCTATAATTATATTTGTGAATATTTTATGAAATTATATAATTTGTGATTTCTATAATTTTCGTGATTATTTCATAATTAGACACGATGCAGTGTCTATTTTTATAAAAACAATTAATCGCAATATTTATAAATAACATTTTACAAAGATTTTTAAGATTTTTAAACAAAATAAATTTTTCAGAAAATATTTATGAAATCTTTTAAACAAGGGATGTTTATAAAAATTATTTTTATAATTTTTAAGAATTTTTATATATTTTATTGAGGCTTAAAAGGTTTTTAAATAAAATGCAGAGGCTCGGGTTCGAACCCGGGACCTCTAGCTCACTTACCCACACTCATACCACTGAACCAAAGGCCTTCGCCGTGTTTATATTTGGTTTCAATTGTTTTAAACCTGGTTAACCCAGTTTCCCCATGTTCATATGAACCCTAGATCGAATTCAGTCAAATTGAACCCGAATTGATCCTGTTAATGACCAAATTGATGGGGCTTTTGTTCCCCATGATAAAACGAATAGAATGATGTATTAAATTACCTGTTTGGGTTCGAATTGATGCTATGAACACTCGAAGAACAGCCGCAGTATAACTCGAATTGAATGTGGATCAAACCGTGATAAAAATCAAATTAATTGTAGGGAAAGCTTCGAATGATGATGATAATCGAAAGCCCGATGCTATTTTGGGTTTAGAATGTTCGGAGAGTGGCAGTTGATTGAGTTGCAGGTCGCGGCAGAGGTGGTAATCAATTTGGTTCGATTTGTGTGTGTTTTGATGAATTACCAGTAGTATTCGATTCTTAATGAGTTAAGGTTCGATTCCACGGTATAATTTTGATTAAAGTGATTTTAGTGGTCGATTTAGCCGTTGAACGGTCGATTGTTAAAGTGGAAAAAGTTTATGGCCGTTAATCGACCGTTAAACGCGTTTAGGGTTGTGTCGAGTTCGAATCTTACTCACGAGACGATTGGTAATAATTTGGGCTATTAAAATCGAGTTTTTGACGCGTTTGGGGTTCGCCGGTGTGTCGCCGGACGTCGGCCGGAATAGTGTGGCCGGAAACACGGGTTTTGGGCGGGGGGTTGGGTTTGAAAAATTAATAATTACAGATTTGGTCCCTGAGGTTTATGTTGTTGTTATTTTATGTTTAAAATTCATTTTAAGTTTCAAAAATATCAAAGCAGTCCCTGTACTTATTATTATTATTACTATTATTATTATTGTCATAATTATTTTATTATTTTCATTATTATGATTTATTAGTATTGTTATTATTATTATTATTATTTATTATTATTATTATTATTAACACGAATGTGTATACGAGAATTTCAACTAAATCGATATATATATATATATATAAATAATAAATTCATAAAGATAGTTAACACATATGGACGAGTACACAAAGGTATTTCGGTTAAATCATAATGAGACTATAAGAAATACATGAGTCTAGTTAATACACACGATGAGTTACCGAGCTTTATGTCGATTCGTCGGTCTATTGGTGACAGATGCCTCACTCCATCACATTCACCACATGATCTTCAACAAGAAGGATCTTAGGTTTCCTTTCTGATTTGGGAATATCTTGAATGTTTCTAAGACTTTGTTCATTAAGTCCATCTGTATCATCTGAACTGTCACACTAATGTAACAGTAATCCACAATGTTCTTTGCTTGATATTGTGAGGTGTCACATAAGTTTTAGATGATCAATCCTTTATTATTCAGAGCATTAGATATTATACGCAACGGAAAGAATATATATATTATTTCTTAAAACACGTCTAATCATGTCTTATCAATAACCAACATGTATCTTGAGCTCTTATGATCCTACGTGTATGTCCATAAGCTCCTAATAGATACCTGAGAATACATGTAAATCAAGTGTCAACATAGGGTTGGTGAGTTCATAGGTAAGTAAAACATATTTGATAAATCATCATTATCATTCAAAGAAGGGTTTATTGTAAAGTGTGAGTTTAAATTACTCACCGGTATATGAATAGCCTGTCAGAACCCTCTTTAATAAGGTGAACCCGCTATCCCACATACCCACTATGTACAAGCCCAACAAGTCCTTCACATAGGATTTGCCCATGTATCATAGTTTATTATTTCTATGTGTACAAGCCCAAAAAATCCTTCACATAGGATTTGCCCATGTATCATAGTTTAATATCCTTTTTATGTGTATATTATATTATCATAATAATTTCAAATCAGAGGGAGCAAATCCTCCTTTACATTTATCCTCATATGGGTTGTAAATGGAACTATAATGGCAAACTTAGTATAGTGCACATCTGCCTTCTCACACCAGAACAAGTCATCCCGAATGACAATAAGATCTTTATGCATCTTGGTAAGGACCACATGTCCAAACCTTTGTGGGGGTAAGTCACTCCCCGATAGTACTACTCAAAAGATCTCTGCCTTGTTAATAGTCCAGTTTACAGAGAAGGATTTTCATAGTAACCATATGTAATCATAAATGTGATCCAATTATTATTTAACATAATACACAAAATAATTTGTAAATTTAATTACAACATGTATTCCAGCCCCAAAATATTTAAATGATTAAAAAGGGGAACAGTTAAGTATGAACTCACCTCAGTCCTTGTGTGGTGTTGACAAGCTAGTAAATTCCTCCTAAGGAATTATAATTCATATAAGCAAACAAAAACAAATCCTTAACCTAAATAAGTTAGATCTTGAACTGGCGTTCAATTGATCTAAGGTTTGGTTTTCTGGGATTTGCTATAAATATAATTAAATCATTTAGTTATTTTGTTAATTCTTTAATAACTAAAGATTTACATTTCATAATATTTAATTAGTTTAATAATGATTTTTAACATATCATTATGTTTTAAATAAATCTTAGACATTATTTAAATATGTAAAAGTATATTTAATTTATAAGATTTTATAGACCCAAATTATCTAGACATTATATTCTAAATAAATTGCAAACATTATTTAACTATGTAAGTTTATATTTAATTTTGTAAGATTTTAAATATTTAAATTTATAAAATCTAATTTGTGTTTATTTTATCATAATTAATCCATAACTAATAATATAATATCTATTAATAATTTGATGATTTATATCATTATTTAGAATCCATTTTATAAAAATAACAATTTATAACCTTGTAATATTTATATAAATAAATAAATAAATAAATAAGGTTTTTAAAGAATAATTTTCCAGAAAATATTATATAACTTCTAAAATAACCAAAGTTTATAAAAATTATTTTATAATTTTTAATAATTTTTCTGTATTTTTACAATGTGAAAAAGGCTTTAAAAAATAGATGTTGGGGGCCGGGTTCGAACCCGTGACCTCCTGTTCACAATCACACACACAAACCAGTAAACCAAGGCATCCAACCGCGATAGAAATCCGTTTCCAATACTTAAAAACACACCTTTAAACAAAACCCCAATTTCCCCAAATCAATAAGAACCCTAATTCGATCGAAGCCAAATTGAACACCAAATTGATGTTGTTAATCGAATTAAGTTTAGGGCTATGATTCCTTATGTAAAACCGAATGTATGGGTGTAATCAATTACCTGTTTGAAGTTCAGTTGATGATGAACAGGTAAGGGAACAAGTCGCGACAGTGAGGACTTCGATTGTTATCCAAACAACAATGATAATCGAATTGGTTGTACAGTAAGCTTCTAAGAGATCCAATGAGCAAAAGCCCTATGTTAATTTCGTGATATAATGCTCACAGTTAGGGATTGACTTAGTTGCAGGTCCGCGATAATGGTGATGATCAAACTGATTGTTTTCGAGTGTTTTAGATGCAATTCAAAGTTGAGTTTGGTTAGCAATCTTATAATCGACCGTTGGATTATTTTAATTGCATTATCGCGAAGTGTAGTGCGATTTATGAATTGTAAAGCGGCCGAAAGTGAAGTGGTTGAATTAATGCGATCGTGAGCTGTTATTCAACTAATTAAAGTGGGTGTTCAGATTCGAATCTGACCCACGAGCGAAATGGGACCGGTTTCGTGTAAAATAGTCAAGTTTGAATGGGTTTTGGGGTCGCCGGAGGGCCGTCGGAGGCCGGCCGGAGATGTTGCCGGAAAACCGAGGGATCGGGGTTGAGTTTCAGAATTTACAGAAATGGTCCCTGCGGTTTTGATTGTTATCATTTTATGTTTAAAGTTTTAATTTCAAGTTTTAAAATTTACAAAATCACCCCTGGACTTATTAAACCCAAATTTTTATAAATTATTTCAAAGTTTATTAAACTTTTATAATTTACTATTATTATTATTAGTGCCATTATTATTATTATCATTATTATTAGTGTTAACAATATCATTATTATTATTATTATAATATCAAATATATACATATATATATATATATATATATATATATTTTTTTTTTTCTTTTAACGAAATTTTTCCGGGTTATCACATCATCCCCCTGTTAGAGGAATTTTGTCCCGAAAATTAAGATGTACTGGCAACATCCTTGAACAGGTTAGGACACCTGCGCATCATTTCGTCCTCTCGTTCCTAAGTGAACTCAGGACCACGCGGGAGTTCCACCGAACTCTGACAACCGGAATCTTGCTATGCTTTAATTGTTTAACTTCCTTATCCATGATTTCAACTGGTGCCTCAACAAGTCTGAGTTTCTCACATACTTGCAGTTCCTTTAAAGGCACAACCAGTGATTCATCGGATAAACACTTCCTTAGATTTGATACGTGAAAAAAAACATTGTGCACACCACCAAGTTCAGCAGGTAGATTTAATTCATAGGCTACTGGGCCAATCCTTCTGACAATTTCAAAAGGCCCCACGTAGCGAAGGTTCAATTTCCCTCGTTTCCCAAAGCGTATAACTCCCTTCCAGGGAGATACCTTTAGCGAAACTTTATCTCCTTCCTGAAATTCAAGTGGCTTGTGGTGTTTATCAGCGTAGCTTTTCTGGCGATCCTTGGCAGCAGCCATGCGTTCACTTATCTGGACAATTTTCTCATGAATTTCAAAGATCAATTCTGGGCCAGTAAGTTGACTATTTCCAACTTCTGCCTAGCAAAGCGGTGATCTACATTTACGTCCATATAAGGCTGCGAATGGTGCCGCCTTGATGCTCGAATGATAGCTTTTAAATGAGAATTCTACCAAAGGTAGATGACCTTCCAAGTTCTTTCCAAAATCAATAACACAAACCCAAAGCATATCCTCAAGAGTCTGTATGGCTCTTTCACTTTGACCATCAGTCTTAGGGTGATAGGATAGGCTGTGCTCATATCTAGGCAAGTACCTAGAGCTTCTGAAGTTTATTCCAAAAGATAGATGTAAATCGTGCGTCACGATTAGAGATGATAGACACTGACACTCCGTGTCTAGAGATAATTTCTAAGCAACTTGGATTAATACTAAGTTAAAGAATAATTCCAGAAGAATCAAAGCTATTATCAACCCCGGTATCAAATAGATATGTAGCTACTGATGATAAGGTATGTGCATGAAACAACATTTGATTTTGTCGAATATGGCTTGCTTCAGTCATATAGGTATGACCGTGTGATGTATCACCTTGATTTATATGACCTGTATTTTCATAATTTAACTATTTTACTTTCTAGTTATGGCCATTTCTTAATTCTGATTATTTCTTAACTTGTCTTGGGGTCCTAATCAACCTAAGGCACACTTATGGTAATGGTCGGAACTCCAACCTTCTTAATGTCCCCGTTTAACACATGTTAGCTTACTCGTATCAACCAACATAGCTAGGTTCACAACATTGGCATTAAAGCAAATCATCTAAACCATCAGAGAGGCTTATTCTACTACTCACTAGATTTTTCCCAGTGTCCTTCTTAATTCTATTTGTTCTAATAACATAAGGTATGACATCAGTTTTGTCAATTTATGGAGTTTGTCAATATAAAGAGCACGACTTAACCCTACCATTGCATGATTTTAGAATTACAATTCTAACTTTTGCATTTCATTCCTTAGGTAATTGTAACACTATCTATAAATATCACCGGTATACTAAGAATGTGCTTAAACCGGTTACACGACATCCTAATTTTCCTTATCATCATCCCAAAGAATAACGTAATGTATGTATAGAGAGTATCATCACCCTTCTATATTTCCCGTAGTCCACTTTTATTCTAAGCATTCAATCAGCCCCTCAGTTACTAAAATGCTAAGTGGAAGAATATCTCTTAAAAGATAAAATTAATATCATGAACGGAAATACCGTGAAGGCTCTAAGTAGGACAGGACTTAAGTAGTAGTAAATAAACTACAAGCACATAAGTATAATATGTCTAATGATAGCTGCCTATCCTTCATACTTTCAGGATTTCAGGTATAATCATGTCAGGGCAAGTACTAGGGAAACAAGTCTATCTTTAAATTAGGACAAGTGTAGCTTAGATTACCAAATGGAACACGTCAAGGTAATTTGACCCATTTGCCTTATAGACTTGTTTATTTGTCACACCCCAACCTTGACGGCGGAATCGTCGAGGCGTGAGAGTTACGATTGTTCACAGCCACATAACGCTATGTTTAAATGTAAATATTCAAATTTGTAGTTTCAATAGGAATTACAACATAAGTCTCAATCATGAAATACATTCAAGCAAATATCAAACATAACATTTCATTTATTTAACTAGGTCCACATCCTAGTTTTATTGCAAGCTTCACAAGATCACTTTAAACTCGGGGGTTACCTGAAACATGATAAAAATAAAAGGTCAACTAAAAATAGTTGGTGAGTTTCCAAGGTTTTCATACATAATACGAAAAGATTACAAGTAGCAATTCATGTCATAGGTTATAAGCTAGTAAGGTTATAGAACACATATCTTCACAATCAAACCTCGACTTGATTACAAGTATATAAGATTGGCTAAGTGTATTTGGTTCCATAGTGCACAAGCATACGGCTCCTAGGAGTCGGCAATACATCGACTTTAGCACCAAATAGGCTTGTCAGGCCCAAAGATCTAAGACGTCGCCAGGCTAGCAATAGTTAATGATTGTAACAAACTATGTATCTCATATAATCACTTACATCACACAAATAACCATGACAAAAATATAAAGATGAATTGCAAGTGCTTTACAAGTCTCAAACGTTTATAAGTGTGTAATGTATAAGTATCATGTTTCACCCCAAAATGGTGTGAAATAAAGTAAAAGGGGGCAAGGAAAACTCACTTGTCAAATAAGTATATAATGACGATTAATAAGAATAATAGTAGGCGTCGTTCCCACGTGAATCGTTACAAGGCACCTAAATATGTAAATATATATTCACAAGGTTAAAGTCTTAATAATAAGCTTTAATGTTTTAACGTGAACTAGGGTTTCAATTGGAATTGTGAGATTTGTCGAGTAATTAAATTTATAAAGTAATTATTCGCGTTTTGATCCATTAGAAGAATTTCATATATGTGTTTTAGTATTTTAAGAATGAATTTTAAGTATAAAATTGATAAGGTTTAATATATATAAACTTTATAATTATTTAAGATTAATTGGAATAACGTTTTGATTAATAACGAATTATTAATCTAACCTTTAGTTAGTATATTTTATAAGAGAATAATATTTTAGAATGATTTATGAAATTATAAAATATATAATTTCTACAAACTTATATTATTTATTATTTAAGACAAATAATTACTTTTATTTGAAACAATAATAATTAATAACTAAAACATGAAAATACTCCAATTGTAATGTTTTGTTAAGATAAACAAATTTTAAAGTCTATTTTATAAGTTATTTAACTAGTTTATTATTTGTTTTAATAAAATAAAATCAAATATTAATATATTTTAAGAAATAAATTTGCAGAAATTTGTTTGATGTAAAGAAAAATATTTAAGGTTTATAAAACTTATTTTTATAATTTTCAGGAATTTTCTGAAATTTTTAAGAGGTTTAAAAAGGCATAAAAAAAATAGTTGGAGGTAGCCGGGTTCGAACCCGGGACCTCCAACACATACACACCAACTACCAGTGAACCAAAGGCACAAGGCCGCGTTAGTGAATGGTTTTTAAATCTTTTAAACATAATTTCAGAAACTCCAATTTCTCGTATGAACCCTAACTTGAAATCAGTTCAATTGAGGTTAAATTCGATGTTGTTTGCCTCTGAAATCATGGGGCTTTTGTTCCCCATGATAAAACGATCGTAAACATGTGTTAAATTACCTGGATTAAGTTCGATTTTGATGACAGGGAGCCCAAGAACAGGTCGCGGCAGGGGGTGTTTGATTCGAGATGCAAATGAGGATGACAATCAAATTCGTTGCATAGGTAGCTCCGAATGGTCTCAAGGATGGAAGGCCCGTTATCAATTGAAGCTGAAATTGCTCGGAATATAGTTGTTGATTGAGTTGCAGGTCCGAAAGGAAGATGGATCGAGTATGAGTGTTTGATTGTGTTTCGGATGGAATTGAGTTTAACAACTGATTGAGATTAGATATACGATTGTTTGCGCGTGTTTAATTGGATTAATATAATGTGTAGTGCGATCGATGGACTGCTAAAGCTGTCGACCACGCGAGGAAGAACAGAGATCGAATCGCACTGAGATTTTCAAATTAATCTTGAGCACGCGTTCGAATCTTGCACATGAAGTTGTCAGGGTGTTTGTTTTCATTTAAAATTGAGTAGATTGGTCGTTGTGGGCTCGCCGGAGCCGTTCGCCAGCGACGAGAATCCGACGGGGAAAGGGCGGTGGTTTGGGTGTTTTAAAAGAAAAATTACACAAGTGGTCCCTGTGGTTTGAAACTCTATCATTTTATGTTATAAACTAAATTTTCAGGTTTCGGAAATTACAAAATAGCCCCTGGTTATTATTATTATCATTATTATTGTTATTATTATTATTATTATTATTATTATTATATTATTATTACTGTTATTATTATTATTATTATTATTATTATTATTATTATTATTATTATTATTATTGTTATTATTATTATTATTATTATTTATTACATAATAATACTCACTATAATCTTTTAAAGGATTAAACGACAAATTAACGTATATGTATAAGCAACCTATAAGTTTCGTATATGACCACAATGGTCCTTACAAGTTTAAACAACGTTAACTTTTAATTAACACCAAAAATACAGGATGTTACAGTCTCCCCTACTTTAAGAAATTTCGTCCCGAAATTTAATCATGAGAAATAAATTTTAAGATTTATGAGGAGACTTAGATGTCATTTCGTGTTCACGAGTGTTTAAATTCAATAAGTTTGACTATGAGTCTTAAGTTTGCTAAGTTTCACCGTTTATAATCTTATATGTTCTAAAGTGTGCAAGTTATTCCTTTAAGATTTTTAATTGACAAATGTTTGTATTCCAAACAGTTCAATACGGTTAAAAAGAATTTTTGTCATGTGTGAAAACGCCATACATAAGATCGATACGGGACTCGGCTTAACGAACATGAGAAATAAGTTCCGAATGTTTTTGGATGGAATTCATAAGAGCTTCTTAAGCAAGTAACTTTAACGGGTTTCTAGGTGATCGATTCTTGTTTACTCATGTCAATGAGGGTTCAAAGTGTTATTAGTGTAACGTTGATACAAGTATCGTGTTTGTTAAGATTAAAGATTAACTTTGGTATGAAGAAAATCATTATAATAGGTTTTCAGAATAAGTGTGGTTTTGAGGGTAAAACATTCAGAAGATTTACTAGAGGTTGTTATAAGGAGTTCAAAGATGGTCCAAGAATGACACAATAATAAGAATTGCATTGATCAACGAAGATAACGTTCGCGATTGGATTAAAATTTAAATAATTCAGGATATAACTGATAAAGAGAAACAAAAGTAGCTTTCCAAGTACGGCTTGCACATGCGGTTCATCAAATTCATAATCACAGCTGAGAAACATTCGTGTGGCTAGGAAGCCATGAACACAAATTAGTAATGTCTTTATTTGGCAGGAAGGTTGTTTAGGAAGCTATCATTACGCAATCAGTTTTTAATGATAACTCAAAATGAAAGTTGATAAGTAGGGAATAAATGGTTCCATATAGCTAGATCAAATCAAAACATGAGAATAACGGGAAAGAAATCGATTTAAGAATTTACATGCGTCAAGCTTGGAATCAAAATCAACCTAAAACGATCGGGTCTTCTTTTAAGTTCAGAGATCATGCTTTGGCTTAATAGGTCAAAACACTAACATTGTTTCAGCCGTTAAGTTACTACATGCTTCTCGTCACTTGATTACAACCATGGTAAGTTGAAGATCCAGAAATGAGAATAGTCATCAAGGTGTGGTTTTCACTCCTAACTTGATGGTGTATTCCCAAGATATGACCATTAACTTACCAATCAAAAAGTTCGATCCCAACTCATTGTTGAGGATCTACAGAAATAAGACGAGGTAACTCACCATTAAGGTAAGGGAAGTCACTCCTATCTTAACGATGAAGTTTTACAAAAACAAAATATAACGGGATGAACTTCTTCATCAAAATCCAGAATTCACTCCTACTTTGATGAGATCGTTTCATTTGAGAGAACACATTCCATAAAAATGAAATTATCATCAAGGTATGGAATTCACGCCTATCTTGATGATTGAGCTTCATAGTAACAAGGAAACAATCAAAGATTAACATTTGTCACCAAAGTATAGGTTTCAATCCTATTTGGTGAGGTCATGTCATTTGTGAAAAGCCATTCCAAAGAGAATACTTGAAGTCAATCCTCAAGATAAGGTAATCACCCTAACCCAGAGGATAAAATTTCATAAAACATACAATTGGTAACCATTTATCGGAACGAATAGAGATTTATCAAAGTAAGGGAATCACCCCTATTTTGATGAGATAGAATCATTTAGGTGATACGAGTGTTCTTAGTCATAGATTAACTTGCAAACCCTCGCATTTTCCACGGTGCAAGCGGTACGAAGTTTGACTTAATGATGAAAGGAAAATAATATTAATTATAAATTCAGGAAATTTCAAGTTACATCAATGAAACTAAAAGGAAAATCACGCTTATAAAATTTAAGGTCAAAGTTCGAGATAACAGGATTTGTTATGACGTTCAAATCTTGGATGTCTTAAATCAGGAAGACGAAATCAAGGATAAAATGATTTGACATCATAATGAGATGTGAACATTCGATTCACAATCGAAAGGAATATATGGACTTCTCAAGATATGAGGTCAACCATAACCTTATTGATGACACGCGTACTTATAAGCGATCAATTATAACAAGAGTTTTGAGTCAAGTAACGGATTCATTGATCGAATTAGATCACCATTTACACTTTGCCTAGACAAAGTATCCCGAGATGTAGGAATTTCGTCTACAGCGTTGCATGTTCTTAGTTATGGGACACATCCTTAAGAAGACTTGAGAACCATAGGTAACGGTTTAAAGTTTTAAAGACATACGGTTTAGATTCTTAATATCTTTGGGTATATTGAAATTCATGTTCACGTTGGTCAAGGTATAGAAATAGTTACATGAAACGTTGAGTTCAATAACGTTACATGTTACACGTTGAGCGTTTAAACGTAAGAGTTGAAATGTAGGATGGGTTTAATATTAACAGTAATACTATTTAGGTTAAGGATGAGAAAGTGTTTAGACTTTGATGGTAAACCAGTTCAAGGATTTAAGGATTTTTAAGATACAAAAGGATGGTTCCATTTGGTAACGCATTACCATTTGGAATCGTGGACACGTCAAGGTAAATTGACCCATTTACCTTAGAAACTTGTGTATGTTGACCATAGTTTATCACTCATCCCAGAAATCCCCAGGTAGCGTAACGGTTCCCTCAATGAGATTTATACGAATACGCTTGCCTTAGCCCGAGGGCTTTTTGCCAGGAAATCCAGAATACAGGTGTCTATGTGTCACACAATATTTCTTAGGTTCATGAAATCAAAACCTTGATGAGATTTATATAGATTAGACATAACGTCTAAAGATCCAAGTCATAAGCATAAGTATACGGTTTCACGTGTCGTTGAGAATAAGTTAGGAAGTTCATTTATCGAGGAGAGTCAAAGAGTCGAAGTTAAGTTTAGGGAGTCTAAGTTTAAGCATACATAAGGCAATCCTATGCTAAGGCATCAAGTTGCATAAAAGGCATAGCATTATGTAGCATTTCAAACAATACGTGAGCATAAAAGTATAAAGATCTTTCTATGAGGTTCATGCAACTATAGTCTAGGTCACCATTTCTAATAACCTAAATCCCTATAGTTATGGGCTCTGATACCAATCTGTCACACCCCAACCTTGACGGCGGAATCGTCGAGGCGTGAGAGTTACGATTGTTCACAGCCACATAACGCTATGTTTAAATGTAAATATTCAAATTTGTAGTTTCAATAGGAATTACAACATAAGTCTCAATCATGAAATACATTCAAGCAAATATCAAACATAACATTTCATTTATTTAACTAGGTCCACATCCTAGTTTTATTGCAAGCTTCACAAGATCACTTTAAACTCGGGGGTTACCTGAAACATGATAAAAATAAAAGGTCAACTAAAAATAGTTGGTGAGTTTCCAAGGTTTTCATACATAATACGAAAAGATTACAAGTAGCAATTCATGTCATAGGTTATAAGCTAGTAAGGTTATAGAACACATATCTTCACAATCAAACCTCGACTTGATTACAAGTATATAAGATTGGCTAAGTGTATTGGTTCCCTAG
This sequence comes from Flaveria linearis, assembly GCA_024085815.1. Taxonomy (NCBI): domain Eukaryota; kingdom Viridiplantae; phylum Streptophyta; class Magnoliopsida; order Asterales; family Asteraceae; genus Flaveria; species Flaveria linearis. Next base: position 40,665,995 of record CM044016.1, on the reverse strand, counting down.
TGCACAAGCATACGGCTCCTAGGAGTCGGCAATACATCGACTTTAGCACCAAATAGGCTTGTCAGGCCCAAAGATCTAAGACGTCACCAGGCTAGTAATAGTTAATGATTGTAACAAACTATGTATCTCATATAATCACTTACATCACACAAATAACCATGACAAAAATATAAAGATGAATTGCAAGTGCTTTACAAGTCTCAAACGTTTATAAGTGTGTAATGTATAAGTATCATGTTTCACCCCAAAATGGTGTGAAATAAAGTAAAAGGGGGCAAGGAAAACTCACTTGTCAAATAAGTATATAATGACGATTAATAAGAATAATAGTAGGCGTCGTTCCCACGTGAATCGTTACAAGGCACCTAAATATGTAAATATATATTCACAAGGTTAAAGTCTTAATAATAAGCTTTAATGTTTTAACGTGAACTAGGGTTTCAATTGGAATTGTGAGATTTGTCGAGTAATTAAATTTATAAAGTAATTATTCGCGTTTCGATCCATTAGAAGAATTTCATATATGTGTTTTAGTATTTTAAGAATGAATTTTAAGTATAAAAATTGATAAGGTTTAATATATATAAAACTTTATAATTATTTAAGATTAATTGGAATAACGTTTTGATTAATAACGAATTATTAATCTAACCTTTAGTTAGTATATTTATAAGAGAATAATATTTTAGAATGATTTATGAAATTATAAAATATATAATTTCTACAAACTTATATTATTTATATTTAAGACAAATAATTACTTATTATTTGAAACAATAATAATTAATAACTAAAACATGAAAATACTCCAATTGTAATGTTTTGTTAAGATAAACAAATTTTAAAGTCTATTTTATAAGTTATTTAACTAGTTTTATTATTTGTTTTAATAAAATAAAATCAAATATTAATATATTTTAAGAAATAAATTTGCAGAAATTTGTTTGATGTAAAGAAAAATATTTAAGGTTTATAAAACTTATTTTTATAATTTTCAGGAATTTTTCTGAAATTTTTAAGAGGTTTAAAAAGGCATAAAAAAAATAATTGGAGGTAGCCGGGTTCGAACCCGGGACCTCCAACACATACACACACCCAACTACCAGTGAACCAAAGGCACAAGGCCGCGTTAGTGAATGGTTTTAAAATCTTTTAAACATAATTTCAGAAACTCCAATTTCTCGTATGAACCCTAACTTGAAATCAGTTCAATTGAGGTTAAATTCGATGTTGTTTGCCTCTGAAATCATGGGGCTTTTGTTCCCCATGATAAAACGATCGTAAACATGTGTTAAATTACCTGGATTAAGTTCGATTTTGATGACAGAGAGCCCAAGAACAGGTCGCGGCAGGGGGTGTTTGATTCGAGATGCAAATGAGGATGACAATCAAATTCGTTGCATAGGTAGCTCCGAATGGTCTCAAGGATGGAAGGCCCGTTATCAATTGAAGCTAAAATTGCTCGGAATATAGTTGTTGATTGAGTTGCAGGTCCGAAAGGAAGATGGATCGAGTATGAGTGTTTGATTGTGTTTCGGATGGAATTGAGTTTAACAACTGATTGAGATTAGATATACGATTGTTTGCGCGTGTTTAATTGGATTAATATAATGTGTAGTGCGATCGATGGACTGCTAAAGCTGTCGACCACGCGAGGAAGAACAGAGATCGAATCGCACTGAGATTTTCAAATTAATCTTGAGCACGCGTTCGAATCTTGCACATGAAGTTGTCAGGGTGTTTGTTTTCATTTAAAATTGAGTAAATTGGTCGTTGTGGGCTCGCCGGAGCCGTTCGCCGGCGACGAGAATCCGACGGGGAAAGGGCGGTGGTTTGGGTGTTTTAAAAGAAAAATTACACAAGTGGTCCCTGTGGTTTGAAACTCTATCATTTTATGTTATAAACTAAATTTTCAGGTTCGGAAATTACAAAATAGCCCCTGGTTATTATTATTATCATTATTATTGTTATTATTATTATTATTATTATTATTATTATTATTATTACTGTATTATTATTATTATTATTATTATATATTATTATTATTATTATTATTATTATTGTTATTATTATTATTATTATTATTTATTACATAATAATACTCACTATAATCTTTTAAAGGATTAAACGACAAATTAACGTAATATGTATAAGCAACCTATAAGTTTCGTATATGACCACAATGGTCCTTACAAGTTTAAACAACGTTAACTTTTAATTAACACCAAAAATACAGGATGTTACATTATTGACCACAGTAACTTCACGTGCTACAATAGCAGCAATCTTACGACCAGAGTTTCTAGACCGTGAACGGATTTGACGAGAAGCCATTCTGAAAGATCATTAAGAATTTTCATGGAAATCATGAAAACAACAATCGAGAATTTGGTATAATAGCAGTGAGATGTTCCAGGTGTAATCGTTTGATTCGTAAATCAAAGCGAGTACGTTAACTAATCAAAGTATTGGGTCAATCACAACTTTGTTGAAAACATGCGTACCTATAAGCAGATACTCATCCCAAGGGTTCCCAGGTAAGGTAAACAGGTCCATCAGTTGATTTGGATTTATACGAATACCTTGCCTAGGCAGAACACCTCGAGATACAGGCATCACGCTTTTCCAGCATTACATGTTTCAAGTTGTAAGACACAGACTTTGGCGAATTTAAAACCATTTGATTTAGGCACGATGATAAGTGTAGATCCCACATGTCGTTGAGAATAAGTTTAGGAATTATCGAAAAGAGTCAAAGGGTCAAAGTTATGTTTAGGAAAACAACTATCTAAGTTTAAGCATATAACTTCTTAATCCTATTCGATCTCTAACTAAGGCAATTTACTTTGTGCAACTATTATGTGTGGCTATAGGCTAGATGCAATTCCTAACTCAGTATAACCAATGGCTCTGATACCAATCTGTCACACCCTCAAATTCCGGGTCTGGAATCTATCACGGAGGGGTGAGCAAACAGGATCGAACACAGTAGTTACACATGAGATGCAGTTTTCTATGTGATAAGTTTTAGATGATCAATCCTTTATTATTCAGAGCATTAGATATTATACGCAGCGGAAATAAATATATATATTATTTTTTAACAACACGTCTAATCATGTCTTATCAATAACCAACATGTATCTTGAGCACTTATATGATCCTACGTGCATGTCCATAAGCTCCTAATAGATACCTGAGAATACATGTAAATCAAGTGTCAACACAGGGTTGGTGAGTTCATAGGTAAGTAAAACATATTTGATAAATCATCAATTATCATTTAAAGAAGGGTTTATTGTAAAAGTGTGAGTTTAAATTACTCACCGGTATATGAATAGCCTGTCGGAACCCTTTTTAATAAGGTGAACCCGCTATCCCACATACCCACTATGTACAAGCCCAACAAGTCCTTCACATAGGATTTGCCCATGTATCATAGTTTATTATTTCTATGTACAAGCCCAACAAATCCTTCACATAGGATTTGCCCATGTATCATAGTTTAATATCCTTTTCATATGTATATTATATTATCATAATAATTTCAAATCAGAGGGAGCAAATCCTCCTTTATATTTATCCTCATATGGGTTGTAAATGGAACTATAATGGCAAACTTAATATAGTGCACATTTGCCTTCTCACACCAGAACAAGTCATCCCGAATGACAATAAGATCTTTATGCATCTTGGTAAGGACCACATGTCCAAACCTTTGTGGGGGTAAGTCACTCCCCGATAGTACTACCCAAAAGATCCCTGCCTTGTTAATAGTCCAGTTTACCGAGAAGGATTTTCATAGTAACCATATGTAATCATAAATGTGATCCAATTATTATTTAACATAATATACAAAAATAATTTGTAAATTTATTACAACATGTATTCCAGCCCCAAAATATTTAAATGATTAGAAAGGGGAACAGTTAAGTGTGAACTCATCTCAGTCCTTGTGTGGTGTTGACAAGCTAGTAAATTCCTCCGAAGGAATTATAATTCACATAAGCAAACAAATACAAATCCTTAACCTAAATAAGTTAGATCTTGAACCTGACGTTCAATTGATCTAAGGTTTGGTTTTCTGGGATTTGCTATAAACATATAATTAAATCATTTAGTTATTTTGTTAATTCTTTAATAACTAAAGATTTACATTTCATAATATTTAATTAGTTTAATAATGATTTTTAACATATCATTATGTTTTAAATAAATCTTAGATGTTATTTAAATATGTAAAAGTATATTTAATTTTATAAGATTTTATAGACACAAATTATCTAGACATTATATTCTAAATAAATTGCAAACATTATTTAACTATGTAAGTTTATATTTAATTTTGTAAGATTTATAAATATTTAAATTTATAAAATCTAATTTGTGTTTATTTTATCATATTTAATCCATAACTAATAATATAATGTCTATTAATAATTTGATAATTTAAATCATTATTTAGAATCTATTTTTATAAAAATAACAATTTATAACCTTTGTAATATTTATAAATAAATAAATAATAAGGTTTTTAAAGAATAATTTTCCAGAAAATATTATATAACTTCTAAAATAACCAAAGTTTATAAAAATTATTTTTATAATTTTTAATAATTTTTCTGTATTTTTAAAATGTGAAAAAGGCTTTAAAAAAATAGATGTTGGGGGCCGGGTTCGAACCCGTGACCTCCTGTTCACAATCACACACACAAACCAGTAAACCAAGGCATCCAGCCGCGATAGAAATTCGTTTCCAATAGTTAAAAACACACCTTTAAACTGTCACACCCTCGCTTATAGCGGAAACACGAGGATGCGACGGACGGGATCGTCATAACACTTGGTATAATAACAGAGATATAATACATGCAAAATTCTCGTGTCATGACGTCGCTCGACACGATGGTGACTTGTGTCGTGGTTAGTCAGTTCCACGACTATCATAGTCTTATTGATTCTAAACCAAAATACACAATGTTCAAGTATGAAAACAAATGACAAATATTACATATGTAAATCTATTGAAATCCTGTGGTCTCAGCTAAAGCATCTGCACTAGCTATCCTCTTTGATTATGTTCACCTGAAAAGATATGCTCAAAAAATGTCAACACATAATGTTGGTGAGTTTCGCAGGTTTAAATTTAAAACATGTAAGTGATGCTGTATAAAATTTGATATGGAATCATACTTCAAGCACAAACCACATAACATGTGTTTAAAGACAACCAAGCCCTAATGACGTTATGCATATAAATTCGACGGAATATATTCACCCTTGGCCGGATTGCTGGCAGCTGTGTTGGTAACTCGCAAGTTAACCAATCGTCGAAGGGTGGGGGTGTCAACCCAGTAGTACTACCAATACCTATCCGTTGGTTCCTAACCCGGAATTAATGGTTGTATGAGTGTTCCCAAGAATAACACCATGTATGCATGCAAAACAGTATCACATTGATTCCAAGTATGAAAACAGAATATACAGTGTACAGCATTGAAAACGGGTGAGCATACTTTTCCCCCATTGATTGAAAACATTGAAAACTTGTATAAACATAAAAAGGGGCCACGAAACTCACCTTGAATTGATGCAATGCACAAAGACTTCACAGAATCAAGCAATGCACGATCAGATACGATCAATACTTATTATTGATTATAACTAATCCTTTAAAACATACTCAGTGTGAATAGATATATTTGATTGGATTCAGGTTGACGTACACGATTATGTATATATTTAAGTTTTATGACTAAATGTGAACTAGGATTTAAATTGAATCGTGGGGTTTTGACGAGTAATCATTTGTATTTTGATTTATTCGAAAGAAATATAACTTTTAAATATATTTTGTATATTTTGTTGTAATCTTGTGAAATACATACCATTTAATATTGATTACGATTTCGTATAATTTATTAATTAAAATACAAAAATATAACCTGTAACTACATTTGTAAATAATTCATGAAATTATATGATGTATAATTTCTATAATATTTTCATAGTTATTTCGTAATTACTCATGATTTAGAGTCCTATTTGTATAAAAATAAGTATTTATAATATTTATAGATAATATTTTATAAAAATATTTAAGGCTTTTAAATAAATAAATTTTCAGAAAACAATTTTTGTAAGGTTTAAAATAAGGAAGTTTATAAAATTTATTTTATAATTTTTAGGAATTTTTGTATAATTTTTGGAAGCTTAAAAAGGCTTTTTAAAAAATAATGCAGGTGCCCGGGTTCGAACCCGGGACCTTCTGTTGAACATAGAGTGCAAGAACCAGTGAACCAAAGGCTTATAGCCACGAGAATATTGAGTTTGATTTCTTTTTAAACATGATTTGTCCAGTATCCCCAAATCCATATAAACCCTAGATCGAAATCGATCAAATTGAGCCCTAATTTGATTCTGTTATGGAATAATTTCATGGGCTTTTAATCCTCATATCAAAACGAGTAGATTAGAGTGTTTAATTACCTGATTTGGTTGAGTTGATGATAAGAACAGTTTAAGAACAAGCCGCGACGAGGTCGAGATCGATTCGAGATGAAATAGTTGATAATAATCAAATTAAACAGGTGGGAAGCTTCTAGTGATGCTACTGAGTGAAAGCCCTCTGCTAATTGTAGGTTAGAAGGCTCGGGGAGTGGGCTTCGATTAGTTGCAGGTCGCGACAGAGGATTTGGTCAAATTGGTTTAATTTTGTGTGATTTTATGAAATGTCAGTAGCATTAGATTCACAATGAGTTAATGCTCGATTTAACGGTATTATTTTGATTAAAGTGGTGTGTGAGTGGGTTATTTAGCCGTTTGAAACGGTCGGGAAAAGTGGTAAGGATTATAACTGTTATTTTGACCGTTTCTACGCGTTTTGGAGATGTATGGGGTTCGAATCTTGTTCACGAGGCGATTATGTGTAATTCGTGCTGTTAAAATCGGGGTTTTACGCGGTTTTGGGGTTGGCCGGAGTATCGCCGGACTTTGGCCGGAACCGGCGCTGGAAAGTCGGGGGGTGGACGGGGTTGGATTTGAAACTTCCGAAATTACAGATTCAGCCCCTGTGGTTTCATTATTATTATTTTATGTTATAAAACTTCTTTTGAAGTTTTTAAAAATTACAAATACCCCCTGCACTTATTTATTTAGTCTTTGTTATTATTATTATTATTATTATTATTATTATTATTATTATTATTATTATTATTATTATTATTATTATTATGATTATTATTATTATTGTCATTATTATCATTATGTTTATTATTGTTATTATTTTTATGATTATATATATATATATATTGTAATTATTGGAACGTATTGAACTTAATTGTTTGTAAAAGTACGGGATGTTATAGTCTCCCCTGCTTTAGGAAATTTCGTCCCGAAATTTTAATCACAAGGAGCCTGAAATGAAAAGATGAGGATACTGAGATTTTATTTGATCCTCACGTTCCCAGGTGAACTCTGGGCCACATTTAGATTCCCGATGGATTTTGACAATAGGTATCCGGCTACGTTTGGGTTGTTTGACTTCATGATCCATAATTTCCACAGGTTTCTCGATAATGTGCACAGATTCATTAATCTGGACTTCGTTGAGTGGAATGTGGAGATTTTCATCGGCGAGGCATTTGGTGAGGTTTGAAACATGAAACGTCGATTTGCGGGTGATAAGCTGTACTAAGATTCTGTTGAGTTCCGAGAGCTGATTGGAGACTTTTCCAGAAACGAGAGATGAATCGACCATCGTGATCGAAAATGATGTTCAATGGCCCACCATGTTGGCTGATTATCTCATTGATATAGATACGAGTCAGTTTCTCAACTCGATTATCTTCCCGAATTGGAATGCAATGTGCTGACTTAGTCAAAAGACCAACGATAATCCAGATACTGTCGTTGTTGAGAGGAAACATTGGAAATGATGACGAGTTACCATGGTATGTTAGACTTATAATCACAACTTCCAGAATGTAATTTCATGGTAAGGTGATGTCTAGAAATCAAGATAAGACCAACAATGATAAGAAAGGTTATCCGTCGAAATTTAAGAATCCCAAACGCCAACCTATGAAACGACCTTAACGCATATCTTGTGAATATGTATTTCTACTTTGACCAACCATCGGTCTAAGAATACTACGCTATGCGAAGATCTTGGAATGGGTTCACAATGATGGTTAAAAATATTAATAAAACAGAAAACGAATCAATCGTCCAGAATAACGATTGATATTTTAACGTCACACCACGGTATACGAATATTTGAAATGGATGCAGGTTAATTTCTTGATGTTGTGAGATAATGAGTTTGCTATTACATAAAGATTACTCTGAACCTTTCCTTGGTGGGTAAACTTGATAGCATTGCTGATCTAGTGGGTGAGAATTTGTCTAATCCGTAAAACATCACTAATAACCTCCACTGGGACATCACCTCATCTTGGCCTAAATTTTGTGGCCTCCAACCTCATAACTCCTGCCTCAACTTTGGAAAAGTCGAGGATGTCACTAATAAGTTGAAGGACTAGATCACCAGTAGACAACATGACACTCAGAAGTTGTTTCTGATCTTTATCAAGTTTTGTTGTTGATAGAATTTCTGCTATGCTAACGACCCCTGATAATGGAGATCTTATCTCGTGTGGCACGGTTGCTAACATTTGTTTTGCTCTCATCGTTTCCTCTATAATATGAACAGTTTTATTAAGTTCTGTCTCTTTGGCCTTCTGCACAGCTATTTCTTCCCTTAGTTTTGCCACCTTTTCTCTCTTTTTCACCTGATCAGTGATTTCCATGCCTATGTACTTAACACCAATTTTCTCCCCATCTTTGCTGAACACGGGTTCAACATATATTAAGAATGTTTGGCTCCAAATAACTCATTCTCAAAAGTAATCCTCTCTTTGCTGGTAACTCTCTACAGTACTTCTCTTTTAAAGTCTTGTTGTTCAAATCCAAGATAGAATTTTAATGATTTTTAAGATTAAAGATTCAAAAGCGAATTTAGAAGTGACACAAACAATAGGAAGAGTATTTGTAAACATGTTTTGCAAGGTAGCAATATCTAAGTAAGTTTACATACGCGGTTTCAACAAACCATGAGTTCAGCTGAGAACATTTATATGACTAGAAAGTCATGTTCATAAGTGGATAATATCTTCAGCAGAGGAATTGTTTCGGAAGGCTACCATCGCACAATCATGTTTTGATGATAACTTAAAATGAAAGTCGATAGATAAGGAATAAATATTTCCATATAGTTAGGTTAAAATATGAGGATAAAGGGAGAGAAATCGATTTAGGAATTTTAAGTGCTCCAAGCTTGGAATCAAAATCGACCTAATACAATCAGGTCTCCTTTCAGGTTCAGAGATCATGCTTTGGCTTGATAGATCGAATCACCAACATTGGTTCACCCTTCAAGTTACTTCATGCTTCTTGTCACTTGATTACCACTATTGTAAGTTGATGACCAAGAATTGAGATTAGTCATCAAGGTATGGAATTCATGCCTAGCTTGCTAATAACAAGAAAATAACCGAAGGTTGACATTTGTCACCAAATACGGGTTTCGATCCTATTTTGGTGAGATCATGTCATTTGTGAAATGTAAGTTCCAATGAGAATAATTGAAGTCAATCCTCAAGATAAGGAAGTCACCCTAATCCAGAGGATGAAATTTCACAAAACAAACAAATGGGAAACCATTTATCAAAATAGAGATTCATCAAAGTAAGGGAATCTCCCCTGCTTTGATGAGATAGAATCATTTAGGAGATACGAGTGTTCTTAGTCATAGGTTGACTTGCAAACTCTTGCATTTCCCACGGTGCAAGCAGTGTGAAGTTTGACTTAACGATGAAGGGAAATTAATATCAATTAGGAATTCGGAAAATTTCAAGTTACATCAGTGTAACAAAGGAAAGATCATGCTAACAAGCTTAAGATCAAAGTTTGAGATAGCAGAATTTGTTAGGATGGTGTTCAAATCTTGAATAATTTAAATCAGGAGGACGAAATCAAGTACAAGAATGATTCGACATTACAATGAGATGTGAACATTTGATTCAAAATCGAAGGGAATACATGGACTTCTCAAGATATGAGGTCAGCCATAACCTTATTGAAGACATGCGTACTTATAAGTAGTAACTAGGTTATAATTAGTTTATTCGATTATTGAGGTGAGTGACCACTTATAATATAAAATATTCAATTAACAAAGTATCCCGAGATGTAGGAATTCCACCTACAGCATTGCATGTTCTAAATTATAGGACACGTTCTTAAGAGGATTTGAGAACATAAGTAACGGTTTAAAGTTTTGAAGACCATTCGGTGTTTAGGAAAGTGTTCTCGATACTTTCGAACCACTGTAGTAATCCAGTAGCTCTTTCGGTTCCACTGAGCTTAGTGGGGTTGCAAGAACTGAAATGCTTGTAGGTACAAGCATGTGGAGGGTTAGGACAAATAGAGATTTGAGCAGGGTTCACGTCTTGATTCAGATGATTTAGGAGAATTGGTATACCTCACGTGCTATAATAGTAACAATCTTACGGCTAGAGTTTCCAGATCAGGGTATGTTTTGACGAGTAGATATTTTAAAATATTATAAAGATATTTTATGAGATTTGGGTAATATGAGCTACACAACATGGAAACGACCATCGGGAATTTGGCATAATAATAATGAGATGTTCCGTGTGTAAACGTTTGATTCGTAAATCAAAGCGAGTACGTTAACTAACCAAAGTTTTAAGTCACCCACATCTTTGTTGAAGACATGTGTTCCGATAAGCAGATACTCATACCACTCTTCCAACCTTGCATGTATTGGGTGGTGAGGCACAGACTTTGTCAAGATTTTGAAAACCACGAATAACGATTCAAAGCTCGTTTTTGAAAATTATTTGATTTAGACACACAATGCCTTGACTATGATTTAAGACTTTTGTGTGCTTTGATAGGAATCAAAGTATAAAAAGAATCAAATATGGTTCTACTCATCAAGTTCCAATAACCCATGCTTCGGTCCATCAAGATCATTACGTAGCCTAGTTTAAGCACATTCTTAGTATACCGGTGATGTTTATATATAGGGTTCCCCACAGCGTTCCCACCACATCCACGATGTACCTTGAATAATACTTAAACTAGTCACATAACATCTTAATTTCCTTAGCATCAATCCAAAGATTAACGTAATATAAGTTTGATGTGAGCTACCGCAATTTATGTTTTAGGCGGTTTTTACCAGTATATGAATGGCTACAGACAAACCTATACATCGGTTCCACACGGGAATTGATGACTGTAGAGAAAACATTCCCAAAGTGTAAATAATTTAATGTGACGTAGCAAGATTCACAAAGCGTATACGTATAGTTTACAACCAAACCAATCCATGCCTCAGTCAATCGGAATCATCACGTAGCCCAGTTTAAACACATTCTTGGTATACCAAGGATGCTTATATATAGGGTTCCCCACAGCGTTCCCACCACATCCGTGGTATACCTTGAACGATGCCTAAACCAGTTACGTGACATCCGATTATCCTTAGCATAATCCTAAAGAATAACGTATTGTATGTGTAGAGGGTATCATTACTCCTCTACATTCATGTAATCCACTTCCATTCTAAGCATTAATCAGTAGTTACTAAAATGCTAAGTGGAGAAATGTCTCATAAGGTTAATATGATTGGAAATACCATGAAGGCTCTAAGTAGGACAGGACTTGAGTAAATGTTGATAATATTTGATTGCCTTCAACAAGGACTTATAATGTTTGATTGCCTTCAACAAGGACTTACAATGTTTGATTGCCTTCAACAAGGACTTACTAGAATTATGACCCTAGCACCCTAGGGTATAGAACAGAAACATGTGATACTCATGATCGTTATCTCATGGTAAGATTAATCAGACTTCTCATGCATGGCGAATTGCAATTACGTGTGCACCCGTAATGGTAATTTACCTTGCATGATCACCCTTAGCTTCACTTACCCCAAGCTAACATCATAGTATTATTTAGATTCATCAAGCACAAATAATGTATTGTCCTTATGTCCATGAGCCAGTATTCCAATAATAGCATGTAATAGCAAATAAGCACATAAGCACATTATGTCTAATGATAATTGCATATTCGTCACATTTTCAGAATTTCAGTCATAACCATGATAGGGTCGGATTCAATATCAGAGATCGACGCTACGCGTGATCACCGAAGTTCCCTAATAATATGATGTTGTACAAGCGTCTAGTTTGTACTTTTCCTTTTCAGTAGTTTGTACAACAGCTGAAGAGTTTGTTCTTCAGTTGTTATAGTTTCAGTAGTTTGTAAACGACTGGAGAGTTTGTTCTTCAGTCGTTGTACCTTTTCAGTACTTGTAACAGTTAGAACACTTAACATTTTGTAAGAGGGTGTCAGCTGTTTGACATCTAGTATCAAAGTATCCTATGGAGAAAGACTAAGAGTAATAATGTCTTCCTCGGGATGTTCAGATAACACGTGTATATGTATAAAATCAAGTATGTAGGAACATACTTGTATATTATCAGGTATATAGGAATATACCTGTATATTAAGTTCATAGACTTAATATACTTGATCCATTTGCCTTGTAGATTTGTGTATTGACTATAGTTTATCATTCATCCCAGAAATCCCCAGGTAGCGTAACGGGTCTCGCAATGAGATTTATACGAATACGCTTGCCTTAGCCCGAAGGCCTTTTGCCAAGAAATCCAGAATACAGGTGTCTATGTGTCACACAAAGCATGAAGAACATTTAGGTAAAATCAAATGCACACAGTCCCTAGCATGCATTCTATATGAAGGTTCTTAGGTTATAGTTTAGGTCGAATTCTCCACCTAAATCTCTATAACCAAGGCTCTGATACCAATCTGTCACACCCTCGCTTATAGTGGAAACACGAGGATGCGACAGACGGGATCGTCATAACACTTGGTATAATAACAGAGATATAATACATGCAAAATCCTCGTGTCATGACGTCGCCCGACACAATGGTGACTTGTGTCGTGGTTAGTCAGTTCCACGACTATCATAGTCTTATTGATTCTAATCCAAAATACACAATGTTCAAGTATGAAAACAAATGACAAATATTACATATGCAAATCTATTGAAATCCTGTGGTCTCTGCTAAGGCATCTGCACTAGCTATCCTCTTTGATTATGTTCACCTGAAAAGATATGCACAAAAAATGTCAACACATAATGTTGGTGAGTTCCGCAGGTTTAAATTTAAAACATGTAACTGATGCTGTATAAAATTTGATATGGAATCATACTGCAAGCACAAACCACATAACATGTGTTTAAAGACAACCAAACCCTAATGACGTTATGCATATAAATTCGACGGAATATATTCACCATTGGCCGGATTGCTGGCAGCTGTGTTGGTAACTCGCAAGTTAACCAAACATCGAAGGGTGGGGGTGTCAACCCAGTAGTACTACCAATACCTATCCGTTGGTTCCTAACCCGGAATTAATGGTTGTATGAGTGTTCCTAAGAATAACACCATGTATGCATGCAAAACAGTATCACATTGATTCCAAGTATGAAAACAGAATATACAGTGTATAGCATTGAAAATGGGTGAGCATACTTTTCTCCCATTGATTGAAAACATTGAAAACTTGTATAAACATAAAAAGGGGCCACGAAACTCACCTTGAATTGATGCAATGCACAAAGACTTCACAGAATCAAGCAATGCACGATGAGATACGATCAATACCTATTATTGATTATAACTAATCCTTTAAAACATACTCAGTGTGAATAGATATATTTGATTGGATTCAGGTTAACGTACACGATTATGTATATATTTAAGTTTTATGACTAAATGTGAACTAGGATTTAAATTGAATCGTGGGGGTTTTGACGTGTAATCACTTGTATTTTGATTTATTCGAAAGAAATATAACTTTTAAATATATTTTGTATATTTTGTTGTAATCTTGTGAAATACATACCATTTAATATTGATTACGATTTCGTATAATTTATTAATTAAAATACAAAATATAACCTGTAACTACATTTGTAAATAATTCATGAAATTATATGATGTATAATTTCTATAATTTTTTCATAGTTATTTCGTAATTACTCATGATTTAGAGTCCTATTTGTATAAAAATAAGTATTTATAATATTTATAGATAATATTTTATAAAAATATTTAAGGCTTTTAAATAAAATAAATTTTCAGAAAACAATTTTTGTAAGGTTTAAAATAAGGAAGTTTATAAAATTTATTTTATAATTTTTAGGAATTTTTGTATAATTTTTGGAAGCTTAAAAAGGCTTTTTAAAAAATAATGCAGGTGCCCGGGTTCGAACCCGGGACCTTCTGTTGAACATAGACTGCAAGAACCAGTGAACCAAAGGCTTATAGCCACGAGAATATTGAGTTTGATTTCTTTTTAAACATGATTTGTCCAGTATCCCCAAATCCATATAAACCCTAGATCGAAATCGATCAAATTGAGCCCCAATTTGATTCTGTTATGGAATAATTTCATGGGCTTTTAATCCTCATATCAAAACGAGTAGATTAGAGTGTTTAATTACCTGATTTGGTTGAGTTGATGATAAGAACAGTTTAAAAACAAGCCGCGACTAGGTCGAGATCGATTCGAGATGAAATAGTTGATAATAATCAAATTAAACGGGTGGGAAGCTTCTAATGATGCTACTGAGTGAAAGCCCTCTGCTAATTGTAGGTTAGAAGGCTCGGGGAGTGGGCTTCGATTAGTTGCAGGTCGCGACAGAGGATTTGGTCAAATTGGTTTAATTTTGTGTGATTTTATGAAATGTCAGTAGCATTAGATTCACAATGAGTTAAGGTTCGATTTAACGGTATTATTTTGATTAAAGTGGTGTGTGAGTGGGTTATTTAGCCGTTTGAAACGGTCGGGAAAAGTGGTAAGGATTATAACTGTTATTTTGACCGTTTCTACACGTTTTGGAGATGTATGGGGTTCGAATCTTGTTCACAAGGCGATTATGTGTAATTCGGGATGTTAAAATCGGGTTTTTACGCGGTTTTGGGGTTGGCCGGAGTATCACCGGACGTTGGCCGGAACCGGCGCCGGAAAGTCGGGGGGTGGGTGGGGTTGGATTTGAAACTTCCGAAATTACAGATTCAGCCCTGTGGTTTCATTATTATTATTTTATGTTATAAAACTTCTTTTGAAGTTTTTAAAAATTACAAAAACCCCCCTGCACTTATTTATTTAGTCTTTGTTATTATTATTATTATTATTATTATTATCATTATTATTATTATTATTATTATTATTATTATTATTATTATTATGATTATTATTATTATTATTATCATTATTATCATTATGTTTATTATTGTTATTATTATGATTATTATTATTATTATTATCATTATTATCATTATGTTTATTATTGTTATTATTGTTATGATTATTATATATATATATATATATATATATATATATATATATATATATATATTGTAATTATTGGAACGTATTGAACTTAATTGTTTGTAAAAGTACGGGATGTTACATAAACAAAACCCCAATTTCCCCCAAATCAATAAGAACCCTAATTCGATCAAAGCCAAATTGAACACCAAATTGATGTTGTTAATCGAATTAAGTTTAGGGCTATGATTCCTTATGTAAAACCGAATGTATGGGTGTAACTAATTACCTGTTTTGAGGTTCAGTTGATGATGAACAGGTAAGGGAACAAGTCGCGACAGTGAGGACTTCGATTGTTATCCAAACAACAATGATAATCGAATTGGTTGTACAGTAAGCTTCTAAGAGATCCAATGAGCAAAAGCCCTATGTTAATTTCGTGATATAATGCTCACAGGTAGGGATTGACTTAGTTGCAGGTCCGCGATAATGGTGATGATCGAACTGATTGTTTTTCGAGTGTTTTAGATGCAATTCAAAGTTGAGTTTGGTTAGAAATCTTATAATTGACCGTTTGTATTATTTTAATTGCATTATCGCGAAGTGTAGTGCGATTTATGAATTGTAAAGCGGCCGAAAGTGAAGTGGTTAAATTAATGCGATCGTGAGCTGTTATTCAACTAATTAAAGTGGGTGTCCAGATTCGAATCTGACCCACGAGCGAAATGGGACCGGTTTCGTGTAAAATAGTCAAGTTTTGAATGGGTTTTGGGGTCGCCGGAGGGCCGCCGGAGGCCGGCCGGAGATGTTGCCGGAAAACCGAGGGATCGGGGTTGAGTTTCAGAATTTACAGAATTGGTCCCTGCGGTTTTGATTGTTATCATTTTATGTTTAAAGTTTTAATTTCAAGTTTCAAATTTTACAAAATCACCCCTGGACTTATTAAACCCAAATTTTTATAAATTATTTCAAAGTTTATTAAACTTTTATAATTTACTATTATTATTATTATTGCCATTATTATTATTATCATTATTATTATTGTTAACAATATCATTATTATTATTATTATAATATCAAATATATACATATATATATATATATATATATATATTTTTTTTTTCTTTAACGAAATTTTTCCGGGTTGTCACAGTTACCTAATTAGAACACTTTTAAAAGTTGATTACTATTTTATAAAGTTACCCCATACAAATAATATTTATACATACTAGATCAATCAACCTAATAAAAGAATTAACACTAAGCATTAATGTAAAATTCTAAGTCGCTATTAATAAAATTTTTGACCATGTTCTTGTTCTTAGTTGATCATCTCCCGCTCTCATATATTATTCTCTACAATATACTCACCGCCTCATCGGGCACTTTCTTAATCTAATCATCAGCCATAATGTATTGTTATTAATGAAAATGTTATATTATGAAATATGGCTGCTTTTGAATCAATTAAACCTAACACCCAACATCATCACCATCTCACACTGCAACATACTTCGGAAGACAAGCTAAATAGTTGAGTTTAACAATTTGTTCACTGCTCATTTACGCTGGCTCGGAGCTCGATCGAAAATTTAACCCTAAAAAAATACTCATTCGAATTTCCGCTCGATTGTAAATGAGCCGCTCGGCTTAGTTCGATTTTGAAACGAGCCAAGCACGAGTAAATGTCTGCTCGGTTCAGCTCGGCTCATGAACAGCCCTAGTTTGAAATGATAACTTTGTTGATAGCTTGGTATTATAACTAAAATGCAAGATAGTATTGTAAGCTAGATAACTCACTAACAGATCCACATCTGTAGTTTTGAAATCATGTATCTTGTAAATATGAACGTGACTTTTGTAAAATAATATTATGAATCAAAGTATGATTCAGTTTTGAAGATTTAGTTGGTTTATAAAATAATAATACAATATTATTTACAAATAAAATTTCAGTTGCCAATAAACCACTAAAAATAACTTTTTGAATTAAATAATTAAACAGACCCAGTCGGTTCACTTGTTCTGGGGTGACTCAAACGCGGGGTGACAATAGGATTGCTTTACCTCGTGCAAGCATGGTAAGTAGAGTCTTGTCTTGTTCAAGCATGCTACTAAAGTCTTGTCTTTTACAAGCATTGGATTGTTTTGCCTCATGTAAGCATGGTCACTGAGGTCTTTCTTTGTGCAAACATATCACTGAAGTCTTGTTCTAATACAAGCATGTAGCCTAAGTGCTGACTCATCCTATTACAACATGGTATGGTTATGAACATCACTGAATGCTACAATATCACTTTAATATGTCACAATTAGTTATGGTATCATTGTTATTATTATGTAACTATTATATGATTATCAAAGAACAAATAATTATGTTTTAAAGAAAAACTAACACTCATACATCAACACTATTTTTATACATGTTAGTTAAGTCAAATCAAGCTGAGTGGTTCTAGATGGCATGAAAGTGGAGACTACCCAGATTAATAAAGACTTGCATCTTAGTTTTAAAGTTTTATGTGTTAATTCAATGATTAAGTTTCATATTTCAAACTATGTCCAATGTAATTTTTAATGTTTTGAACCTTTCAATTGTAATAGTTAATGAAACTTTCAATTCAAAAAAATATGCATTAACGTGTAAACATAATTATGATATCTTTTGGAGGCCACACCTTACATCTTATCATTTTCTATATTGATCTACATGAGCAAAACTCGCGAAAGTAGGATATTGTTGGAATTGGTATGCACAGTGTGGACATAAGTCAGGTATGATGTCGAAGTTGATCCTTAAGGGTCACGCATGTGAATAATGAATAGATTGTAGTGACGAATCAAGAAACAAAGAATTGTAATCAAAAGGTTAAATATCTGTTTATTATATGATATTTTATTAATAAATTAATCTTATATTATTATAGATAACTGTTTATTTAGATTAATCTAAATATAAAAGGTATACATTTAAAGTTTAAAAAATTATCATAAAACAAAATTAATCATGTTAATTATCCAGAAATCCAAAGGGTTAAATTTATAGGTTTGGCTTTAGCCTAATTAATTTAATTTTAGGGCCAATGTAGGAGATCATTATGGTTTTTGTAAAGTGAAGATTATTAGCGGATCAAGAGGTGTTTATTTGTGCGTGTAATAATTAGAAATTAATAACGAAATAAAAAAACATAAACCTTGTTCCCTCATCTCTCTTGATCGGCCTCAAGGAAGTGTCTTGTCATTTTACGTCGTCGGGTTTGAAGATTTTCTTGAGTTAAAGGTTTTGTAAGACAACGATTTGTTTCCGTTTTAGGTTCACGCGTAGACTTGTGAGTAGATTGCCCATTAGAACTTTTTTAGAGAACATAAAGTGTTGTGCTAGTGGATTCGTTAATTAGGAGGGCTGATAGCTTAGTTCATTACCACCGTATGTGCTATCTCTTTAGTGGTAATGTGGCAAAACCATTCGAGTAAGTTTTGAACTTATTATAGATG
Source organism: Flaveria linearis (assembly GCA_024085815.1). Lineage (NCBI taxonomy): Eukaryota > Viridiplantae > Streptophyta > Magnoliopsida > Asterales > Asteraceae > Flaveria > Flaveria linearis. Next base: position 40,647,032 of record CM044016.1, on the reverse strand, counting down.
TTTAATTTACATGGCTCTATGTAAGGAAATGAAGCTTTAAGAGTTTAGTTGCTGCTTTAGAGCAAGAATATGAACATATTGCTCCCATAACATAAGTATCAAATAATGATGAACCAGAAGCTGAACTCTTGATCACCTATACCAATTATGCAACATCGATGTTTTGCGTATTAGTATCTTGGCGTGCTTCGTAAACATATTATCTTTGTACTAGAATATCTGGTAATGTATAACAACTAGTTTAGTGACTATGGATAACTTTTAGTATCTATAAAAATATGTTTGTCTGCTATTAATGTAAAACATTAGAAAAGATCGATCAACGCAACGTGCGAGTGCGCATTCTACACAAAGATGCATTTTGATTGTTCAAGTCAAGTGCCTCACTTATATGATTAGTTTACAACAATACTTGCAATAAAGAGACGTAAATTGTTCCCCTTATGAGTCAACTTTGCAAAGCTCTTCAACTAAGGGTTTAGGTATGTGATGCACATATATGAGGCATGTTATTACTCTTATATTCCATAAAATTTCCTTTTATACATACAATATATGTGTTTGTATGTATGTATTTATATGATATACAATGATTAATTAAACATATAAGCATACCACACATGAAATAAGATGCCACTTAAGACGTGGATATACTAATTTTGCATAGATTATTATCAAATTAAGTTATCTTAATTAAAAAAAAGATATTGATATGGTTTATTATAAAATTCTTTGAAGATACATCATAATTTACATGTGTAATTATGATTGCTAAACTACAGAAATATCTGATAAGTGAAGTTCATTGGCTCAGTTATGGCAACATGCATTTATGCGGTTTTCATATTGCTTTAAGATATAGATTTTATCATGTATGTCTAGTACTCATCTTATGATAACTTGATAAGAGAATGATTTAATTATTTTTAAAAAATTATAAATTAAATTGTCGTGAAACATTAATATAATAATTTATCTTGACTACACAAGATTAAGATTAACAATTAAATGCAATCTACCTATTCTAATAAAAGGGTAACTAGGGATGCCACATGGCAACACCACATAACTAGGGATGCCACATGGCAACACCACATTCATTTTTAATAAAATTTTCCCGCTTCTCTCTCTTATTAAATAACTCCATTAATTACTAATTATATTATTGAATTCTTTTTTGATTAAAAATTATTTTTAGAAAAATTTAGTAATAGATACTTTTTGATGTTTATTTCTAGAGAAACAAATTTTTATTAAAACAAAATTTCTAAGACATCATACTTCTTTTTAAAACACAAAATATTTTAAATTTTACATTTTTTAACATGTTTTTAAGCGAAATGTTTTATTTATTTTTTTGAAAAAATAAAAAAGTTAAAAACAAAATTTTAAAAGTTGATGTTATTATTTTATTACTTATATTCCTTACTCATATATAATTTAAATCATATATTATTTTATAACTAATAAAATTTATTCTATTTAATATTATTTATCCAACTCGTGTAATACACGGGTTCACTAAAGCTAGTGTTAATATATTACAAATATTTAGCTCGGTGTCCTTTACTAGATAATTAGTTAAAAGTATTTAAATACTAACACCCGCATCAATCATTGTAAAGTATTCGATTGATTGATTACAATTTTTATTCTTGTTATTTTAAGTAACTGATGATCAATCCGATCATCAATCAAACCTTGCCTTTTTTATCATATAATTTTGTTGATATAATAAAGTTCAATTACGAATTGTTACCTTCCTATCTAATTTATTGAAAATCACTCATGTGCAATGTTAAAACTCGAATTTCATTTGGATGTGATTGTTGTTCATAGTGTTAGCCCTAAAAGTATTATTTTATACATATTAACATAGAAACTATCTAAATCATAATAATCAATCAAACTTTAGTAAATAATCTGAGTGACTAGCAGTAACATACGTATTATAGTTTGATATTAAATTTTCAATTATCAATAATATTAAATTTGCTATCGTGTCACGATTTAAATAGTTACAATTTTGACAACAAAATAATTACATGTAATTCTTACACATTATAGTTCATGGAACGGATATTAATTTAAGGCATTTGATTATTTTGAGAAATAATCATTGATTAGTTATTTAATGTAATAATTAATAGAGTGATTATACGAGATAAAGTTGAAATGTTAAATGTTTAAACATTTATGGGTTTATTTAATCAAATATCAACTAATAAACCACAGGGTTGTTGGAAATTAATTGTTAATTATGAAGGATATCAAATGTTAATTAAGAGGAGGCTAAAACGTAAATGTTACAAATATAAATATGAGATTAGGGGAAACTCTAATCCCCTATTCTTAGCCGTTGCACAAACCCCCCAACCCCCTACCCCCACCACCAACCAAAACACCACCATCGTGGGGCGGTAGCTGCCGCCGCCGCCTCCATCGTTGATTGGTTTTAGGTCCAGGTTACAACGTTAGAAGATTGAGCTTTTGTGATTAAGTCTACTAGCGAGACGTTGTTGCATCCGTAGTGTTTGATTTTTCATTTGCTTGCCAAAAGTAAAACCTTTAAACACCCTATGAATTTGTTTATGTTTTATTTTAAATCATGTGTAACTGGATACTTGTTTTAGGTACTAGTTATGAATTAATTAATCATGTCAAAATGCTTCCGCACTTTAAAACTCATAAAGTTTCTAACTTCGATATAAAGATCACGACTTCAATGGTTAAAACTGGTGCATGATACCCAACAGTGGCATTTGAGCCACTTTTACATACGTTTAAATATTCTTTTATATAATCTTGCATTTTTATCTATCATAAAGGTTTGTTATAAACAAAAGATCTTAACTTTGATTAAAAGATTGAATTTTTGAATAATGATCGAATGTTTGACATAAAGATTGGATCTTTAGACGAGGGCTTAAAGATCAGTCGCTCTAAGACTTATTACTTGTACTTCAACTTTAATGGAGCAAGAAAGGATGAAGACACTCGAATCAAGAAGGCATACAAGATGGTGGTAGTAGAGATGAGGATGCAGAGGTGGATGTATGGCATACTAAGTTAGTCAATATAAGAATTGATATTTTTAAGGATAGGTTGGGAGTAGCAAATAGCGAGTAAGATAAGAAAAAGAAGATTAAGATGGTTTGGGAATGTTAAAAGGTGGTGATAATGACACCGATTATAGTATTCTAGACCCTTACGATATGTAAGGCCCGTTCCCGGGCACCTCACAGTCGGTCATTCACAGCATAAAACATACATATTATAAATTTAAGCAGCGGAATTAAGTTTAACAAAAACCATCCATTCATTGTAAAAACTGTTGTTAAGCAATACATTCTAGTTTCTAAGTCACAAAATAATTAGTCGAATGAATTACAAAACAACAGTGTCATCAAAACATAATTTGGATGTCAGTCTTGCCCGTCAAGTAGCCATCCCCGTGTGCCATCCTCAGCAACCTGTTACCTGCCAACTGGAAAATACATAAAAGTCAGCGTTGCTGAGTGAGTTCTAGTTTTGTAGATTAAAATACTTTTACTTTTCATTTCATGGAAAAACCTTTCTTTACTTATATGCGGTCACACAAGTACGTACACAGATAATATTATTATTATCTTCGTCGTTCATTCTTTAACTTTCATTCGTGTGTCGTTCATCGTTTACATTCATATTCTTTCGTTCATATTAGTTCTTCCATTCGTACGTATCTTACTTTCATTCATTCATACATTACATACGTTCATACATTCATTTCATTCATACCTTCATTGCATACGTACGATCATTTCTTTCATTCATGCGTTCATTACATTCTTTCATACTTTCATTCATTAATCTTTACTTTAGCTGTGAGTCTGTTGCGACACCAAGTCACTCACCTCTAAGCCATCTCGAGGATTGACCTACATACTGTGAGTCTGTTGTGATACCAAGTCACTCACCTCTAAGTCGATCACAAAGATTGACCTACATCCTGTGAGTCTGTTGCGACACCGAGTCGCTCACCTCTAAGTCGGTCACAAAGAATGACCTACATCCTGTGAGTCTATTGCGACACCGAGTCGCTCACCTCTATGCCAATCTCGAGGATTGACCCTGTGTGCATCCTCCGGGGTAGCTAACCCGCATCACAGTTGAGCTAACACCTGCCAGGGGTGTGCACCTCCATTCATTTGCTTGCAAGCCTTTCTCACGTTCATTCGTTCATTTATTAATGCATGCATTCATTCATCGTGTTCCTTTTTCATTATCTTTCATTTTACGTTCCATTTCTCTTTATCATTATATTTTACTTATTAATGATTATGCTCTTCGTTAAATCCTTAAACATTCCTTATCATGCCTTTTTCATACTTAACAATATAATAATAATATTGTTAACGATAATAAAATACTGATTATAAAATCAGTAACAATAAAAAGGGTTAATCAATTATCATCATTACATTCATAAAACATCATCATTTATTAACCCTAGTTAACTCTGGTCAAAATCCCATAAATCAGCTTTCCAGAAAATTTCTGTAAAAATTCTAAGTGTTCAGTCGTATGAGCACTATGCAGTCGTATGAGCCCTGCTCAGTCGTATTACCTTCTCAGTCGTTTCACCTTAAACTTAGAAAATTTTTCTAAGTCATACGACCACTGTTCAGTCGTATCATCCCCAGACTTAGGAAATTTTTATAGGTCATACGACTACTGTTCGGTCGTATCATTCCCCATACTTAGGAAATTTCTAATGATCATACGACCACTGTTTAGTCATATTACCCCATACTTAGAACATTTCCAAGGGTCATACGACCACTGTTTAGTCATAAGATCCCATACTTAGAAAATTTCCAGTGGTCATGCGACCACTGTTCAGTCATATGACCCCACACTTAGAATATTTCTAATGGTCATACGACCACTGTTCAGTCATATGACCCTACACTTATTCTATCTAATGGTCATACGACCACTATTCAGTCATATGACCCCATACTTAGAAAATTTCTAATGGTCAGACGACCACTGTTCAGTCATATGACCATTATTTGGACTGACTAGTCGTATTAGCAGCCTATTCATGTGTCTAAGTCATATTTCAGTCCCCAAACATCATAATACCTATTTCTAAGCATGTACATATGATTTTAGGCATAAACTTAACACAATCATAGGCATATGTACACTCTAAAACATACTCTGTAATCATACACATGCACATATCATACGGGTTTCATACATAAATCCATAAAAACATACATACATGCATTTTCCAGCCCTAAATCATTTAAAAACGAGTAAAAAGGGGGCCTAGAACTCACCTGTGCTGTTTTAAACCTTCAAACTCAAAAACTTGAATTCCTCAGATGTTCTCAACACCTACCACCCACTGAAACACATAACCCGAACATGCAATAACACCTATGAGCATACTACTGAGGCTAGATCAACTAGAAATGACTTAAAACACTTAATCTTACCTCAAGCCGAATTCTTCCTCTTTCCCTCTCTAAAGCTCGTAGTCTCTGTTGTTTCTCTCACTAAAATCTGAACAAGAAAGGGTGTGCAGAGTGAAAATGGGCGGCCATGCCACCTTTTCACCAACTTTTACCAACTTTTGAGATTTTTATTCATTTTACACCTTTGGTCCCTCAACTTTGGGGTTGACTTCCCTTTTCCTCCTTTTTCTTTCTCTTTTACTCTTTTATTTCTTTAAAAGAAATATACGGATGTTACAAGTCCACCCCCCTTATATAGGTTTCGTCCCCGAAACCTGTTATTCCTCAAACAGATGTGGGTAATGTTGTCTCATCTCCTCTTCAGTCTCCCACGTAGACTCGGATCCCTTCCTGTGCTTCCACTGTACATGCACAAGAGGAACCACTTTATTCCTCAACTTCTTTTCCTTACGATCAATGATTGCCACCGGTTGCTCCACGTAATTGAGCCGTTCGTCTACTTCAATATCCTCCAGTGGAACAATCATATCTTCATCAACTAAGCACTTCCTCAGATGAGATACATGGAATGTGGGATGAATTCTACTTAACTCATCTGGCAGTTCAAGTCGATAGGCCACCTCTCCTACTCGTGCGACAATTCGGAAAGGTCCTATATATCTCGGGCTTAGCTTACCTCGTTTCCTGAATCTAATGATTCCCTTCCAGGGCGAGACCTTCAACATGACTCGGTCACCAACCTTGAACTCTATCGGTCTTCGCCTCTTGTCAGCATACGACTTTTGCCTATCTTTCGCCGCCTTCATGAAGGCTTTAGGCTTTGATCTTTTCTAATTTCTCAGTCGTTGCTTCAATCACCTCGACACCTCCCAGTTCCTTCTGCCCAATGTCTCCCCAACATACGGGCGTCCTACATCTCCTACCGTATAGCATCTCGTAGGGTGGCATGCCAATACTGGCATGATAGCTATTGTTGTACGAGAATTCCGCTAACGGCAAGTGATCATCCCAACTTCCTCCAAAATCGATCACGCACGCCCGAAGCATGTCTTCGAGTGTTTGGATCGTCCTCTCAGACTGACCGTCCGTCTGAGGGTGATATGCTGTACTAATGTGTAGCCTCGTCCCCATTGCATCATGAAATCTCTTCCAAAACTTGGAGGTAAACCGGGTGTCGCGATCAGACACAATAGACACCGGTACACCATGACGAGCTACAATTTCTTTGATGAATAGATCCGCCAATCTCTCGGATGAGTACGTTTCACGGATCGGTAGGAAGTGGGCACTCTTTGTCAAGCGGTCAACTATCACCCATATGGCATCATACCCTTTAGGGGTACGTGGTAACTTCGTGATGAAGTCCATGGTGATGTGCTCCCACTTCCACTCGGGTATATCCAACGGTTGGATCTTTCCGTAAGGCTTCTGGTGTTCTGCCTTTACTTGTAAGCAAGTTAGGCACTTACTCACGTATTCCACTACGTCACGTTTCATACCCGGCCACCAGAAATCCTTCTTCATATCGTGGTACATTTTGGTAGCACCGGGATGAATGGAGTATCGAGTCTTATGGGCCTCATCCAAAATCTTTCCACGTAGATCCCCGTATCGAGGAATCCACATTCGCCCAAATCGGGTCTTAACACCAAGAGTGTTCTCACCCAATTCCGTAACTAGACCTCTCATCCTTTCGGAGTTAAGACGTTCTTCTTTCAAAGCCTTGTCTTGAAATTCCTTAACCTAAGTCATCACATCAGGGGTCATAATTAATTGATAAGCCTTCACCCGGATCGGCTCAGGCCTTTCTTTTCGGCTGAGGGCATCTTCCACCACGTTGGCCTTGCCCGGATGGTAATGGATTTCGCAATCATAATCCTTTATTAGTTCCAACCATCGTCTCTGCCTCATGTTTAGATCTTTCTGCTCGAAGAACTACTTCAAGCTTTTGTGGTCGGTGAAGATTGTGCACTTCGTCCCGTATAGATAGTGCCGCCAAATCTTCAACGCAAAAACCACCGCAGCTAATTCTAGATCGTGTGTGGGATAGTTGACTTCGTGGATCTTCAGTTGTCGAGATGCATATGCGATCACCCTTCCACGTTGCATCAACACGCAACCTAGCCCGGAATAAGATGCATCTGAATAGACCACTAAGTCTTCATTCCCCTCGGGCAAAGTCAAAACAGGAGCTTGTGTTAGTCTTGTCTTCAACTCCTCAAAGGCCGTCTCCTGCTCCCGACCCCACACGAATTTCACGTCCTTACGAGTCAATTTTGTCAAAGGTGAGGCTATCTTTGAAAAGTCTTGAATAAATCTCCTATAATAGCCCGCCAATCCCAAGAAGCTATGAATCTCGGATGGCGTCTTTGGTGATTTCCATTGCATCACAGCCTCAACCTTTGCTGGGTCCACCATGATTCCCTCTGCATTTACCACGTGACCCAGAAATTGCACCTCGCGTAGCCAGAAAGCACATTTGGAGAACTTAGCATACAGTTTCTCCCTTCTCAAAGTCTCCAATACTTCCCGAATGTGACCGGCATGCTCTTCTTCGCTCCTCGAATAAATCAGGATATCATCGATGAACACAATCACTGATTTATCTAACATTGGCCGACACACTCGGTTCATCAAGTCCATAAAAGCAGCTGGCGCGTTAGTTAGACCAAATGACATAACGAGAAACTCATAGTGTCCATAACGCGTACGAAAAGCTGTTTTAGGGATGTCCTGCTCCTTTACCTTCAATTGATGGTAGCCAGATCGAAGATCTATCCTCGAGAACCAACTGGCACCCTGGAGCTGGTCGAACAAGTCATCAATCCTCGGTAACGGATACCGATTCTTTATGGTCAACTTGTTCAATTCACGGTAGTCGATACACATTCTCATGCTACCGTCCTTCTTTTTCACGAATAAGAACGGAGCACCCCAAGGAGAGATACTCGGTCTAATGAAGCCCTTATCCAGCAACTCCTACAGTTGCTCCATCAACTCCTTCATCTCCGTAGGAGCTAATCGATACGGTGCCTTGGCGACAGGTTGGGCACCGGGTATTAAGTCAATTTGAAATTCGATTTCGCGGTCATGTGGCAATCCCGATATGTCTTCCGGGAACACATCTGGAAACTCACACACAACCGGAACGTCGGATAGTTGTGGTGTTGGTGTTTCCACATCCTTCACATAACATAGGTAGGCGTTGCACCCACGCCTCATGCACTTCCCCACCACCGCCATCGAAATCACCTTCGGAATCATCGTTACCCGATCACCGTATATTGTCACCAGACTTCCGTCAGATGCCGTCAATCTAATCATCTTCTTTCGACATACGATATTCGCTTCATAGGTTGCCAACCAATCCATCCCTAGTACTACATCAAATCCACCTAGGGCATCACATGTAATCTAGCAGCAAACCTATGGCCTTCTAACTCTATGGTACAGTCCTCTATCACATCAGTAACTCTAGTGGACTTACCAATAGCAGTTTCTACATCAAAGGGCTCACTAATGCATTTACTACTAACAAGCACTTTAGCACAGAAAGTAGTAGAAATGAAACTCCTACTACCACCAGAATCAAATAACACAGAAGCAAGAGTTTGATTTACTAGAAACGTACCTGACACAACATCGGGGTCCGTCCTAGCCTCCTCTCGGGTCATGGTGAAAGCTCTGGCGTCGCCTTCTGCCCTTCAGTCCCGGCTGTCTTCTTTGCCCCGGAACTCTCCACCCTCTACTTCCTGCAGTCTTTGCTCATATGGCCCACCTCGCCGCAATTATAACACCTTAGCTCCTTACAGTCTTTCAAGATGTGGCCCGGCTTCCCACACTTGAAACACACGTTGAGCCCCGATCTGCACTCACCCGTATGCTCCTTCCCGCACTTGCCACACCTTTTGGGCCTCGAGCTTGATGACCCCACCCTACGGTCATTCGTTCTCATCCTTTTGTTGTTCGAGGTAAAGCCACCACGCCCGAACCGTTTCCCATTCCAGTTCCGGTCACCACCACCAGCCTTCTTCACCTCCGCATCTGCTACCTCCCTCTCATCATAGAGCCTCCTAGCCAAATCTACGGCCGACCTAAAAGTGCTTGGTCGTGCAGCAATCAAATGCCTACGAATATCGGCTGGTAGCCCCTGTACATACCGGTTAATCTTGCGAGATACCGGTGTCACCTGATCTGGCACCAGCCTCGCCATCTCATTGAACTTGGCAGTGTATTGCTGGTGGTTCATGGTTCCCGCCTCGAGTTGCAGGAACTCTCTCTCAATCTTTTCAAGTTCCCGGTGAGGACAGAATTCCTCAACTACCAACTTCTTCAACTCGGGCCACTTCATCTTGCCTATAGCCCTGCTGCCCTCAGCTTGGACAATATTGTCCCACCAACATAGTGCTGAGTCAGTAAAGGAGTGGGTGGCAAACTTCACCTTCTGATCCTCCCGGCACTCGCTGATCTCAAGTACCGCCTCCATCTCCCTTATCCAACGGTGGGCTGCAGCAGCATTACCATTCCCGTCAAAAGTCGGGGGCCTGCACCTCTGGAATGCCCCGTAATTGCATCCCTTGGTTGTCACCCCTACTACATCATCTTCCTCTTCATCAGATACTACTATCTTTGGATCCGGTCGTTCCTCTCCTCCCTTGCTTTCCTTCCCGTTGACCCTCTCCTATCCTCCTTCTCCTTTCTCTCCTCATTCCTCACAGCACGAATAACATCCGTCACCACAGATGGCATAACTGCCTGCAGGACTTGGTGTACCTCATCAGCAATCGCCTCCCTAGCTGAGGCATTCAGGCTCGCATTCTCAGTTTCTTCGTTCCTATCAGGAACCTCAGGGTTCACGGGGGTCGTCTCTGGAGCTTTAGTACTGTTCCTAGTCGTACGCGGACGACCTCTACCTCTAGCAGCTTTGGTAGGTTTCTTCCCAGCCATTTTCCTATGCACTATAAGATTCAAACACTAAAACAGTCATTCAAGGAAACAGCTCAGTTTATGTCAATTATAGTAAGTCCCTAATTACAGTGGCCAGTTGTGATTAGCCACTTACTTTACTCTTCACACCCCAAGCATCCCCTATCCTGACTACATCAGTATCTAAATCTACTAAGAACACATAAATCACATAGCACACGCACATAATACTGGTTAACTTTTTAAGAAAACAATACCTGATGGCACATGGCTACTCGGGTTGACATCCCTCTTCCTATCCCATTCTCAGTTTAAGTTAAGGTTTATTTTGAAAATTTACCCGTTTCACTTAAACTTTAGCTCTGATACCATCTTGTAAGGCCCGTTCCCGGGCACCTCACAGTCGGTCATTCACAGCATAAAACATACATATTATAAATTTAAGCAGCGGAATTAAGTTTAACAAAAACCATCCATTCATTGTAAAAACTGTTGTTAAGCAATACATTCTAGTTTCTAAGTCACAAAATAATTAGTCGAATGAATTACAAAACAACAGTGTCATCAAAACATAATTTGGATGTCAGTCTTGCCCGTCAAGTAGCCATCCCCGTGTGCCATCCTCAGCAACCTGTTACCTGCCAACTGGAAAATACATAAAAGTCAGCGTTGCTGAGTGAGTTTTAGTTTTGTAGATTAAAATACTTTTACTTTTCATTTCATGGAAAAACCTTTCTTTACTTATATGCGGTCACACAAGTACGTACACAGATAATATTATTACTATCTTCGTCGTTCATTCTTTAACTTTCATTCGTGTGCCGTTCATCGTTTACATTCATATTCTTTCGTTCATATTAGTTCTTCCATTCATACGTATCTTACTTTCATTCATTCATACATTACATACGTTCATACATTCATTTCATTCATACCTTCATTGCATACGTACGATCATTTCTTTCATTCATGCGTTCATTACATTCTTTCGTACTTTCATTCATTAATCTTTACTTTAGCTGTGAGTCTGTTGCGACACCAAGTCACTCACCTCTAAGCCAATCTCGAGGATTGACCTACATACTGTGAGTATGTTGTGACACCAAGTCACTTACCTCTAAGTCGATCACAAAGATTGACCTACATCCTGTGAGTCTGTTACGACATCGAGTCGCTCACCTCTAAGTCGGTCACAAAGAATGACCTACATCCTGTGAGTCTGTTGCGACACCGAGTCGCTCACCTCTATGCCAATCTCGAGGATTGACCCTGTGTGCATCCTCCGGGGTAGCTAACCCGCATCACAGTTGAGCTAACACCTGCCAGGGGTGTGCACCTCCATTCATTTGCTTGCAAGCCTTTCTCACGTTCATTCGTTCATTTATTAATGCATGCATTCATTCATCGTGTTCCTTTTTCATTATCTTTCATTTTACGTTCCATTTCTCTTTATCATTAATATTTTACTTATTAATGATTATGCTCTTCGTTAAATCCTTAAACATTCCTTATCATGCCTTTTTCATACTTAACAATATAATAATAATATTGTTAACGATAATAAAATACTGATTATAAAATCAGTAACAATAAAAAGGGTTAATCAATTATCATCATTACATTCATAAAACATCATCATTTATTAACCCTAGTCAACTCTGGTCAAAATCCCATAAATCAGCTTTCCAAAAAATTTCTGTAAAAATTCTAAGTGTTCAGTCGTATGAGCACTATGCAGTCGTATGAGCCCTGCTCAGTCGTATCACCTTCTCAGTCGTTTCACCTAAACTTAGAAAATTTTTCTAAGTCATACGACCACTGTTCAGCCGTATCATCCCCAGACTTAGGAAATTTTTATAGGTCATACGACTACTGTTCCGTCGTATCATTCCCCATACTTAGGAAATTTCTAATGATCATACGACCACTGTTTAGTCATATTACCCCATACTTAGAACATTTCCAAGGGTCATACGACCACTGTTTAGTCATAAGATCCCATACTTAGAAAATTTCCAGGGGTCATGCGACCACTGTTCAGTCATATGACCCCACACTTAGAATATTTCTAATGGTCATACGACCACTGTTCAGTCATATGACCCTACACTTATTCTATCTAATGGTCATACGACCACTATTCAGTCATACCACCCATACTTAGAAAATTTCTAATGGTCAGACGACCACTGTTCAGTCATATGACCATTATTTGGACTGACTAGTCGTATTAGCAGCCTATTCATGTGTCTAAGTCATATTTCAGTCCCCAAACATCATAATACCTATTTCTAAGCATGTACATATGATTTCAGGCATAAACTTAACACAATCATAGGCATATGTACACTCTAAAACATACTCTGTAATCATACACATGCACATATCATACGGGTTTCATACATAAATCCATAAAAACATACATACATGCATTTTCCAGCCCCAAATCATTTAAAAACGAGTAAAAAGGGGGCCTAGAACTCACCTGTGCTGTTTTAAACCTTCAAACTCAAAAACTTGAATTCCTCAGATGTTCTCAACACCTATCACCCGCTAAAACACATAACCCGAACATGCAATAACACCTATGAGCATACTACTGAGGCTAGATCAACTAGAAATGACTTAAAACACTTAATCTTACCTCAAGCCCGAATTGTTCCTCTTTCCCTCTCTAAAGCTCGTAGTCTCTTGTTTCTCTCATTAAAATCCGAACAAGAAAGGGTGTGCAGAGTGAAAATGGGCGGCCATGCCACCTTTTCACCAACTTTTACCAACTTTTGAGATTTTATTCATTTTACACCTTTGGTCCCTCAACTTGGGGTTGACTTCCCTTTTCCTCCTTTTTCTTTCTCTTTTACTCTTTTATTTCTTTAAAAGAAATATACGGGTGTTACACGATAGATGGGAGAGGAATAGAAGCAGGCCTAAACTAACATGGGAGGAAAGGATTTGACATGGTTTACTAGAGTTGCACCTCTCGGAAGACATGATCCATGATGAAAGTAGTTGGAGATATAGGATTAAGGCTAAATACGTTTAGGGGAGGGTTTTGGTATGTTTATACATGTCATAGTGATATCTTAGGGAATTATTATAATTCTATCAGTGATTAAAAGATTTATTTGTGTAGAATTGGTTGGTGTAACGGGACCAGACTTAAGGTTACATCACTATACAGTGGAGTTATTAAGGCGGAGGCTATATTGGGAAGCAATATTGGTAGCCACATGTTCATTTTGAGACTCAGTTTGACACCTTCGGACAAAATAATTCCATTGAATTTAAAAAAAGGCAGTTTCCTATAGTTGTTTGTTTTGCAATGACAATAAATGAAAGTCAAGAACAATCTTTGTTGAGAGTTGGTTTGTACTTAAAGGATCATGTTTTTATAAACGCTCAATTGTATGTGGCATTATCGAGGGTCAAGAGTAGAGATGGACTGAAACTATTGATCGTAGATCAAGACAATAAGCTGACTAGTGTTACTATGAGTGTGGTTTAGAAGGAAGTTTTCACACATCTTTTATTATTCAGGTTTTAAATGTAATTGTATAAGTTTTATAATGTATTACTTTATGTTATTCTTCAAAAATAAAAACCAATTTTTTTAAATATTAGTTCTTAAATATATAGACCCATGTAACATATAGATTACTAAACTAGTGTTGGATATATTTAGTGTAATTTGAGATTGCGTATGACATTCAATAAGAGTGCACGCTTGTCTGAATGTCATCGGGCCTAACGGGGGATCCAAGGGGGCAGCGCCCCCTTGGCAGGGGTTCGGGGGCAGCGCCCCCGAGAGAAGCGGGGTCCAAGGGGCGGCAGCCCCTGGCTGGGTCCAAGGGGCATAGCCCCTGGCTGTAATTTAGACAAAAGTCCTTCATCGAAAATGGATTAGAAATTTAATTTCGGGCCAAATATGCATTCGTGGAACTTGAGGGACTAAAGGTGTAATTTACCCCAAGAAGCAGTTTTCTTGAAAACTAAAAATACGCTCCTGCGTATTCGGTTTCTTGATCCCCTAAAAAGAAATTCGATTTATTTATCTTCTTAAAAATTGCTCAATCAAAAATCCATATGAAAATCTAGAATCAATCTATTTTATCCAATCAAACGTTGGTAGACACTCCAATTGTTTGATCTAAAAGTGATCACACGACTTCAGATTTATCCAGTAATTTTCGAGAATTCCCAACAAAGATCAAACAATTTCGTGACGATGGCTGGTGAATCGGTGAGTGATAATACATCAAAGTTCGTGAAGTTGGCGAAATTTGAAGGAACGGATTTTCGACATTGGCAAAAGAAGATGCAGTTTTTGTTGACAACTTTGAAAGCGGTGTATGTGTTAACAACCCCGGTGCCAAAGGAAGTGGCGGATGAAACTATCGAACAAACAAGGAAAAGGAACAAATTCTGGAATGATGATTTCATTTGCCGTGGCACAATTCTGAATGGTATGTCTGACACTTTATTTGATATTTATCAAAATGCTGAATCCGCAAAAGAACTGTGGGATACGCTTCAAGCCAAGTATATGGCCGAAGATTCCTCAAGCAAAAAATTCTTGGTAAGTGATTTCATGAATTATAAAATGGTGGATGGGCGTTATGTGATGAAACAATACAACGAGTGTTTGGGAATACTTGGTAGGTTTGAACATGGGCTAAAAATGGATGAATCCATTGCCACTTCATCCATCATAGATAAACTCCTACCTTCTTGGAAGGAATTTAAACATAGTTTGAAACATAAGAAGGGTGAATAAAACCTTGTTGAATTGGGAAGTACTATTAGTATTAAGGAAGGTTATAGAAGAATGGAAAATGTTTGGGTGAAGGAGAAGGACAAAGATATCGGTGGGTCCTCGGTTAATGTTATGGAGGAAACTAGTCTAAGTTCCAAACAGGGTAACAACACAAACAATAAGAAACGGAAATTCCAGGGTGGTGGTAACAAAAAGGGTTTGTGAAAAAGGGAAAACAATCCAAAGATAATGGATGTTGGAAGTGCGGGAAACCGGGGCACTTCAACCGTGATTGCCGTGTTGGAAAGGGCAAGAACGAATCTGGAACTAGTGGTGGATCCAACAAGGATCCAAAGCAAGCAGGCCAGATTTTAACAGTTGAAAATAATTCGGAGTTGAATTATGTTTCTTTAATTTCTGAAGCATGTTATGTGCAGGATGATTACATTGCTTGGTGTTCGATTCTGGAGCGACGATTCATGTTTGTAAGGACCGAAGATGGTTCAAGGAACTTACAACAATTGATGACGGACGTGTATTAAAAATAGGGAATGTCGCAACAGAACCGATCCAAGGAATAGGACTAGTCGAGCTTACTTTTACTTCTGGAAAAACTATTTGCTTAGTAATATATTGTTTATGCCTGGCATTCGGAAAAACTTGTTATCCGGTATAGTATTAATAATTGTGGATACAAAAAGTGTTGGAATCCGACAAGTATATCTTGTCAAAACATGGTTCTTTTGTTGTATTTGGCTATCTATGTAATGCTATGATTATGTTAAATTTGGATGTGCCTTTTAGTGATAATCTATTTGCATGATTGATTCTACATCTAGTGTAAATTTGTCTAAATCTGAATTATGGCATGCTAGATTAGGACATGTACATTATAAACGACTTAAGAAAATGTCTCAAATGAGCTTAATTCCAGCTGTTAACTTAAGAAATGAAAAATGCCATATTTGCAAGTTGAATAAAATAACTAAAAAACTATTCATGCAACATGTCACTAGGGAAAGTAAACTATTAGAATTAATACATAGCGATCTATGTGATTTTCATGGCACACCATCACTAGGTAACAGAAGTATGTTCTAACATTTATAGATGATGCTACTAGATTTTTTTTATGTTTACTTGTTACATACAAAAGATAAAGCTTTGTAAAAGTTTAAAATCTATAAACAAGAAGTAGAGCTTCATCGAAGTGAGTTGATCAAAACTCTGCATACGGATAGAGGTGGTGAGTATTTTGATCTGGAATATTTCCAATCAACTAGAATAATACACCTTACCACGGCTCCTTATAGACCAGAACAAAATGGCATGACAGAAAGAAAGAATAGGACTCTAAAGGAGATGGTTAATACAATGTTGTCCCATTCGAGCCTAAATAATGGGTTTTGGGTGAGGCTATGTGACAGCCTGTTATTTGCTAAATTGGGTTCCTAATTAAAGGAACAAGCGTACCCCTTTTGAGCTTTGGTATAAAAACCACCTGAGTTACTAAAACTGAGAGTTTGGGGTTGTAGAGTCATGGTAAGGCTCAATGATCCTAAGATAAGGAACTTAGGGGGAAAGAGGTATAGAATGCATTTTCATTGGGTATGCTGAGCATTCGTTCGCTCATAGGTTTTATGTAATAGAACCGAATGACTATGTGTCTGTGCATACGGTTATCGAGGCAAGAGGTGGGAATGCAGAATATGATGAAAAAAGATTCACATCTATACCTAGGCCAAAGGATATGAATCCTAGTTTAAAGACTTCGGTTGAAAACGAAAATGTACCTTCAACTAGCACTAAACCAAGAAGAAGTACAAGAAAGAAAGGTTGTGACAACCCGAAAATTTTTCGTGATTTAATATAAAGTTTATGTGATTTTACAAATTAGTTTTTGTATTTTTATTATTATTTATAATAATGTTAATAATAATAAAATAATGACAACAATAATAATAATAATATTATTATTTAAAAATAATAATGTTAATAATGATAATAATAATAATAATGAAAATATTATTATTAATAATAATTTACAAAATTTATTAAATTGATTTAATAAGTCCAGGGGGTGAATTGTAATTATTGAAAACTGTTTTATAAACTTTAAACATAAAATAATAAACTTAGTAAACCATAGGGACCATTCTGTAAAATTTTGAAAAACCCAAACCCCCTCCCCGTCGACCCGTTTTCCCGGCCACCGCCGGCTCCAATTCCGGCGACAAGTCCGGCGACCCCAAAACCCAACCAATACTCGATATTATTAAACCATGAAACCGGTCCCAATCGAATCGTGAGTGAGATTCGAATCAATCAACGTGGTTAATCATTCAAATACAGCTCATAATCGCACTAATCCAACCACTTTCATTTTCGGCCGACCCACTCACCTATCGAGCACTAAAACTAATAATAATTGAAAGTAGTGCGATCCAAACAATAATACACTCATTTTTCAAATGAATATAGCTCCCAATCCTATCAGAAACAAATAAATACTGAATCCATTCATCATCTTCATCGAACCTGCAATACACCAAAATCCATACTCCGAACAATATTTACAATTGACATAGGGCTTTCACTCATTAGCATCATTCGAAGCTGTGTATGCAATTAATTTGATTTCCAACAAAGTGTGTTCATCGTTTTGATTCAACACAACCCCGCGGCTTGTTCATCGATTGTTCATCATCAATCTAACACCCAAAACAAGTAATTAAGTATACCTTTATGCTCGATTTCTCATGGGGATTAAAAGCCCTATGATTAATTGCATTAACATTGACGATTGGTGCTTCAATTTGATCCACAATCGAATTAGGGCTCGGTTGAAATTGGGGGAAATGGATAAAATAGGTTAAAACTAATGGAAACCAAGAATAAACCGTGGCCTTGTGCCTTGGTTTACTGGTTTGTGTGTGAGATTATGAACAGGAGGTCAGGGGTTCGAACCCTGCCCCCAACATTATTTTTTAAATGCCTTTTTAAGCATTTTAAAATATACAAAAATTACCAAAAATTATAAAAATAATTTTTAAAAACTTCTTTTATTTTAAAGCATTTAAGTGATTTTCTGTAATTTATTTATTTAAAAATACCTTAAATAAAATTTATAAAATAATATTTAAAAATATTATAAACAACCATTTTTTATAAAAATAGGCTTTAAATGATGATTTAAAGTATTAATCCATTAATTGGACACCATATTATTTTTAATGGATAAATTATAATAATTGTGGAAATTTAATTCTTTAAAAACCTTATTTATTTATTTAAATATATATTACATATGTTATAAATTATGATCCTTATAAAAGTGGATTTTTAATAATAATTAAATCATCAAAATTATTTATGGATGTTATATTATTTATGGATTTATCCTGATAATATAAATACAAATTAGATTTTATAAATTTAATATTTATAAAATCTTACAAAATTAAATATAAATTTACATATTAAATAACATCTAAGATTTATTTAGAATATAATGATATATTAAAATCATTATTAAACTAATTAAATATTATGAAATGTAAATCTTTAGTTATTAAAGAATTAACAAAATAACTAATGATTTAATTATATGTTATAACAAATCCCAGAAAACCAAACCCTAGATCAATTGAACACCAGGTTCAAGATCTAATCTATTTTGGTTTTGGATTTGTATCTGTTTACTTATGTGAATTATAATTCCTTAGCAGGAATTTACTAGCTTGTCAACAACACAAAGGACTGAGGTGAGTTCGTAACTGTTCCCCTTTTTAATCATTTAAATATTTTGGGGCTGGAATACATGTCGTGATTGAAATTTTAGATATTTTGTGAGTCCTCGTGTTTTCCTTTTTACTTTGGTTTTGGGATGAGGCATGCTCTTTTAAGCTGGAATTTTTATTTGTGATATTACTTACTGTTCTTGGATGAAACATGCCCGTTTGTTTTATGAACCATGATGGTGCTTTGCTTGATGCTTGTGTGTGGGATAGTGAGTTCACCTTATAAAAGGGTTCCGACAGGCTATCCATATACAAATTGTGACAACCCGAAATTTTCCGTGAATTAATATAAGATTTTTATGTGAATTTATGATTTATTTTTATATTTTTATTATTAATATTAATATTAATAATAAAAAATAATGATATAATAATAATAATAACGATATTATTATTACGAATAATGATAATGATAATAATAATAATAATAATAATAATAATGATATTATTATTATTACAAATAATGATAATAATAATAATTATAATAATAATGATATTATTATCAAAAATAATAATAAAAATAATAATGATGTTATTATTAAAAAAAATAAATAATAAATAAATAAATAATAATGTTAATAATGAAAATAATGATAATAATGAAAATATTATTAATATAATTATTTACAAAATTATTAATTGATTTATAAGTCGAGGGGGTAATTTGTAATTCTTGAAACTATTTTATAAAACTTCATACATGAAATGTTAAGTTGTAAAACCACAGGGACCATTCTGTAATTTCTGAAAACCCAACCCCGACCCCCCTCGGTTTTCCGGCGCCCTCTCCGGCAACCTCCGGCCAACATCTCCGGCGTCCAAATACGACGAATTTACACGGTTTTACATCGATCAAAAGTTACCAACACATCCCCGTGAGTGTTTCGAACACAATGACCCACAATAATTGAGAATCAAATTATAGTGCGATCGATCTACACCCGTGTTCCCTGTCGGCTCCTTTACAACTCCGAATCGCACAAAAACATCAACAATAATCGAATTAATCAAACCAAAACGATGCTATAAATACTAGTAATCGGTACACACTTCGAATTACACCTGAAACAAACACCTTCATCGAATTTGATCCTCCTCTTTCTCCGCGACCTGCAACTAGTCGAACATCATCATCAAAGCCTCAACCTCGAAATTTCCAGAGGGCTATTGATCATTGGTGTCATTTAAAACTTCCTGTGAAGTTAATTCGATTAAATCATCGTTTGAGTACCAAATCAGTGCCACATTGGTCGCGACCTGTTCTTGGATTGTTCTCGACATTCTGAATAACTAAACAGGTAATTGAACCTATCATCAAACTCGTTTTTATGCAAGGATCAAAAGCCCTATGAATCTGTGCATTAACATAACCGAATCGATCTTCAATTTGATCGAAATGGTTTCTAGGGTTCTTGATTTGGGGATAAACTGGGTTTAAGTGTTAAAAGGAATTGTGGCTGTGTTCTGTTCGATATGGAGCCTTTGGCTCACTGGTTTGTGCGCAGGGTTGTGGTGGGGGAGGTCGCGGGTTCGAACCGTGCACCTCCCATATTTTTAAATCCTTTTTGGACTATTTAAAAATATATAAAAATTATTAAAAATTATAAAAATAATTTTTAAAAGCTTCTGTTATTTTTAACACCATTAAATATTTTCTGTAAATTATTTAATTAAAATACTTTAAATAAAATTTATAAAATATTATTTAAAAATATTATAAATAACTATTTTTAAAAATAGCTTTAAATGATGATTTAAAGTACTAATCCATTAATTGGACACCATATTATTTTTAATTAATGATAAATCATAATAATTATAGAAAAATAATTATTTAAAAGCCTAAATTATTTATAAAAATAAATATTACATGTGTTATAAATTATTATCCATATAAAAATGGATTTCCAAATAATAAATTAGATCATCAAATTATTAATGGATGTTATAATATTTTATGGACTTATTTTGATAATATAAATACAAAGTATATTTTATAAATTTAAATATTTATAAAATCTTACAAAAATTAAATATAAACTTATATGTTTATATAACGTCTATAGTTTAATTAGAATATAATGATATGTCAAAATCATTATTAAACTAATTAAATTTTATATAATCATTAATTATTAACAAAATAATTAATGATTTAATGTTTATAACAAATCCCAGAAAACCAAACCCTAGATCAATTGGACGCCAGGTTCAAGATCTAACTTATTTAGGTTATGGATTTGTATATATACTTATGTGAATATTAATCCTTAGCAGGAATTTACTAGGTTGTCAACACCACACAAGGACTGAGGTGAGTTCATAACTATTCCCCTTTTTAATCATTTAAATATTTTGGGGCTGGAATACATGTTGTAATTGAAATTACAAATTATTTTTGTGTATTATGTTAATAATAATTTGATCACATTTATGATTACATATGGTTATTATGAAAATCCTTCTCTGTATACTGGACTATAAATAAGCAGGGATCTTTTGGATAGTACTATCGGGGAGTGACTTACCCCCACAAGGTATGGACATGTGATCCATATCAGATGCACAAAGATCTTGATGTCATTCGGGATGACTGTTTCTGTAGTGAGAAGGCAGATGTGCACTTTATATAGTTTGCATTATAGTTCCACTTACAACCCATATGAGGATAAATGTAAAGGAGGATTTGCTCCCTCTGATTTGAAATTATTATGAAAATATAATATACACATAAAAGGATAATAAACTAAGTGACATGGACAAATTCAATGTGAAGGATTTGTTGGGCTTGTACTTAGTAGGTATGTGGGATAGCGGGTTCACCTTATTAAAAAGGGTTCCGACAGGCTATTCATATACCGGTGAGTAAATTAAACTCACACTTTTTCTATAAATCCTATTTGATGATAATTGATGATTTATCACTATGTTTTACTTACCTGTGAACTCACCAACCCTGTGTTGACACTTGATTTACATGTATTCTCAGGTATCTACTAGGAGCTTACGGACATGCACGTAGGATCATATAAGAGCTCAAGATACCTATTGATTATTATCTGAAATATGATTTAGACATGTTGTCATGAAACATCTATATTTACTTCCGCTACGTATAATATTACTCTGAACAATTATTGTAAGGATTATCTAAAATTGTCATATAGATAATTGCATCTCAGGTGGACTACTGTGTTCGATCCTGTTTGTTCACCCCTCCGTGATAAATTCCAGACCCGGAATTTGAGGTGTGACAGATTGGTATCAGAGCCACTGGTTATACTGAGTTAGGGATTGCATCTAGCCTATAGCCCACACAATAGTTGCACAAAGTAAATTGCCTTAGTAGAGATAGGATAGGATTAAGAAGTTTATGCTTAAACTTAGATAGTTGTGTTCCTAAAACATAACTTGACTCTTTGACTCTTTTCGATAATTCCTAAACTTATTCTCAACGACATGTGGGATCTACACTTATCATCGTGCCTAAATCAATTTTTTTTTATTCTCGTCAAAGTCTGTGTCTTACAACTTGAAACATGTACTGCTGAGAGCGTGATGCCTGGGTGTTCTGGGTTCTGTCTAGGCAAGGTATTCGCATATCCAAATCAACCGATGGACCTGTTTACCTTACCTGGGAAACCCTTGGGATGAGTATCTTGCTTATAGGTACGATGTCTTCAACAAAGTTGTGATTGACCCAATACTTTGATTAGTCAACGTACTCGCTTGATTTACAAATCAAACGATTACACCTGGAACATCTCATTGCTATTATGCAATTCTCGACCGTCGTTTTCGTATTGAATAACTCGTATTACCCAATTTCCATGAAACTCTTAATGATCTTTCAGAATGACTTCTTGTCAAATCCGTTCACGGTCTAGAAACTCCGGCTGTAAGATTTCTGCTATTGTAGCACGTGAAGTTACTGCGATCATACACAAGTCTTAAGGCAAATAGGTCAAATTACCTTGATAATTCCATTCGGAAATCTAAGCTACTTGTTTCCTTAGTACTCGTGCCTTGCCGAATTTAATCGAAAAATCCAGTTTTCTTAAATTCCCATCTGTCCTACAGTAATTGTCCATACTTTGAATATTTGATATAAATGCATCTATTGAATATGTCAAAGTGTGAATCCTCACCAAACAATTTCATGATAGATGGACGCACCAGCGGGCAGAGGCAGAGGTAGAGGACGCGCCAGAAGAACTGTTCCAATAGGGATGACTCCTGAAGAAATACAAGCCTTGGTCAATCAAGGTGTTGCTGCAGCCCTAGCCACTCAGGCTGCTCAGAATGGTCATCACTATTCGTATAAAAAGTTCCTAGACTGCAAGCCAGATATCTTCACTGGGGCAGAAGGGGCCATTGGGCTCATAAGGTGGTTCGAGAAATGTGAATCCATCTTCGCTATATCTGAATGTCCCGATGAGAGTAGGAACCAAGTATGCCTCCGGAGCCTTGAGTGGAGCTGCACTCTCGTTCTTGAAGACAGAAGTTTCAAGACTTACTCTCTCCCTAGCCAATGCTATGGATGGGTGGAATTCAACAGCTGATGATGGAGGAATTCTGTCCTAGAGAAGAAGTACAAAGGTTTGAAACCGAGTGCTGGAACCATAAAATGGTGGGATCTGAAATTGAAAAGTATACCACCGAAAATCATGAGTACGCAACCTTGTGTCCTCATATGATGGAGCCTGCTCACAGAAGAATTGAAGGCTACATCCGTGGACTGTCTCCGGTCATTCAATCTATGGTCACTTCCTCCAACCCAACTTCAATCCAACAAGCCATTAGGTTAGCTCACAAGCTGACTAATGAGGCTGTGGCTCAGGGGAAGTTACCACCAAGAAACAAGGGTAAGGGTGTGCTGCTGAAAGCTCGGGGAAGAGAAAGTTTGAAGATGCTAAAGATGGTGAGAGTCAAGGTACAAGCAAGAAGCAAGATCAGAAAAAGCACCAAGACAATCAGGGCATTCCGCCTAGATGTCAGAGGTGTGGCAAGCGTCATCATGGCAAGTGTACCGCAATCATCTGCTACAAATGCAACAAGAGGGGGCACACTGCTCCTGAATGTAGAACCAGACTCAAGACCAAGGAAAGAAGGATGGTAATCAGCAGAATGGTGGAAAGAAGGAAGTTATTTGTTTCAGATGTGGAGAAAAGGGCCATATTGCTAAAGACTGCACTGGGGAAAAGAAAGATACAGCCAAGGGCAGAGCCTTCGTTATTGGCAAAGGTGAGGCTCTCAAAGACCCTAACTTTATTATGGGAAAATTTTTGGTGAATAATGTTTATGCCAAGTATTATTTGACACGGGAGCTGATAGAAGCTTCGTATCTGATACTTTCTATAGGCACTTGAATGTAAACCCTGTACCCCTAGATGAGCCATATGTTGTAGAAGTAGCAAATGGTAAATCCTTGACCGCATCACAAATCCTGAAAAACTGTACACTAGATTTATCAGGTCATATCCTACCAATAGACCTCATGCCCATTACTTTGGGAAGCTTCGATGTGGTAATTGGCATGGATTGGCTATCCAAAAACTCTGCAGAAATTATCTGTATAGACAAAATGATTCGTATCCCCCTACCAAATGATGAAGTCCTGTGTGTGGAGGGAGATAAGACTGGTGTCGTGATGGGAGTTATTTCTTACTTGAAGGCTCAAAAGTGTCTTCGAAAAGGACATACTGCTATCCTAGCCTTAGTCACTGACAAAGAGAAGAAGGAAAGAAAGATTGAAGATGTACCGTCGTCAGGGAATTTCCTGAAGTGGTTTCCTGATGAACTGCTGGGTTGCCCCCTAAAAGAGAGGTCGAATTTTCAATCGAGTTAGTACCTGGAGCTACACCTATAGCTCGGGCACCATACCGTCTCGCACCTTCTGAATTAAAAGAACTATCTGACCAGCTTAGGGAACTCCTTGATAAAGGATTCATCCGACCTAGCTCGTCACCATGGGGAGCACCGGTGTTATTTGTGAAGAAGAAAGACGGAACCTTTAGAATGTGCATTGACTATCGGGAACTGAACAAAGTGACGATCAAGAACCGTTATCCCTTGCCACGTATTGACGACTTATTCGACCAACTGCAAGGTTCGAGCATTTACTCCAAGATAGATCTTAGAAGCGGCTATCATCAGCTGAGAGTCAGAGATGAAGATATTATGAAGACGGCTTTCAGAACTCGATACGGTCACTTTGAGTTCACAGTCATGCCATTTGGGCTAACAAATGCACCTGCTGTATTCATGGATCTCATGAATCGTGTATGCAAGCCTTATCTAGACAAGTTTGTCATTGTCTTATTGATGACATCTTGATCTATTCCAAAAATGAGCAGGAGCATGAAGAACATCTGAGATTGATCCTTGAACTACTAAAGAAAGAGGAGCTTTATGCTAAGTTCTCGAAATGTGATTTCTGGCTTAAAGAAGTTCAATTACTTGGTCATGTGATTGATGCTAATGGAATTCATGTAGACCCAGCTAAAATTGAATCCATCAAAAGTTGGCCTACACCTTCTAATCCAACGGAAATTAGACAATTTCTGGGACTAGCCGGCTATTATAGGAGATTTATCGAGGGATTCTCCAAGATAGCTCAACCATTGACTATGCTTACCCAAAAGGGGGTAGCATATCATTGGGGGATTCAAGCAAGAGGCTGCTTTCCAAACACTGAAACAGAAGTTGTGCAGTGCACCTATTTTGTCCCTACCCGACGGTATTGAAGACTTTGTAGTCTACTGTGATGCTTCTGTTCAGGGACTGGGATGTGTTTTGATGCAGCGAGACAAAGTCATAGCCTATGCCTCAAGACAGTTAAAGGCTCATGAGAAGAACTATGCAACTCATGACCTAGAACTGGGAGCTGTTGTGTTTGCTCTTAAATTATGGAGACATTACTTGTACGGTACTAAGTGCACTATTTATACCGATCACAAGAGTCTTCAACACCTGTATAATCAAAAGGAGCTGAACATGAGGCAGAGGAGGTGGCTTGAATTACTAAACGATTATGATTGTGCCATCAAGTACCATCCTGGTAAAGCAAATATTGTGGCTGATGCTTTGAGTAGGAAAGAACATATGAAGCCTCGTAGAGTACGAGCTCTACAACTCACCATTCAAAGCAACCTGCCGGCACAAATCTTGAATGCTCAGACTGAAGCCCTGAAAGAAGAGAACATTAAAGATGAAAACCTTCGAGGGCTAGACCAACAGTTTGAAGTTCATTCGGATGGGATACGCGTTATAGCAGGAAGGATTTGGGTACCCCTGTACGGGAATCTGCGAAGCTTGATCATGGATGAAGCCCACAAGTCTAGATACTCTATCCACCCAGGTGCAGATAAGATGTGTTACGACTTGAAGCTTGTTTACTGGTGGCCAAGAATGAAGGCAGATATTGCAACTTATGTCTCAAAGTGCTTGACTTGTTCTAAAGTCAAGGTCGAATACCAAAAGCCTTCAGGAATGTTAACCCAACCAGAAATTCCCGTGTGGAAGTGGGAAATGATAACCATGGATTTCGTCACTGGTTTACCCAAGTCTCAAACGGGCAATGACACCATTTGGGTTATCGTTGACCGTCTCACCAAATCCGCTCACTTCATACCCATCCGTGAGAAAGACAAGATGGAGAAACTTGCAAGGGTGTACATCAAAGAAATTGTCTCAAGACACGGAGTGCCAGTGTCTATTATCTCGGATCGTGATGCACGGTTTACATCAATCTTCTGGGGAAAACTTCAGAAAGCTCTAGGCACTCGCCTAGATATGATCACAGCCTATCACCTCAAATGATGGTCAAAGTGAAAGAAACCATACAGACTCTTGAGGATATGCTTAGGGCTTGTGTTATTGACTTTGGAAAGAACTGGGAAGGTCATTTACCTTTGGTAGAGTTCTCATAACAATAGCTATCATTCGAGCATCAAGGCGGCCATTCGAGGCCTTATATGGACGTAAATGTAGATCACCGCTTTGCTGGGCAGAAGTTGGAGATAGTCAACTTACTGGTCCAGAGTTGATCTTTGAAACTCATGAGAAAATTGTCCAGATAAGAGAACGCATGGCTGCTGCCAGGGATCGCCAGAAAAGCTATGCTGATAAACGCCGCAAGCCTGGAATTTCAGGAAGGAGATAAGTTTTGCTAAAGGTATCTCCCTGGAAGGGAGTTATACGCTTTGGAAAACGGGGGAAATTGAACCCTCGCTACGTGGGACCTTTTGAAATTGTCAGAAGGATCGGCCCAGTAGCCTATGAATTAAATCTACCTGCTGAACTTGGTGGTGTGCATAATGTTTTCACGTATCCAAGCTAAGGAAGTGTTTATCCGATGAATCACTTGTTGTGCCTTTAGAGGAACTACAAGTAGATGAGAAACTCAGGTTTATCGAGGAACCAGTTGAAATCATGGATAAAGAAGTTAAACAACTTAAGCATAGCAAGATCCGATTGTCAGAGTTCGGTGGAACCCGACGTGGTCCTGAGTTCACTTGGGAACGAGAGGACGAAATGATGCGCAAATATCCTAATCTGTTCAAAAATATTACTAGTACATCTTAATTTTCGGGACGAAAATTCCTCTAACAGGGGGATGATGTGACAACCCGAAATTTCCGTGAATTAATATAAGTTTTATGTGAATTTATGATTTATTTTATATTTTTATATTTTATTATTAATATTAATAATAATAAAAATAATGATAATAATAATAATAATGATGTTATTATTACGAATAATGATAATAATAATAATATAATAATAATGATATATTATTATTACAAATAATGATAATAATAATAATTATAATAATAATGATATTATTATCAAAATAATGATAATGATAATAATAATATAATATCGAAAAAAAAAATAATAATAATGTTAGTAATGAAAATAATAAAATAATGAAAATATTAGTATTTACAAAAATTAATTAAGTAATTAAATAGTCCAGGGACTAGTTTTGTAATTTTCAAAACATGTTTTAAAAGTTAAAACATGAAATAAACAAAACAGAAAACTCGAGGGGCCATTCTGTAATTAAAATAAACCCAAACACCCCCTCGCCGGCGACACTGTTCCGGCGCCATCCCCGGCGACGATCCGGCCAACACAAAACACCAAAAATACACGGTTTTTAATCGAATTAAAGCTACCAACACATCCCCGTGAGTGTTTCGAACACAATGACCCACAATAATTTGAGAATCAAATTGATAGTGCGATCTAAACCTCTCGTGATCATTGTCGGCTCCTTTACAACTCCGAATCGCACAAGAAACTAATAATAATCGAATTAACCACCTACACACAATGCTATAAATACTAGTAATCGGTATACACTTCGAATTACACCTGAAACAAACACCTTCATCGAATTTGATCCTCTTCTTCCCCGAAACCTGCAACACACTCGAACTCCTACTTAGGACTATTATAACTCGAAATTTACAGAGGGCTTTTGATCATCAATTCCCATAGAAGCTTCCTGTAAAAGGAATTTGATTATCAACATCATTTGGATAGCATTTGATCTCCATCCCCTGTCGCGACTGTTCTTCGAAGAATCATCACCAATTCGACTTCAAATTAGGTAATTGAATACCTGTATACATTCGACTGATCATGGGGAACAAAAGCCCCATGAACCTATACATTATCATCTTCGAATTGAGTATCAATTTGATCGAATTGAATTCTAGGGTTCTTGAATTCGGGATGAACATTCGGGATTGTAGTTAACTTTAATTGGGCTGGAGTTCTAAACGATTAGGAGCTTTTGGCTCACTGGTTCGGGTGTTGGGTTATGGGGAGTAGGTCGCGGGTTCGAACCCGGCCCCCTCCAATTATTTTTTTAAGCCTTTTAGGCTATTTAAAATATATAAAAATTATTAAAAATTATAAAAATAATTTTTAAAAGCTTCTGTTATTTTAACACCATTAAATATTTTTCTGTAAATTATTTAATTAAAAATACTTTAAATAAAATTTATAAAATAATATTTAAAAATATTATAAATAACTATTTTTATAAAAATAGACTTTAAATTATGATTTAAAGTATTAATCCATTAATTGGACACCATATTATTTTTATTTAATGATAAATCATAATAATTATAGAAAAATAATTATTTAAAAGCCTAAATTATTTATGAAAATAAATATTACATGTGTTATAAATTATTATCCATATAAAAATGGATTTCCAAATAATAAATTAGATCATCAAATTATTAATGGATGTTATAATATTTTATGGACTTATTTTGATAATATAAATACAAAGTAAATTTTATAAATTTAAATATTTATAAAATCTTACAAAAATTAAATATAAACTTATATGTTTATATAACGTCTATAATTTAATTAGAATATAATGATATGTCAAAATCATTATTAAACTAATTAAATTTTATATAAATCATTAATTATTAACAAAATGATTAAATGATTTAATGATTATAACAAATCCCAGAAAACCAAACCCTAGATCAAATGAACACCAGGTTCAAGATCTAATTATTTAGGTTATGGATTTGTATATATACTTATGTGAATATTAATTCCTTAGGAGGAATTTACTAGCTTGTCAACACTACCCAACGACCGAGGTGAGTTCATAACTATTCCCCTTTTTAATCATTTAAATATTTTGGGGCTGGAATACATGTTGTAATTGAAATTACAAATTATTTTTGTGTATTATGTTAAATAATAATTTGATCACATTTATGATTACATATGGTTATTATGAAAATCCTTCTCTGTATACTGGACTATAAATAAGCAGGGATCTTTTGGATAGTACTATCGGGGAGTGACTTACCCCCACAAAGGTATGGACATGTGATCCATATCAGATGCACAAAGATCTTGTTGTCATTTGGGATGACTGTTTCTGTAGTGAGAAGGCAGATGTGCACTTTATATAGTTTGCATTATAGTTCCACATACAACCCATATGAGGATAAATGTAAAGGAGGATTTGCTCCCTCTGATTTGAAATTATTATGAAAATATAATATACACATAAAAGGATAATAAACTAAGTGACATGGACAAATTCAATGTGAAGGATTTGTTGGGTTTGTACTTAGTAGGTATGTGGGATAGCGGGTTCACCTTATTAAAAAGGGTTCCGACAGGCTATTCATATACCGGTGAGTAAATTAAACTCACACTTTTTCTATAAATCCTATTTGATGATAATTGATGATTTATCACTATGTTTTACTTACCTGTGAACTCACCAACCCTGTGTTGACACTTGATTTACATGTATTCTCAGGTATCTACTAGGAGCTTACGGACATGCACGTAGGATCATATAAGAGCTCAAGATACCTATTGATTATTATCTGAAATATGATTTAGACATGTTGTCATGAAACAATCTATATTTACTTCCGCTACGTATAATATTACTCTGAACAATTATTGTAAAGATTATCTAAAATCTGTCATATAGATAATTGCATCTCATGTGTGACTACTGTGTTCGATCCTGTTTGTTCACCCCTCCGTGATAAATTCCAGACCCGGAATTTGAGGGTGTGACAGTTTGGGGCAAGTGCCTAGGTTCCCTATTGTTGCAGAGGCTGCTGATAGGCAGGTTATGTAAAGAAAGAAACATACATATATTGTTGTATATATTGTTGTGTTGTTTGATGTTGGTTTTGGTTTGTTTGTCGCGTTTGGGATTGCTTGTTAAAACTGTTTTATCGCGGTTGGTGTGCTTTGTGATTGGGTAAAGAGTTTGAATAAGCAATCCTAAATGTGTGTAAATGTTACAAGTAGAGGAGTAGGTTTAGTAAGCTAATGCAAACAAGAAAAAATGGTGGGTGATGCCTATGGAGTGGTGGGTGCTGGTAGTGGTGGAGGTGCTAGAGGTGGTTTAGATGTGTTCAAACAAGAAAAAAATGGGGTTAGGTTGCAATATAATAACACTTTTAGTCCAAGGGTATTTTTGTCTTTTATTAAAAATCTAACTGAGAAATTGGATGGAGTTAACGGTTTGAACCTAATTGTGACAAATTTTAAATCACAGTGGTTAAACCAGGAGTTTTTAAACTATTGGATGAAAAGCGTTATAATCACCAAACCACAGGGACTAAAAGCGTAATTTACTCTAATAATAATAATAATAATAATAATAATAATAATAATAATAATAATAATAATAATAATAATAATAATAATAATCATAAAAATAATAAAAATAATAATAATTATTATAATAAAATAATAAAAATAATAATAATAATAATAATAATAATAATTATTATTATTATTATTATTATTATTATTATTATTATTATTATTATTATTATTATTATTAGTAATTGTTAATATTGTTGTTGTTGTTGTTATTGTTATTCTTATTATTATTATTATTATATTATTATTATTATTATTATTATTATTATATTTTATTATTATTATTATTATATTATTATTATTATTATTATTATTATTTATTATTATTATTATTATTATTATTATATTATTATTATTATTATTATTATTAATTCACTATCATTATCTCACCATCATATGTCAGTGGAACCACCGCCTAACCCATCATCACTATTCACCATCACCCAACACCATAGCCATTAGCACCGCCTGACCCGTCACCACCATTCACCATTACCAACCTCCATGGCCATCACCGATCCATCATCATGATAATTGGTGTGCGTGAGTGATATATATCATTTCTATTGATTTTTCACATAAATTAATATTAATATGGTTTTTGCTTATACTAAAATAAACATATAAAAGACAAGTATACCTGTCGTAAGGTAATATGATAATGGTAATAACCGAGTGTCAATCTTTGAACACAAGTAGGGTCAAACACATAATCTTTGCATTTAACTATTAGATTGATTTAGAAAAATAACGAGCTTGTTTCAAGGGCCAATTTTTAATTTCAAAACAACAAGTTTTAAATTAGATGAAAATAAATAAACAATAGAAACTTCTAGAGATTTTTCAACATAATAGAGCTATCATTCTAATTTATGTTTTATTTTGTTAATTATGATGAATTGCATGGCGTGGTTATAATATTTTGATTAATGAAATTATTTTAATATTTATAAATATGAGTTAGGGCAGAGTTATTGTAAACGAACACCATAGTCATGACATGAAAAGCTGCAATGAGTATCTTACAAGACAACTACGAGCTATTAGTGAAATAGGTAATAAGTGTGCATCATTTAATTTATAATTTCAAAAGGCCCTCACTAATCAGACACCCTGTCAGGTGATAAAGAAACGCCCTTTGACTTTCTTCACGGCCCGTGAAGGTCCTTACGGGCCGTGACGGGTTCGAACTTTAATTCTCTCAACTGCATTTAATCACGGCCCGTGTAGGAACAAACTGCCCGTAAACGACCGCCCACACGGCCCGTTAACTACATACATAACGGCCCGTGAGGTCCTTCACGGGCCGTAATTGTCCTTCTGAGAATTTACTTTCCTCGTTTTGCGTGCACTTTTAAATTTTATAATTATGTGACGCGACGTATTATTCCTTGATTCGATTTAAGATTCTATATAAAACGTTATATATATGACTTGTTATACGGTTAGTGACAAACGAAACAGTTAAAATGTCTTCTCGTGGAGGTAGGAGAAGACGTCAAAATGAGTCATCTTCAAACTCACGAGATATTGTGGAAAGTATTCCTGATCCAATAGATAACCATAATTGGCAGAACGGAAGGAACTGGTCTCAGAATATTATTCACTTTATACGTAACGGTGACTCCCAAACATGTAGAGTGTATTACATGGGTCATTCCAATATTCCGTTACAATTTTGGCGTGAATTACTCGGAAACGTGTCTTTAGCTACAGAGGTATGATTTAAAGTTTTTTTTATATATTTTATTTTATTTTAAAATTCTAACAATTAAAAAAGTTATTGTTTTATAGCATGTTCGGGCGTGGACAAATAGACTCACAATATGGAGATACGAAGAAATACGTAGAACAGAAGAGTTGCCGGGTAGTGATCGTTGGACGATTCTCCCATTTGAGTGGTTTAACTTAATATACTCGGGGTCCGTTAATGGTAACGAATATGGCGACGGGAGTGACTGTCTATATCCCACGTTATGGGAAGTTGATACATTAATATTGTTTTTTAATGTTTTACAATAAAAATCATGAATTTATAACCGTGAATTAAATTATTTTGTAGGTTTACATACCAATGACTGATGACGAAGAAAATTGGTATCTTTTTAAGATTTCTATGGACTCACTACAAGTTCGTATATATTCTCCATACGAATGCCGACCAAATACGTGTGATGATTCATGGTGCATTCATCGTAATGCACGAACGATTTTCGTACAATTCGAATCGTACTTTTTACATTTTCTGTCACGTATACAATATTGGCAGCACTCCGGACAAGAAGAAATCGAAGAACTGGAGGTATCGGGTGAAACCGTTTGGCCCCCTAACGCCGGTCATATTGGTCGAGATTCGGGAGTTGTAATTTGTATGTTATTGCGTAGGTTGGTTCAAAATAGATCTTTAGAGTGGCAAGAGGTTAGCTTACAGGATGCTTGCTTTAGATTCCGAAGATTTATGGCAGACGAACTGTATTCTAGACGTGTAATGTAAAACAGTAATGAAATATTTTATTAAAACATAAACGTTTATTAGTACACTTTTTTAAAAACGATAAACCGTTATTGTCACACAAAAATAAAACACATAATTTTTAATCTTCTTGATCTTTATAAAAGATCCAAGCCGCAAAATGGTTAAAAGAAATTCCAAATTTCTCTCGATATCTTTCTTGAGTTCTTGTCATAATATCCGTTTCATTCCATAACATATTTCGATTGTTGTAAACGTCTTTGTAGAGCTGG
Source organism: Flaveria linearis (assembly GCA_024085815.1). Classification (NCBI taxonomy): domain Eukaryota; kingdom Viridiplantae; phylum Streptophyta; class Magnoliopsida; order Asterales; family Asteraceae; genus Flaveria; species Flaveria linearis. The sequence goes on along the minus strand of CM044016.1, from coordinate 40,613,151 downwards.
TGAAATGTCGTGACCTTCCTTCTCAAGTCAGACCACTTGTTGCTAAGTTCACGAGTGGTGCGATATTCTTCACGTTCGAGAATTTGATGAAAACGAGTTGAAACCCGGTTCCAAAATATTGAATTTGGCGGGATAGTACCTGAATTTTCGATACAAGATCTTACTAAAGTCACCTCCTCTTCATCCGTCCACGGATTTTGATCACTTGTAGCACTCATGTTTTGGGTATTGAGTAAATTTGTGTGAATTGTTTGTGTGAAGCGGCTGAATTTATAGACATAAAAAAGTTTTATACGGCCCGTGAGAGGCTTTACGGGCCGTGACAATGTTCCCATACGGCCGTGTAGTGTCAACGGTCTGTTTTTAAAAACTACAAAGCATCACGGCCCGTGAAAGAGGTCACGGGCCGTTTGGGAAATACGTAACGGGCCGTGAGGTCCGTCACGACCGTGAGGCCCGATAATATATAGGACCTCACGGCCCATTTGTTCATTTACGCCCCCAAAACACCCATACGATTTACTCCATCACGACCTCCGTATTTTCACTATTTTCATACCGCCGACTCCTTACTACGGTACGTATTCAAATTCGTATTTTATTTTTGTGTATTTTTCGTTTAAATATATTAAAATTATATTTTAAAATTCTGGAAAATTGAAATTTTTGGGGGTTACGGGCCGTGAAGGGGAGTCACGGGCCGTAACTTTTTGAATTTTCAAAGGGTTACGGGCCGTGACCGCCCTTTAAGAGCCGTAACCCTTTGAAAATTCAAAAGGTTACGGGCCGTGAGGGCGCATCACGGGCTGTAACCCTTTTTGTTTTCTGGTGAATTTATTATTTTTTTTTTGCAGATTATGCCGCCGCGCAAACGTGCACGTCCGGATACCGAGCCCGAGGGTCAGGGTGCCTTTCTGGACCCACACCCTGACCTTAATTTTTCGAGGGAGACACAGCCACGGCAGAAGCTGTGGAAGCTGATTGGACGTCCCCTAAAGGGGACACGCACCATCGACTGGGACGTGCTAGAGGAGGTCGGAGACATAGCACGTGCCCAGGATATCATTGGGCTGGACGGAGAGACGCCGTGGAGGCGGATGCTTGATTTGGGCTCGAGGAAGGGCTACCGGGAGCTGACGTTGCAGTTTCTGTCTACGTTTCTGTTCACTCCCGCCTCTGAGGATCAGGACCCCCACGAGCACATAGCGGTTCGATTTTTGCTGGGGACCGGTAGGTACGAGTTCACCCTCGCTCAGTGGGCGGTGACTCTTGGGTTTTACACCCACGAGGAGACGGAGGATCCTCGTTTTTATTCTGACGAGGTCCAGTCGGAGCCGGCTCCGTTGGTCGGATGGTGGCCGACCATTTCCGACCAGCCGTGGGAGGGCGCCATTAGGGCGACCTCCATTAGGGATACTTTGCACCAGTACCTACACCGGTGCATTGCCGGCACCATTACCGGCAGAGACCAGAGCATGGTAAAAAGATGGCAGCCACATGATTTGAAGGAGTAACGAAAGATTTGAAAATATTAATCAAAGATCTTTTCACATTTTCGGGTTGGACAAGTAAATGTTTTGTCACCATCTCCATCTCTTTATGTACATCTACTTGAACCTCCCGTACAATATACGCGGGTGAAAAATCTAGCTTCCTCCAAAAAACATCAATGGCATCGAGCGGGATACATTGACCTATAAAATAATATATTAAATAAAATATAATAAAAGTTTTCATGAAAAATAAAAAACGTAAAAGAACATTCACCTGTTTGAAAGTAATTGTTTAATTTACAAGCACACGGAAGACCAAAGCTGGTAAAAAGATGGCAGCCACATGATTCTTTGGATATAATTAGATGATTTATCCTGTTAATCTCACCGACTAACATATCCAAAGCCGCAATAGAAACGTTACCTCACAGCAATTTAAGCACTTCATGATTATGCTGCACCATAAGCATGATTTTGCTTTTGGTAAAACTTTCTTTTATAGCAATTTCCTGGGTAGCTAAGTTATTATTAATGAAAGGAATAAATCTATCCAGGGTGCTATTGGTTGCTTTCAGGTAACTTTTCAACAACGAATGTTGGCTCTCAACTCGGTTCGTTGTGTGCTGACCGAAGTTATAACTTCTATTTATCCACGCCGACACAAATCTCTCTTTGTAGGGGTCCAACCAGTTATTTTTTAGGTACATCAGCACTCCTATTAAAAAAAATACACTTATTTTTATATAAATATACATATATTTTTAAGAATAAAACTAGAAAACTTACTTGAATGGTTGGACACCAATCTGCGATAAAGCCGGTCGTAATTATAAGCGTATATGTCCTCCGTTTTAGAGTTAATAAGTACCGACCACACATGCTGAAAAGCACCCCACTCTTCATTTGAAAAACTCGCCTTACAATGTTTAGCAATATTTTCCGAAATATGCCATCTGCAAAGTAATCGAACAGCACTCGGAAAAACTTCTTCTGACGCATTCATCAGAGCGAGGTCTCGGTCGGTTAGTATAACACGGGGCTCCATACACTTATCTTCCAGCGTTGCTTTTAGTTGCTCTAACACCCATCTGAAGTTGGCTTCACGCTCATAATCAATGAATGCGTGAGCAACAGAAAAAGATTTCAGGGTGGATGTCACACCAACCATTTGAACAAAAGGCATTTTATACAAGTTAGTTTTGTATGTTGTGTCAATCATCAGCACGTGTGGGTAAGCACGCCATAATGTGTGAGATGTGGGATGTATAAAAAAACCCCGTCGACGGTATTTGTCGGTTCCTTAATGTGAGGGGTGTAAATATATTGATGTTGTTGTAGTATAGAAAAAAAAAACCTGCATTGGGGTTTCACCAATTCTGGTGGACTTTTTTATTTTTGCCCGAGCATTATATACGGTTCGTAACCCAGGCACGTTATTGGGATTTTGTTCCCTCAACGTGCCTAGAATGTTTCGAGGGTCAATATTTTGCTCGGTCAGATTCTTTACAGTAGAAAGCTCATTTTCGGTGAGCCTCATTGCGTATGCATGTCATTCCAGGTGTTCAGCAGGTTCATGGTTATGAGTATCATCCACAACAACTATAATCCACCCATCTCTCTGCATCTGGTACTTACCCTGCAATTCAAATTGACAGTTTGTTTTTTTCGTGCCACTTTTTCTTAGAGTGGATGCTCCCTTATATACACCACCCCGATCGCATTTCAACCAAATTTTAACCACCAAACCATTCGAATTTCTTTTTGAACGTTTGGTGACAATAACGAACCCATTATCTCGCCCCACGTTAGTTGCCCAATCAACTAATTCTTCACGAGATGAGAAAACCTAATTAATTTAATATTTTTAGTAAGTTATTACTAAATGATAGTAAAATGAAAGTAAAATTAAATATGATATATCTTATAACCTGATTCGTGTCGTATAAACCCTTTTTACCGGAACCAGAACCGTCATTATCCCCGCTGCTATCGCCACGTTATCACCCCCGTCATCGCCGCCGTCATTCCCGCCGTAATTGGACGCGAACTGTCCTAGATAGTTTGAAGCAGCCTCATCGTAATAACCGTAACCCTCCTGAGGGTAATAGTTAGATTCCGAACCGAATAAATAGTTGCTATCCCAGAAAGACATCGTAACGTTAGATATTAACGTTTATATAGTACTTGAAATGGAATATTGCGTTTATGTAGTAGTTGAAATGAAATGAATTTATATCGTTGAATTATGAAATGAATTTATAAACTAACGTTTATATAGTAGTTGAAATGGAATATTGCATCTCGTCACATAATTAACACGAATATCGAGGAATATTACGTCATATCAAATAATGTAATAAATACAAATTTACACGACTATCGAGGAATATTACGTCATATCAAATAACGTAATAAATACAAAATTACACGAAAAACGAGGAATAATATATCTCGTCAAATTATTAAAAGTGAAACTAGGACCCGTAAGCAAGTTCACGGCCCGTAAGAAGATTTCCATACGAGCCGTGAAGGAATTCACGGACCGTAAATCCATACGACCGTGATCGTATTCACGGGCCGTTACGTTTTGAATTACGTTTCTGAATGACCGATTTGACTTGCGACAGACCATACGGCCCGTGAAGGGCCTTACGGCCCGTAAGCAGGGCGTCCAGATATCCTGGAGGGCGTCCCTTTAGCAGGCCCCTTTCAAAATAAATTGAGTAGTCAATCTTGAGGGTTAAAATACATTTAATGGTACTTTTTGATAAGAAAAATACATTAAATAACATTTTTTGCAAACTAGAATAAATTAATGTTGTTTTCTTTATATTTAAATAAATTAGTAAAATATGTTTTTCATCCTTCAGATTTCATAAAAATTTCCATTTGAGTCCAAATGTTTAAATTTTATCATTTGCATTCAAATGTTACATAAATATTGCATTTAAATCCATTTAACTACTTTTAACTAACACCTTTAAATTTTTCATTAAGTTTCCATCATTAAGAGTATTTTTATCAAAAGAATTACAGAATAAAAAAATCAACTCTGAGTGAGGGGGTTGTATGCGTTCAAATTTGTTTGGTAATCAGCATTACGATTTGAATCATCCAATTAAATAATATAAAATATAATGATAACCACCTAAAAATGATTTATTTCTAAGTTAATAAAATATACACTAGGATAAAAATAATAAACAAATAAGTCGTATGACACAAACAATGAAATCATAGCATAAAATATAAATAATCATAACAGTATTAGAAAACAATAAACAATATAACATTAACAGTTTATTAATAATCATCATAAAACATCAATCAATGTAATTATAATTAAGCTTTAAACCAAACAAATCTATTTTTAACAATACAAACAAAAGTAATATGAATATATATCAAAATACATTAGCAAAACAAAATAACAAAAGACTATCATAGAATTAAATTATAACTACAATTACAAAAGAGACTGAATGCGTAAAACTTTTCACGTGGGCTGTTTCTTTATGTTGTAATCGTTTTTACTAAAAAACTAGCCCATGTGAAAAGTTTTATGCGTCCGGTCTCTTTTGGTAATTATAGTTATGATTTTCACTCAACGTTTGTCTTTTGATTTTTGTGTTGTTAATGTATTATGATTTAATAGTCATGTTACTTTTGTCTATCTTGTTAAATAATAGCTTTTCTTGGTTTAAGTTTAATTATGGTTACAATTATTGATATCTTTATGGTTATGAATCAAATGATTTGTGTCATATGACTTATTTGTTTATTTAAAAAATTTTTTGGTTGTGTATATTTTATAAAGTTAGAATAAGTCACTTTTAGGTGGTTATTACCATATTTTTATCTAATAGTTGGATTCAAATCGTAATTACCAAATAAGCCTGAACGCATAAACCCCTCACGCAGAGTTGATTTTTATTTGGTAATTGCTTTTACAAAAATAACCATAATGTAAAAAAACTTAATAAAGAAGTTAATGGTGTTAGTTATGAGTTAATATAGAAGCAGTTAAATGGATTCAAATGGTATTTTTTTGACATATATGGATGCAAATAGTAACATTTAAACTTTTGAACTCAATTGATAATTTCTATAAAACCACTGGGATAAAAAATACATTTAACTTTTAAATAAATTACTTAAATGTTAGTAAGCAATGTCATGGCACTATTTGATATTTTTCAAATGTCATTAATTATGATAATTTAGTAGTACAATTTATTTTTAATAGTTGCAAGTTTATCCCACAACTTGAGCTCTAGTGCACCACTTTTTTATGTTTTTTTGATTATATATACGTAAATAATATAAATAAGTTCCGTGCAAATTTAATATAAATCATATACATAAAACTTATATAAATCTAACTCTTAAGTACTTGTTGTTGAAAACCGATAAAAATATATATAAACCAGGTAAAAGTCGATATATGTTTATAACCTAGTTGTTAAGTGGTAGTTCGTTAGTTAATTTTAGATAATAATAAAAAAATTTAATAAAATGAAGCTATTAACTATATGAAAAAATAAGAAGTTAGTAACCGAATCATAAACCTTGTTACTTGATGTGTGAAAAATATATGTTATTTTATTTTGAAAAACAGTTTTCACAAATTAGTTTTCAAAAGGAAATTCATAACTAAACTTCACACAAACGGCAAGTGTACCGGTCATGATATAGTAAAATTTAGATAAGTCCGGATATCGAACCCTAGAGACACGTTTGACGACTTTCGTTACTAAACCTCTATCGACTTCTAACCCACTTGATTTAATTAATTCAATTAATTATTGAAAAATAAACAGTTTAACTAAAATTAATTAATGGAAGAAATAAACAAATAAGAATTCAAACTTGAAAACTTGAATATGATCAGATAACTACCTAGGTAAGGGTCCAACTAACATGTAATGACACAAAGGCGATGACTCGTATGACTATCTTCAAAAATACGAATATAATTTTAACTAGGTATGTTGCTACTCCCAAAGAAAACTAAAAACATGTGTGAAGTACAAAGATAGGTTTATTAAAGTGTTTAATGGAAGATCACCCCTAGGTTTTCTACCACACTATTTTTAAGATTATATTTTAACCCTAAGACAAAGGACAACTTGATTAAATCCAATCAAATACCCTAAAACACTAACACCACGAATGAAAGACAAAACACGCTCTAGCAAAATCTAATCCTAACAAGCAATGGGTAGAAGGTTTAAGCAATATCTATCACCCATAGGTTTTAGATAAGGTAGCACATAGAAAAATACCATCAAATCACAACCAATGCTTCTAAGATTATCTCTAATCAAAGTTTAAAATTAAAAACACAAAGTAATTAATTTTAACGTGTAAAACCTAATTTAGATGTCACGCAATCAATCAAGATCAAACATACACGAGCATGACAACAACTTTTAAGTATAAAACAATACACGGATCCATATTTAATTGAGAAAATAATAGAATTTAAGATTAATAAACAAATATAAGAAATTAAAACCAAATATTTAATCAAAACATAAATAGTTTCAACCAACCTAAATAGTATTAAAAAGTTAACTACTTATAATATTAAAAAACATTAAGAACAATAACAAAGTTGCGCACTTTAAACATAAATGAGATAATCAATGGAACAAAAAAAAAATCAAAAACGATGAAACCGAATTATCTTCAATGTTTGATTCAATCTTTGCTCTCAGCTTTTGTTCTCCGCTTAAGATTTGCTCTTCAATCGTGCTCAAACTCGAAAGTTGAATGAAATTAAATGCCTTTTCTTTTTTTCTTTTTCGTGCCTCTACTCTACTCCCTTCCGCCGTTTTGCGAATGTTTTAATAATGAAAGTTCGGTTGATTCCTCCATTCTGTCTTTTTTTAGTTATCTTGTGGGCATGTTTTTAATTTCAAATGGTGGCCCATCAACACAATTAATACACTATTCAAAAATTAATATCACGTGGGCCTTAACTGGTGTTCAAAACAAAATAATTAACCTAAAAATGGGTAAAACAATTAAATCCACTGCCGACTTTCTAAACATGAATCATAAATTCTCATATTCTAACCCCTGTTATATAGTTATTAAATCAAATTCATTCTTGTTTTGAAAGTTATCAACATAGTTAGGCATATTACAATAACTAGTAAACTTAACTTTTGAGTAAATTAATAGTAGTAATAGAAATAATTCATATAATGTATATGAAGTTTCACTCGTTGGTCACAATTTTGCTAAAAAAATTATATATACTTTAGAGCTTATAATCTTTTGAAACTCATTTCTATTCTAATTAATCTCATTTGTCGGTGGCAACAGTGCCACCGACCTCCACACCATCACCAACAAAACCCTACCCACAGAAACAGATCAGATCAGATCGACCTCCGCCTCACCATCGCAGCCACTGTTGGGTTTCATTGTGTACCACCTACCCCCTCCTCATAAGTCAATCGTTGGATCTTCCTTACGCGACACTCAGACGACGACAGCGGTGGGGAAAGACAAGGGCAAGGTGTGGGAGAAGGTGATGAATGGTCGGATAGTGTATTTTCTCATATAAAAACGCCAAATAAACACACACTTAACACCCCCTTTTCTTTGAATACCCACAGTGTTGCTTGATTTTTGAACCGAAATCGAAGATCGGTGGTGCGAATTCAAGATCTTTACATTGCTGTTTGTAAGGTATGTTGTTGGTTTTGCTTAGTTAAATACGAAACTAAACTAAATATGAGTAAAATTGTTTAATACTACTTAAGAGTTACTCAAAAGCATAGGAAATGTTTATATATAATATATATAGTTCAGATTACATCATAACTATACTCAAAAACTTGGAATTTGGGTCCGATTCAATTTTCTGAAATTTCAACAACCCGATTCAATTGTATAAATTAAAAAAGGTAATAAAATGACTTGAATATATATATATATATAGGGGAGTGTTTCAATGAAAACCTAATTATAATTATAAACCGTAAAAATCATTTTATAACTCTTGAATTTTTTGATCTATGGTAGGATTGATTAGTGACATAATTGTAATTAAATAATGTTTAAAGAATTTAACTAAAATCTCTAAAGAGTATTTTAGGAATATTAAAATTGTCTGCTTTGAAAAACGCTAGATATTTAATAATCTTTTAAAGATTTACATTCTCTCTCATATCTCACCTCTAATTATAACTTTTTTTCATCATTATTTTCGTACAACTAATAAATCATAAAAAAAAGATAGAAAATGAAAATAACATACAAAAGACGTTATCACAATCCTCCTGCATGCAAATTTTCATATACGTTTACCTTTAATTTAGCATACATCCATACGTACGTATATATAAGCATAGGTTTACATAAAAAATGATAATAAAACTACTGATATATATATATATATATATATATATATATATATATATATATATATATATATATATATGTATGTATGTATATATATATATATATGTATGTATGTATATGTCTATATATATATATATATATATATATATATATATATATATATATATATATATAGCCCTCGACCCCATTTATCTTCTTGCATCGAACTAGAATAGCCCAATATAGTATTCTATTCTCGTCACCTATGTAATCTAATATAGCTTCACCTCACACACACACACATATATATATATAGAGAGAGAGAGAGAAATGCTCTACTAAAAAAATATATTTTATCTAATAAGGCTAAAAATAATCAATCAATGGCTAGAATGATAATGTTGAAAAGAATCCTCAATCTCCTCCAAAAATAGGAGCTGGAAACCTTGCAAGTGGGAAAGATATTTTGGATATATAATTATTTTTGTTGACTTTTTTGAGTTTTCTTTAATTTTTTAAAATTTTTATAACTTTTTCATACTAGATTTTTTTTTAAAACAAATTGCACCATAAAATTAAGCAATTTTTCCTCTTTAAATTGATTATAGTATTGTTATATCTTTTACAAAAAAAATAAAAATAAACGATGCGAAATTGTGTTGTATTTTAACGACTTTGTGCTGTATTTCATAAAAATAACACAGAATTTTGTTGTTTTGCGTCAAACAACACAATTTTATTTTTACGTCAAACAGCACAAAACTGTGTTGTTTTGCGTCAAACAACACAGTTTTGTGATGTATTGCGTCAAACAGTACAATTTGTGCTGTCTTACGTCTAACAACACAGTTTTGTGTTTTTTTGCGTCTAACAGCACAGTTTTATGCTGTTTTGCGTAACATCTTCTATGTTGTTTTGCATCAAAGTAATAAAATATAATGCGTTGTTTCTATGATTTATTATGTTTATATGAGACATATCTAGGATTTGGTTGTATTTTGATCTTAATTGTTAATAGGTTTTGTGGGTGAAAATAGTGCGTAAAATAGACGTGCTATATTTTTTAAATGAGAAATGGAATTTAGTTAAATGTTTAATAAACAAAAATACCGTTTAATAAACCAAAATACTCTTTAATACTATTTTCTTGTTTTATCAAGATGTCACCATCTCATTAATTTCTTCTTATTCTTTTTAAATAAATATTATTTTTTATTTGAATCTCCTCCTATATATATCATTTATCTCTTTGGGTTATGAAGGTTGTATTCATTTCCACCATCACCTTTTAAACCCCATTGGAGTTCATCAAAAAGATCTGTATGGAGTGTGAAGGACAGTGTAGTTATAAAAGTTTGGATCAGGCAAGTGGAGCAGGATCTTTTCTTTGTACTCTTTTTAATTTGAGACAAGAAATTTGACACATTGTTTAGCTGATATTCGTTTAGTTGTACCCGTTGCTATGATCAAATATGTTCATTTTGAAGTGGTCTTCAAGGCATATGAAAATTTATAGAACCCTTGTAGATATGAGTGTCAGTACAATGCCATGTGCACATAATGAAAATGCATCAAACACTTGGCACCAGTTTCATATTATATCAACAGTTACATGAAAATTGACCAACATAAAATCAAAAAATATTATGGTAAGCAAATTTTGACATATTTGGTGGTGGTCATCTTAAGAGGCAAGGTGTTGTGTTTAGCGACCAACGAGTTGTACATGATCTATTTTACAATAAGTTTCCTGATATATATCTTTTGAGAATAAAGGAGTTTATCTTGGTTCCACTACAAGAAATGTTACTATTAGCGGTGACAAGGGCTAATAGCGGCGACACTATTAGCGGCGACTCAGCAGCGGCGGCATGTCGCCGCTAATGATAGTCGATCCATTTCAAGGTGAATTCATGTCACACCCTCAAATTCCGGGTCTGGAATCTATCACGGAGGGGTGAACAAACAGGATCGAACACAGTAGTTACACATGAGATGCAGTTATCTATATGATAAATTTTAGATAACCAATCCATTATTAATCAGAGCATTAGATATTATACGCAGCGGAAATAAATATATGGATTGTTTCTTAACAACACGTCTAATCATATCTTATCAATAACCAATATGTATCTTGAGCTCTTATATGACCCTACGTGCATGTCCATAAGCTCTTAGTAGATACCTGGAATACATGTAAAATCAAGTGTCAACACAGGGTTGGTGAGTTCATAAATAAAACACAATGATAAATCATCAATTATCATTCAAAGAAAGGTTTATTTTGTGAAGATACGGAACCCTTTTATAAGGTGAACCCACTATCCCACATACTTACTAAGTACAAGCCCAACAAATCCTTCACATTGAATTTGTCCATGTCACTTAGTTTATTTGCATATGGATAGCCTGTCGGAACCCTTTTATAAGGTGAACTCATTATCCCACACACAAGCATCAAGCAAAGCACCATCATAGTTCATAAAACAAAAGGGCATGTTTCATCCCAAGAACAGTAAGTAATATCACAAATAAAAGTTCCAGCTTAAAAGAGCATGCCTTATCCCAAAACCAAAGTAAAAAGGGAAACACGAGAACTCACAAAATAATCTGAAATTTAAATCACGACATGTATTCCAGCCCCAGAATATTTAAATCATTAAAAAGGGGGACAAGTACGAACTCACCTCAGTTCTTGTGTGGTGTTGACAAGCTAGTAAATTCCTGCTAAGGAATTATAATTCACGTAAGCAAACAGATACAAATCCAAAACCTAAATAAGTTAGATCTTGAACCTGGCGTTCAATTGATCTAAGGTTTGGTTTTCGGGGATTTGTTATAAACATATAATTAAATCATTTAGTTATTTTGTTAATTCTTTAATAACTAAAGATTTACATTTCATAATATTTAATTTGTTAAATAATGATTTTTAACATATCATTATGTTCCAAATAAATCTTAGACGTCAAATATGAATTTATATCTAATTTTGTAAGATTTTATAAATAGACACAAATTTTCTAGACATTATATTTATATAATAATGTTATTATAACTGAACATAGATTATGTATAAACATTATTTATGTGTAATAATCTATGTTATTATTTTATTTTAAAAATCTATTTATGATTTTCAGTAAATCACGTATTATTTAGTATGATTTTATGATTTAATTTATAAAATCATTTTTATCCATAATTACAGATAATATAACGTCTAATAATAAATTAATAATTTACTTTATTATTTAGAGTCCATTTTTATAAAAATGGCTATTTATAACATTTATAAATAATATTATATAACATTTGTAATAATTGAATAAATAAATAAATAAGGTTTTTAAAGAAATAAATTTCCAGAAAATAATTATATAATTTCTAAAATAACCAAATTTTATAAAAACTGTTTTTATAATTTTTCAGTATTTTTCTGTATTTTTAAAAAGTCAATAAGGTTTTTAAAAAAATACATGGAGGTAACCGGGTTCGAACCCGGGACCTACATCCCACACTCCCACACTCTAACCAGTGAACCAAAGGCCGCAGCCGCAATGGTTCCTGGTTCCAATTGAATTTAAACCCAACTCAAGCAAATCCCCTAAATCCGGATGAACCCTAGGTTCGTTTGGATCCAAATCGAAAGCCAAATCGACTATAATCAAGAAATTAAACTTGGGGCTTTTAATCCCCAAGTAAAACCAAGTGAAATGATGTGATTTACCTTACTTGATTAGCTCTGATTCAAGGGTACACGGTATTAGTACGAGTCGCGACCGAAGGAGACACAGTGGGGTGTTTTTGAGTTTGTTTCAGAGGAAATTGAACTCGATGGAGTGTTATAAATGGTTAAATGATCGTTAGTGCGTGATAGCTTCGATTATTATCATTGTTTGGTGCGATTACAGACTGTAAAGAGGCCGACATAGGAGATGGGGCGGTTTAGATCGCATTAACAGCTTGATTTTAAAATTGTTGTGGGGTTCAGGTTCGAACCACCCACTTGAAGATGTAGGGATAATTTGATTTGATTAAAGCCGTGTATTTTGGGTGTTTGTGTGTCGCCGGAGACTCGCCGGAGACCGGCCGGAGATACGGGCGACGGGGACGGGAGGTTTGGGATTTTGAAAATAAATTACACAACCAGCCCCTCAACTTTCAAACTTCTATTATTTTATGTGAAAACCTTTTTAAAATAAGTTTCAAAATTATCACAAATACCCCCTGGACTTATTGAATCAATTTTATAAATTTTGTAAATTATTATAATAATAATAATTTCATTATTATTATTATTATCATTATTAACATTATTATTTTTAATAATAAGAATATTATTATTATTATTGTCATTATTTTTATTATTATTAATATTATCATTAAATAATAATAAAAAAATATAAAAATAAAATATAAATTCACATAAAAATTATATTAAATCATGAAAAATTTTCGGGTTGTCACATCATCCCCCTGTTAGAGGAATTTTCGTCCCGAAAATTAAGATGTTCTGGCAACATTCTTGAACAGATTAAGATACTTGCGTATCATTTCGTCTTCTCGTTCCTAGGTGAACTCAGGACCATACCGGGAGTTCCACCGAACTTTGACAATCGGAATCTTGCTCTGAATTTAAGAAAACTGGTTTTTCGATTAAATTTAGCAAGGCACGAGTACTAGGGAAACAAGTATCTAAGTTTAAACATATAACTTCTTAATCTTAGTCAATCTCTAACTAAGGCAATTTACTTTGTGCAACTATTGTGTGTGGCTATAGGCTAGATGCAATTCCTAACTCACTATAACCAATGGCTCTGATACCAATCTGTCACACCCTCAAATTCCGGGTCTGGAATCTATCACGGAGGGGTGAACAAACAGGATCGAACACAGTAGTTACACATGAGATGCAGTTATCTATATGATGAATTTTAGATAACCAATCCATTATTAATCAGAGCGTTAGATATTATACGTAGCGGAAATAAATATATGGATTGTTTCTTAACAACACGTCTAATCATATCTTATCAATAACCAATATGTATCTTGAGCTCTTATATGACCCTACGTGCATGTCCATAAGCTCTTAGTAGATACCTGGAATACATGTAAAATCAAGTGTCAACACAGGGTTGGTGAGTTCATAAATAAAACACAATGATAAATCATCAATTATCATTCAAAGAAAGGTTTATTTTGTGAAGATACGGAACCCTTTTATAAGGTGAACCCGCTATCCCACATACTTACTAAGTACAAGCCCAACAAATCCTTCACATTGAATTTGTCCATGTCACTTAGTTATTTGCATATGGATAGCCTGTCAGAACCCTTTTATAAGGTGAACTCATTATCCCACACACAAGCATCAAGCAAAGCACCATCATAGTTCATAAAACAAAAGGGCATGTTTCATCCCAAGAACAGTAAGTAATATCACAAATAAAAGTTCCAGCTTAAAAGAGCATGCCTTATCCCAAAACCAAAGTAAAAAGGGAAACACGAGAACTCATAAAATAATCTGAAATTTAAATCACGACATGTATTCCAGCCCCAAAATATTTAAATCATTAAAAAGGGGGACAAGTACGAACTCACCTCAGTTCATGTGTGGTGTTGACAAGCTAGTAAATTCCTGCTAAGGAATTATAATTCACGTAAGCAAACAGATACAAATCCAAAACCTAAATAAGTTAGATCTTGAACCTGGCGTTCAATTGATCTAAGGTTTGGTTTTCGGGGATTTGTTATAAACATATAATTAAATCATTTAGTTATTTTGTTAATTCTTTAATAACTAAAGATTTACATTTCATAATATTTAATTTGTTAAATAATGATTTTTAACATATCATTATGTTCCAAATAAATCTTAGACGTCAAATATGAATTTATATCTAATTTTGTAAGATTTTATAAATAGACACAAATTATCTAGACATTATATTTATATAATAATGTTATTATAACTGAACATAGATTATGTATAAACACTATTTATGTGTAATAATCTATGTTATTATTTTATTTTAAAAATCTATTTATGATTTTCAGTAAATCACGTATTATTTAGTATGATTTATGATTTAATTTATAAAATCATTTTTATCCATAATTACAGATAATATAACGTCTAATAATAAATTAATAATTTACTTTATTATTTAGAGTCCATTTTTATAAAAATAGCTATTTATAACATTTATAAATAATATTATATAATATTTGTAATAATTGAATAAATAAATAAATAAGGTTTTTAAAGAAATAAATTTCCAGAAAATAATTATATAATTTCTAAAATAACCAAATTTTATAAAAACTGTTTTTATAATTTTTCAGTATTTTTCTGTATTTTTAAAAAGTCAATAAGGTTTTTAAAAAAATACATGGAGGTAACCGGGTTCGAACCCGGGACCTACATCCCACACTCCCACACTCTAACCAGTGAACCAAAGGCCGCAGCCGCAATGGTTCCTGGTTCCAATTGAATTTAAACCCAACTCAAGCAAATCCCCTAAATCCGGATGAACCCTAGGTTCGTTTGGATCCAAATCGAAAGCCAAATCGACTATAATCAAGAAATTAAACTTGGGGCTTTTAATCCCCAAGTAAAACCAAGTGAAATGATGTGATTTACCTTACTTGATTAGCTCTGATTCAAGGGTACACGGTATTGGTACGAGTCGCGACCGAAGGAGACACAGTGGGGTGTTTTTGAGTTTGTTTCAGAGGAAATTGAACTCGATGGAGTGTTATAAATGGTTAAATGATCGTTAGTGCGTGATAGCTTCGATTATTATCATTGTTTGGTGCGATTACAGACTGTAAAGAGGCCGACATAGGAGATGGGGCGGTTTAGATCGCATTAACAGCTTGATTTTAAAATTGTTGTGGGGTTCAGGTTCGAACCACCCACTTGAAGATGTAGGGATAATTTGATTTGATTAAAGCCGTGTATTTTGGGTGTTTGTGTGTCGCCGGAGACTCGCCGGAGACCGGCCGGAGATACGGGCGACGGGGACGGGAGGTTTGGGATTTTGAAAATAAATTACACAACCAGCCCCTCAACTTTCAAACTTCTATTATTTTATGTGAAAACCTTTTTAAAATAAGTTTCAAAATTATCACAAATACCCCCTGGACTTATTGAATCAATTTTATAAATTTTGTAAATTATTATTAATAATAATAATTTCATTATTATTATTATTATCATTATTAACATTATTATTTTTAATAATAATATTATTATTATTATTGTCATTATTTTTATTATTATTAATATTATCATTAAATAATAATAAAAAATATAAAAATAAAATATAAATTCACATAAAAATTATATTAAATCATGAAAAATTTTCGGGTTGTCACATCATCCCCCTGTTAGAGGAATTTTCGTCCCGAAAATTAAGATGTTCTGGCAACATTCTTGAACAGATTAAGACCCTCCAACCTCAACCTCCGACCTCCACCCTCAACCTCCGACCTCCACCCTCAACCTCCGACTTCCGTCGTACACCCTCCAACCTCTGATCTGTTCCTTCGCTACACGCCCTCGATCTCCTCTGCTGTATTTTTAGGTTTGATTTTAATTTTGTATTTGGTTCTTAGTTTTGATTTGGTTTTTAGTTTTTTATGTAACAAATACCATCATCTTGCAGGCTATTGATTGTTTGTTTGAATTCGTGTAGAGCTAGCTTTTGATTTCACAACTGAGGTAAATTCAAATTTATATTCTTTCTGTTATGCTATGGATCTGGCTCAATGTTATTGCTATTGTTCTTGTAGCCATCATATCATAGAAATTTAAAAGTTTCTTTGACACACAAGCTGATTAAAACATGAACTGATCAAATTTATGCTTGAGTTGATGCTTAGTTGAGAAATGAATATGTATAATTTTAACTAAAAGTTGTTAAAGTAGTTAAATATGATGTTTTATGAGATAGCCTGCAATTTTGCTTGAATTTGTACTTAGTTGAGAAATGTATTTGTGTATTTTGTAAGTTTGAAGTAAAGTAGTTAGTTTGTGATCTAGGTTTTAATTCGAGATTAAACGGGTCAAAATGACATGGATGAATATTAATAGACTTAAAGTTGGATGTGTTAAATCAATTAAAGTTCATTTGTAACATTTTGACCACTTTTAACTCAATTTATGATGTTTTTACGTACATCAAGTGTGATTGGGTGATTTTAAACTATTTGAACTAAAATACATTTAAATTATCAAGGTTTTAGTTTAAATGAGTCAAGTACACTTGACATACGTAAAAACATTTTTATTTGAGATAAACGGGTCAAAATGATATGAATGAACGTTAATAGATTTAAAGTTAGATGTGTAAAGTCAACTAAAGTTCATTGTGACATTTTGACTCGTTTTTACTAAAGTTATGATGTTTTTAAGTATAGCAAGTGTGTTTGGGTAATTTTGACCCTTTTGAACTAAACTGCACTTAAATGATCTAGTTTTTAATTTAAATGATCAAAATGAAAAGAAAACATTTGACATACTTAAAAACATTTTAATTTGTGTTTAAATGGATTAAAATGACTCAAATGAACTTTAATAGACTTAAAGTTGGATGTGTTAAGTCTATTATAGTTCATTTGTGATATTTTGCTCCGTTTTAACTCAAATTAGTATGCTTTTAAGTATATCAAGTGTGTTTAGTATTTTGACTCGTTTGAACTAAAATACCCTTAAAGGAACTAGGTTTAGTTTAAATAGGTCCAAATGTGCTGAACACACTTTATATACTTAGAGTTGGATATGTTACCTTATAATATATACTTACCAAAATGCAATAACTTATATAAAGGAAAAAAATCATAGAATAATAACCAACTTTCATTAGTGTTTCAATTTAGTTACTCTAACTTTTTTCTCATCTTAAAAACCACTCAACTTTCAAGTTTTGTTCTAATCTTGTGAAAATTTTGAATTTTATGATGATGTATCAAAGTTTTTTTATTTTTATTTATTAAGCCATATGACATGGCAATTTTTTTCTTAACATTTACTAAAGTTAATGACCTGTCAATCTATCATTTCTGTTATTGAATCTCATTGCTATTAGTTTTCTTTTTCTCTGTTATAATGATATATAATAGCTTTCTGAGTCAATAATAATTAATCATATCGTTACACTCATTTATGACGTATTCCATATCTATCTTTAATATACTCAACACATACAAAAAATAAAAAAAACCATTCAGTATACATAACACAAACTTTGATTAAATAAACATAGAGCTTAGAGTACAAGGTGGTGTCAAAGTTGATTTTTAATCTGCATTTACAAATCCACTGTAGGTATTATTTTTAACAGAAATGGTAAATTGACAGGTCATTAATTTTAGCAAATGTAAAAAATTGCCATGTCATATGGCTTAATACATAAAAAATAAAAAAACTTTGACACATCATCATAAAATTCAAAATTTTCACAAGATTAGAACAAAACTTGAAAGTTGAGTAGTTTTTAAGATGAGAAAAAAGTTAGAGTGACTAAATGAAACACTAATAAAAGTTGGTTACTATTCTATGATTTTTCCCCTTATATAATGTATACTTTCTTTATAGGTGCCAATTACAAGTTTGTTTCAACATCCAACTATTTTTATCACAACTTAACATTCGAAAAAGGATTCAAATCAAGCATACGAAGATAACTCGGACAAGAGGGATGAAAAGTGGATCGGATGACTAGTTTGAATTTTTTTGGTAGTTTTATGTTTAGTTAAACAAAATATTTAACCTAGCTACTTAATGTTTATATATAAACACTGCATGTCGTTTATGAACTTTAAACTTTTTATACTGCATTTGTGTTTCTGGAAAATTCAGATTTATTTTATGTGTGTATGGGTTTGTGAAACTGAAAATAAATAAATATATAAAAAAACAAAACAAAAAAACAGTGACCAATAGCGGCGCCGCTGTCGCCGCTAATAATCTCATTAGCGGCGACATCATTAGCGCGATTTTTCAATCATTAGCGACAAACTTTTAGCGGCGACTCAATAGCGGGCCGCCGCTAATACTATTAGCGACGACAAAGTGGACTATTGCGGCGACAATTGGCGCCGCTAAGCGAAATTTGTAGTGTTCCTTGCGAGTTATCCCGCTTCAAACTCGAGTACACGCATGACGCATTAGCGCTTAGTTTCCCATAAATGAACGCAAAATTTCCATAAGTTGAATTATATACAGATGCTCCATTCTAGTAGGGCAATTTTTGTGGTTACCTTCATTTCTTTTTTTTTTTTGTTTATAAAATCCTTTGGCTTCTCTACTATTGCAGCCCTGGAATCTTTGAAGCAAGTAATTAGATGATGAATGCTGCTCCAAGCCTCCAACACTTCTGTAGACGTAGGGTACAAATAACCCATAAAACCGAATACTCGAACCCGGGCGCTCGTCTCATACGGGCGCAATGGGTAAGCCAGCAGGACACGGACCCCACATTTAATTATATCGGGATCACCCCCAATCCTAACCGATAAATCAGTAACGGTCGGAGAACATAAAAGGAAACGGATTTTGCCGGGGAATAATCCCTGTAAATCAGCAAAATGTTACAACAGGCAAACAGTATAAATACCAGGTAAAGAATACTGAGATCCGGAGGAAAAAAGAATACACACCAAAAACCCCTCCCTTTTTTCTCTCTTTCACATATTTCCAATCAATCAATACTTACTCTCACACCGGAGGGTCGTTACAGAGAGACTTCCCCCCTGTAACGCCTTAACTGGTATTGTTTCCATTGTGCGTAGGTGTGAAGCTTCAGAAAGCATCTGTGGATCGAAGTTTAGCTAGACCAGAGCCATTCAAAGTTCGGCATCGTATTTACAACTTCCAAATCTACAAGTAAACACTAATTAAATTATTAATTATAATTAATGTCTGAATGTTAATGATCAGAAGCAGCAACTTACCTTTACCCAAACATGTGGAAGGAGATAATATTTTTGAAAAAAATTGATTTGCATTTTTTTTACATTACAATAACCAAATGCTTCTCTACAATTTAGTATTCAGGTTGGAAAAAACACTGTTGCGAATTAGATAAAGTTGCTACCATATCGAATGTAAAAGATACGGTACCTTAAAAAAGCCCGTCGCACCATGCTTAGCTCTCTTCAATTTCTTATATCATTACATGTTTAACTATTTGTGGACTCTGTTCCCGTCGCAACGCGCGGCCAAGCTTCTAGTTTGTTACATTTCATCTCATTATTCCTTTTATATTATAAGCAAATAGTATATTGATGGTATTTAGTAACTATAACATAGTTCATAAATTTTAATTATATTTTAATAATTTAAACCACCCTTTAGTAGTATTCATCATTACGTCTAAAAAAAATAGTGCTAGTTTTAATTTTTGCAAGTGTATAGTAACACTATAACCACGCGTCTATAATAACAATTTGATCAATTATATGTTTAACTTTTACTTTTATTATTAAAGACAATCTTACTCTTATAATTTTTGTAGAGTTATTATGATTTTTACTTTTGGGTATCAAAATTGTAAGTGGAGATTTTTGTAGTTAATAAATACATATTAACAATTCAAATATTATCTTTGTCACAACTTTTTCAGGTGTTAAAATTAATTACGAGATCCCTAATTCCCCGAGCAGGATTCCACCCATATCCTCCTGCTTGTACTAGATGGGAAAAAACGATTAGGAAAAAAACGGTGGAGAACGGTCATGAGACGTGGTAGCGGCGGAGCTACGACAGTTGAATTAAGGTGGAGAAAGATGAAGAGGAAATATGTTGAATATTTTAGTGTAATTAGAGATTGCATGTGTCATTCAAACAAGAGTGCACGCTTGTTTGAATGCCATCAAGACTGATTGAGGTTCGGGGGCAACGCCCCCGAGAGAAGCGGGGTCCAAGGGGCGGCAGCCCCTGGCGGGGTCCAACTGGCAGAGCCCCTGGCTGGGGTCGAGCAATGTTTTCAGAACCGGATCGGACGTCGAAACGGACGCCTTACTGGTTTGGTGGTCGGGACCGGTCGGACCGGTCGGACCGGTCGGACCGGTCGGACCGGTCGGACCGGATTTAACTATATTTTAATTCTATTTATATATGTAATTAAATATAAGTAATTTATATATGATTTATATATGTATTTTATACTTATATATAAAATTTAAGTATATTTAGGTGTGTGTGAATGTATGTTTAAGATTATGATGAACTATGTATGTTTAAGATTATGGTGAACACTTTGTCCCACATTGGTGTTTGGACAAAGTGATGTTTGGTTTATAAGTAATTTTTTTTATCACTCTAGTGTATCTTTATGACATATTTTACCACAAGTAATACCCGCGCGCAGGGGGTGCAAAAATGGGGAAAAAGGTTGGATTTCCAGCGAACTAGTGTGTGCCCGCACGTGACACGGACATGAAGCAGCTTCAAAACCAGGCCCGTGCTAGCCCGTTTTTTTGAATTCGGTTTTACTTTTTGATCTAGCACACTAATTTATAGTTCAACACACCGTTTTTACTCAAAAAAGTAAAAAAAAATAAAAAAATTTCAAAACGGTCCGAACCGGTCAGGTTCCCCGGTCCGACCACCGACTCGGGTACAACCGGCCGGTTCGACCCCCACAAAACGATTCATACACGACCGGACCAGCCTCCAAGCCGATCCCCGGTTCGACCGGTCGGACCGGCCGGTCCGATCCGACCGTGAAAACACTGGGGTCGAGATGCCAGGTCAGCTTGAAAATTTTTTATTTTGAACAAAGTCCTTCATAGAAAATGCATTAGAAATTCGTTTTTGACTAAAATTGTATCATAAAAACTTGAGGGACTAAATGTGTAATTTTTTCAAAACCGCAATAGCAGTTATCTTGAAAAAACTTCAATCATGTTTATGTTGGGATTGGTTTTCGAGAAGAAACAGAACTGGAGAAACCAGGATTACAAACAACATCCAAAAATTTTCTTACGAATTCTTGATCAATTCTGATTTTATCCGGTCAAATTATTGGTATACACTCCAATTATTTGATCAGAAAGTGAAATCACACGACTTTAGAATCATCCGGTTGTTGCTCTATTAGAAATTCCCTAACAAATTGGACAGAAGTGAGTTGATATTGGCTCCTAAGCAGTGGAAACTATGCATATGATTATAGATGATCATCTTTAAGTTGTTGATTTGGGTGTTTAATTACATGTTTCTGTTAGGGTTTAGATTTCACATTCGATTAGTTTAATTAAATTTTTAGGTTTCTTTGTTTGCAGTACGTTTGTTTATCGATACTATTCTACATGTTTTAACTACTTTAGAGCATTCACAACCCATGCCTTATAATTATGTGAGTGTGAGTCCTTAAATTATATGGGATAGTTTTGAGTGGTTGTGAGTGGAGGAGAGAGAAAATGTTACTGTTCATCTGTAAATTTAAGAATTCACTGTTTAACCCTTATAATTTTTTAATATTTTTGAAAGTGGTTGCGAGTGAAGTAGAGAGAAAATGTAATAAAAAATGTATAAAAATATATTATTTAATTGAAAGGAGAGAGAAGTAGTGATTTTTAGTGTAATTATATATATAAAGATAAAGAATGAGATGTGAATGCTCTTACATGTTCCATGTTCGTGTGAGGGCGATTAAACACAAAAGTACTTTAATAAAGCACAAGAGGTGCTAGAAAGGATGTTGAATGTACACTTAGCTTGTGTTCTAATAAAGATATGGTGGCTGATTGTTGTAGAATGTGAACAGAAAGTAAGATGTTAAGCACACATGTAGTATTTTACATAACATGATTTTAGAGGATAAAAGAAAAAAACATTGAAATTATGAAGATGTCGACGCCCAAGTCGTAGAAATTAGTCAAAAAGAAAGAATTGTTTAACGCGTCGAGCTCCGAAACAGGATGATACATGATATGCTTAAAAGTGATTTGGTTGATTGTGGTCAAGCCCCCACTCATCATATTATGGTAACACCTGTTTTAGTAGGTTTTGATGGTCAAGCCCCTTGTCAAGATGGCACGTACTATGTGTACGTCATGCAGTCGATTTTTTATGATCAAGCCCTCTTTGTAGCGTATAACGAAGCTCGCATACATGTCGCAACGTGACATTAAGCACGCTAATGTTATCGTATGACTTCGCCGCAACACGCAAATCTCTTGCTTGACCTTTTTAAAATTTATTATTCCGCAACATGTAACGTCTTTAAAACGTAAATATAGTTCAAAAACAACACGTTCCGTAAGATGCCATAACAACACCGGCGTGGCGGGTAAAAAAACAAGTTATTATCAGTGGGCATATATAGTTTTGTTAGTAAAATCTTAGTTACCATTTAAAAATAACTAGTGTTTAACATCATCACGCGTTGCGTGTGTGTTATAAACCGAGTTCGGAACGTTTGTTGTCATGCCAAAGCAACCGACGCTACTATCGTTTATCTATAGAATACAGTCACAGACCAACGAAAGGATCACGAGTTTCAGAAACGCGTAGTGCACGTCTTATAAAGCAGGTTCAGAAAGGCTCTCAGTGCGGCTGCAATCGTAAACGACTGCCATGCCAAAGCAACCGACACCATTTTTGTTTATCATCACAACCCGATATTATACTATACAGTATCAAATCAACAAAAGGAACACGGGACATGTCTCAAATGAAGAAAATATATCATCATCAACCTGAAATACGTAGCTGTGTTTCTCAACAAACCCCTAAACCAAAATGAACACCAAAGAAATCCCAAATGAAATCATCCTCATCATCAACAACATTACTAATCAGCCCACCATAAATTCTCAAATACATCACACAAGAACACCATTCGGATAAACCCAAAAGAGATCACCATTAGACTAAAGGCAGATCCAAAAACCCTAACACTTCGACACCCTGATACAATCGGGAGCTTAACCTCAACCGTAAACGGGAGGCCAAGTGGTGGCTATGCCGCCATCATGACGGTGGCCGACGACCATCGGCCATGACAACATCCATCCCCAGATCTACGCAAAACAGGGTGCATATGGTGGTCGGAACAGAAGAGCCGCCGATGATGCGTTAGAGCTTCAGATTCAGCCGATCCCGGCGATGATGACCGAGGTTCCACGCTGCAAGGAGACCAAATCATCAACCCGAAACGAACAACAAAAACAACAAAACAGAGCCCTGAAAACCCTAAACAGGTTTTCGAGAGACAAGGAGAGAAGAAGGCAACAGCCACTGTCGGTGCTGACGCCACCAAAGGCGGTCGTCCGACCACCGGCGGCGTCGAAGGCTGCAGATCTGGGCCGAGCTAAACACGAACGCGTATCCACAACAACTGCCATACACGGCTCCACCGGAGACGCCACGATGACATAGACCCGTCGTAGTTGGCGGTCGGCGCTGGGGCTGTCGTCGGTGGGCGTGTGGGAGGTGGGCGGTTGGCGATGGGCGGAGCCGTCGCCCTCTCTCGCTTTCTCTCTCTTTCTCGCCGGACGGAGGAGCGGAGAGTAGATGCGGCCGCAAAAAGACGACCAAACACCGCGTCGGCGGCTGCCGTTGCAGACCCACCACCGCCTCCCGGCCTCCTCCTCGAGGTTTCTCTCTCTATATTTGAAGGCTCAGGCACCCTCACAAACTATTTCTCTATCTACAAATGAAATCACATGTAGCAAAACCTTTAAAAGAGCAGAATGCAATATGCATTGAATGTAGTACATCACACATAAAAAACTGTAAAAAACTATTCATTTACTATTCACTCACTTACTTTTTAAATATATAGGAGAATTTTGTGTATCGAAATTGTTATGATTGTGGACAAAAACAATTAATAATTAAATTATTAAAATACTATCTTGTCACAACCTTTTTGAGTATTTTTAAAACTAATTGCAAGGTGAAAGTTAGGTGCAGTGGTAAATAATATTTCTTATTTTAAATTAAGTTATCGGTTTGAATCTTAAAGTCCAGTAATTTATTCTGGATTATCTAAATGTTATTTATTGTTATGTAGTAGCATATTTACATTGTTTGTTATTAAAATAAATTAAAATTTGCGAGCTCCCGCGGGACGTTTGATTTCATTTATACTTTATACTGGCACATGTCAATATTTGGTAAAAAAAATATCAAAATTTTTATCTGGATAAAAATAATCATAATTAAACTATTTCATCTAGATATCTAAAGAAATATCTTGTTATCGCAAACTCCACATCACTTGAAAAAATATATAATAATATTTATAAATTTAAACTCATCCAATTCTTACGTCCTTTTCTTTTTAAATAATGATATAGTTATATTACAAATTAACTTTAAAAAATCCATTCTCAAAACAAAACTTGTAGATAAAAAAGACAGTTAATATCAAATTAAATGTATTTCACATGTGCTTTAGGATAAAACTAAATCTAAATAACTCCAGTGTAATTAAGAAAAGAGTAAATTACCGTTTGCATCCCTGATATTTGTCCATTTTAACCACTTGCATCCCTGCAGTTTCAAAATTGCCATCCGCCCCTAACGTTTCGTGTTATCTTCATTTGAGTTTATACGTTTCATTTTATCTCCATTTTAGTTCAGATAACTTAACACTGTTAGTTTTCCAGTTAAATTATTATTAAAAAGACGGAATTGCCCTTAAGAATACCCACATCATCCTTCTTTTCTGACTCCAAAAAAAACACACACACTCTCTCTCTCTCTCATCTCTTCATCACCCACCACCATAAACACCACCACCATAAACATCACCACCACCCATCACCACCACAACCTCCTCCTCACCACCACCGTAACAAACCATCAGATCAACCCACACCACCACTGCCCTTCTGCTTTCGTCCCCATTTTCGCAATTTCTGCGTGAAAACAGAAGCTGTCTCCCGTAAATTCCTCCTCTTGTTCTGCAACTCCATATCAATTATCTCCTTCATCGTCTTTAGATCCCCTTCTGCAACATCATCATCATCAATTTCATTTCGCCCAATTACATCATCCGAAACCCTAATCTCATAATCATCTTCTTCAACAGTTTCCTTCGTCTCCAACATCGAAAGCCCTAAATTCATCGATTCAACCCTTGAACCACCATCTCCTGCTCTCTTCGTATCATCAACAACAAACAGATCCGACAGATTCAACCATCTGCATCCCCAAGCGATTGTTCAACAGCAGCTTGTAATCACTCTCCTTCTTCAGATTCAACCCCCTGATCGTTAAAACAATCACTCGCGTCGGTCGTGATTGAGGTAGATGAGGTGGGGGGGGCGAGGGTTTGCTGGTAGGTGACGCGTTTGATGGCGTAATCGGGGTTCAGCCTGTATTCGCCGAGGGGTGGGAACTTGGGGCGGCGGAGGTCCTCTTCGTAGACGGCTGTCGCTGCTGCCGTCGCCGTTGATGCTGTTGCTGCCGGTAGTCATATTGGGTGTGTTGTACAGTTCCCATAAACCAACTTATGCGTGATGAATCCTCTGTTTCAAAAGCCATTTTGAACCTCATTCCAACACTCCATCGAACACACAATGCGGGTTTAAAGAAGAAGCCTTCACAACAAACTCTGGAGTGCTTGCATGAGGATAATAAGTAACCTCAAATGGTTGACCATTTGCAGTAGGTGGTGGTGGGTGCTCAAATGAGAAGAATATTATATGGGTGGTCCCACAAAGTTTTTTTTTTTATTCTTAAGGGTAATTTCGTCATTTCACAAAAACTTAACTGAAAAATCTAACGGAGTTAGTCACTTGGATTCAAACGGGGACAAAAATGAAACATTAGGGCACAAATCGAGACTTTGAAACTGCAGGGATACAAGTGGTTAAAATGAGAAAACATCAGGGATGTAAATGGTAATTTACTCTTAAGAAAAAAAATAGAAAGTTACGTTCAAGGGTAAAGTAGGCGTATACTTTATCTTAATCTTAATTATTTAAATTTATTATCAAATATTACTTATCCAACAATTCAGATAAAATTAGATAAAAAGCATATATGCATCTAACTAACAATCACTACTGTTATCAAAACACCATTATAAATATTACTAATCATATGCAAAGCTTCATTCCATCATCCTTACATACACACAATTTATCAAGTGTAGCCATGAGTAAATTTGAGAAGGGTGAAAGCAGCGGCGTCATGAACTATCTAGAGATGATCACAACCGCCGGTGATACTAGCGGTGATGGTGTTTATGAGTGCAAAACATGCAAGAAGAGGTTGGATAGTTATCAAGCACTGGGTGGTGTTATATTAGACACTAATATTTTAAGGTTATCTATTTTCTTGTATGTCGATATTTAGTTTCCTAGATTAGTGGCATTGTATCATTATTATATTGTGGATTGAGAATGAGAAAGGAATCAGTTTGAATCATTCACGATATTATCTTCCATCATGGTATCAGAGCCGGGAAACCCTACCGGCGGCCGCCCTCCTCATCCATTAATTCCAATATTTTCTTCATCTTCTTTTCTCATATTTTCACCACAGTCTTCATCATGGACTCAAAAATCCATCCGGCTGTCACCGTTTCGAACATCAAAACTTTCATTCCAATCACTTTGGAAATGGAATCCGCTCAATACACGACTTGGTCCGAACTCTTTCGGATCCATTGTCGTGCCTTTCTTGTATCCGACCATCTTGACAAACGAAAACCGCCAGCTTCTTCTTCCACCACCGCTGCTGCAACGGTCAAAGATAAAGATTTTGCTCCTCCAAAACCGACCGCGGGCTCTTGGGAACGATTGGACGCCATCGTTCTCCAATGGATCTACGGTACCATCTCACCCGATCTACTTAGTACCATACTGAAACCAAACACCACCGCACGTGATGCTTGGTTGGCCTTGGAGTCCATTTTTCAGGACAATAAAGCTACGCGTGCTATTCACCTTAAACAAAAATTCTCGAACACTCGCCTTGAGAACTTTCCCAACGTATCGGCCTACTGCCAAGAACTTAAAATCTTGGCAGAACAACTTGCAAACGTAGAAGAACCTGTTGATGATCGTTCACTAGTTTTACAAATGATTGCGGGACTCACCGAACAATATGATAGCATTGCTACCATCTTGCAATCCACCAAACCACTACCATCCTTCTACGAAGCTCGATCTCAGGTTTGCCTCGTTGAAACTCGCAAGGCTAGGCATGCACTTCATGAAGCCGCCACAGCCGGCTCGGCCTTACATGCTACTTCTACGAAACCGCCGGTTCCACCAACTAGCGGTACTCCTCAGCCCTAAGGTTCCTCAGAATTTCGACAAGATTACACTTATGAGAGAGGTCGGGGGAGAGGCAGATCGCGTGGACGTGGACGTGGTGGTAGATCATTGGGTCGCGGTCGTGGTTCTTCAGGAAGTGGTTCTTTTCCCTATCATGCACATACGTACTGGTCCACTCAAAATCCATGGAATAATTTTTCACACCCACAACCTTGGGCTCCCTGGCCCACACCGCCTTGTCCTTATCCTACAACAAATAACCAAACCAACTTCATGCCCAATGGACAAGGACCGGGTCTCCTTGGCCCAAGGCCAACACAGGCCCATATGGCTGCATACACCCCAACAAATATCGATCAGGCTATGCTCCACCTGTCAATGTACAATCAAGATCCGAACACAATTTTAGATACCGGCGCATCAACTCACATGCTTTAACAGCCGACAGGTACCTCTCATACTATTTTTAATAAAGGCATTTCTCATAATATACTTGTTGGAAATGGACAAACCATTCCGGTTATTGGACAAGGCAACGACCATTTACCACCACCTTTTCCGCCACTTAAATTAACCAACGTACTTTACTCTCCTAAATTAATAAAGAACCTTATTTCCGTTCGTCGCCTTACCACCGATAACAACATTTCCATCGAGTTTGACCCTTTTGGTTTTCTTGTGAAAGACCCCAGGACCCGGATCCCTATCCTGCGGTGCAACAGCAGCGGTGATCTTTATCCCCTGCTCCCGTCGCCGCCATCTCGCACTCATGCAACCTTTGCTGCTCTTTCACAACACCTTTGGCACCAACGTCTCGGCCATCCGGGATCATCTTTATTGCATTCCTTAAAACATTCTAGTTCTATTAATTGTGGTCCTTTAAATAAAACGTTTGTCAGTCATGTGTTTTTGGCAAGAGTACTCGTTTACCTTTTGTTTCATCTAATAATGTTACTTATTTACCTTTTGATATTGTGCATAGTGATCTGTGGACCTCCCCCATCCTTAGCATGGGAGGTCATCGTTATTATATTTTGTTCTTAGATGACCGCACCAATTTTCTGTGGACTTACCCAATCTCAAACAAATCTCAAGTCTTCTCTATCTTCACACATTTTTCCAATCAGATTCACACTCAATTTGAACGTAAAATTAAAACATTTCAGTGTGATAACGGAACTGAATATGTAAATCTTGCATTTAAAAACTTTTGCAATAACAACGGCATGATGTTTCGTTTAACTTGCGCTTATACATCGCCCAAAATGGCAAAGCGGAACGCCAAATCCGCTCACTTATAACCCCCCGTTCAAATGTAGGTGCTACCCATCGAAAGTTTTCCCAAGACCACCATAACATTAACACAATATTTGTCACACCATTAGTTCATCACAAATTACATAAGTTTCATTAAATAGGATAACAAATGAAGTTTAGCTCATAATGAGCTTGAACCTAACAACAAAGATAGAAGATAGTAATGAAATCATCGATAAATTAGAACAATCAAACCGATGATTCACTATGGATGATGTTAAACGATCTCGAGCTTCTTCTAAGTGTTGAATGGACCTCCAAAACCTTTCAAGGAGCTCCAAAGGCTGGGTTCCCGAGAGGGAACACCAACACTTCACCTCCCAAAAGCTCTCTTCAAAGTTGCAAATGAAGTCCTATTTATAGGCTTTCTGGAGTGTTTATGTCACTAAAAGGCACGGCCCCGTGATAGTACAATGTACGTAAAAGTTGGTCGGCTCGTACGCTCAGATGTTGTCGGGCACGGCCCCGTGACAAATGGGGCACGGCCCCGTGAAATGGGCAAACACGGCCCCGTGACTCCTGGGGCACGCCCCCGTGCCTCGGGTCGGGGAACCGTACTTTTTGTCATGTCGGACTGTCAAACACGGGGGTGTGTTGATTTTAGCACGGGGGTGTGTTTCAGGCTGGGCATGGGGGTGTGCCTCATGAAGCACGGCCCCATGTTTGAATTCCAAAACTTGGTTTTCTTCATTTTCTTCTTATTTATGCTCCTTTTGTTCATCTTGGTCTTTTCCAGCCTGAAAACACAATATGAACGATTTAGGTATCAAATCATTTTCAGTAAGAGTTTATAGAATAATTGATGTGCAATTGATATGTTTTGTATGTATAATTTGAAGCACATCAAATATCCCCACACTTAAACTTTGCTTATCCTCAAGCAAAATCACTCAAAATAGCAATACCACAAAAACCAAATAAATCAAGATATAAATATGTCTTTCAAGAACTATACAAGCAAACTTGGTTTACCCAAATATAAACAGTTACGCACATGTGGAATAATACCCTTTCAAGCAATAGAATGGTTTCTAAATATTTTTAACATGTAAAACTTCACACTTCTCACAAGGTGCACTCACACTCGGCTATATATATGGAATCATACATAAGATGAAGTATGACTAATACGCTCAATTACCTATTATGAATACGTGTGAAATCATATGCTTGGTAAGGGATCAAATCTCCACCTATGTTAGGTATTTACTTGCATAAATCTTTAGGTATTTGATAGGTTGTAACTTGGCTTAGGTTTAGGGTATGGATTATTTGGGGAAAAAGTGGCTAAATGCTAAAGACGATGATCTTGGCTTATTTGATTGATATAAACTATCAGGAAAGTAATAAAAAGGTTTCCCTATACAATACTCAAGCTGCAAGGGATATACAAACTCGAGGACTCGTTTATGGTCAGATCATCAAGACCGTATTGCACTTTCAAAAACTGGACCTCCTCCTTAACCCGATGATATACGTAGCTATCCTTTTTAAAGGGTCGTTCGGCTTGGAGCCTAATTGCACCCAACGGATTTGGATGTCGAATTCTTGGATTCGGTTAGGTTTTTGTTGCACTTTCCTTTGTGAAACCAGTTCCCCACACGTTGGGCATCTTTCATATCATTTTTCATTTCTTGAGCACATATCTTGAAATACCATAAAATGATGGAATTAGTTTTCTTCTTCTTTCTTTTTTTCTTTTTCTTTTTTTTTTTTTTTCTTTTTTTTTTTTAGAAATAAGCCAAAACATGTCTTTATCTAAAAAGGGTTTTGTTCAAGGCTTTTTGGTTTAGTGACTTCATGGTTCGGGTGATTAAAAATGAAAAACGTGTAAGCTCAACGGGGCTAACTAGGGATAATGTTTGGGTAAGGATATTTGAAAATGGTAGAGGCTCGAATGTCGGTTTTTCCTAATTGCCTAAATCCTTTTTATGCAAGAAACACTTATAAGATTTTGAAATGCATACCCAAAACAAGTTCTAATTCACACGCCATATAAGGCACCCTCAATATATCCATAATGAAAGCAAAAATACATAAATGCAAAAGCTTGTTTAAGGCTCAAAATAAGCTCACACATAGGATGGAATTGGGTATAAGTGTTTCATTTTACATGTTTGAATATTTTCACCAACTCTTTTTGCTTTTCAGGATATCACAAAAAACATTTTTAAGGTTATTTGGGTTTGCTTTATTTGCTTATTTATTTCTCGAAAACGTATATTTATATTTTGTTTTATCAAAAATTATTTCATGTTTCCTGTGTTGTTGCCACAAACATTAAAACTCGAGTGACTTTTTGCAAAAGATTTAATTATAACTTGGACCTGTTTATAAGCAAAGTATCAAGCATGTATACCCTTCCCCACACTTAAACTTCACATTGTCCTCAATGTGATTCACAATAAATATTAAGTAGAGAAAGGCAAACGAAAACTCCCCTAAAATGATGAATCGAATGCGTGCGATCGATTTTCCACAGCCGTCTTGAATGAGCTCAAAAGAATACATCGGGATTAATCTAAAACATCATCAATTTATTTAAGCAGAAAGTTAAAGTCCTAAACAAAACAAAATAAAAATAAACAGACTGAAAAGTAACATAGAGCCATGTTTTGGTTACGGGTCCTTGGCTAGACCCTTCCCCACACTTAGTTTTTAATGAGGTGGAGGTTTATCACCTCCGAGAAAATCTTAGTTGGTACATCGATTTGGCCATTAACCGATGACCATTAACTTTGAAGCTTAGTCCCTCATTGTTTTCAACCTTGATAGCATTATGTGGATCGTTAAGTAAAACAAAATAGTCAAAAATTTGGATTGCCTTTCAAACTACCATGTGTCCCCGGCAACGGCGCCAAAAACTTGGTGCGTGTGGATAGTATATATATTTTTGATAAAGGATTTTCACACAGATTCAGTTTTAAATAGTTATTACTAATACTAACTACACACACAAAAGGCAAGTGTACCTATCGTGAGGTAATATAGTGTTGGTAAGAACCGAGTATCAATCCGTGGACACACTAAGCCTACTCAACAACCCTCATAATTGACTATCAGTTTTGATTTAGAAAATGATAAGTTAAATAAAATAACAATAAATAAAGATAGATAAAGATAGATTGAAACTTTTGGTGATTGTTTCAGTGAAGTAAGGTTGTTATCCTAATTTAGATTACACTTATGCAACTATGATGAATTGGTGGTGTGATTAAAGATATTAAATAAAGTAATTGTGTTAACGTTTATAAAGATGAGCTGGCGCGATTTCTCGTCTATCCGCTCCGTAGTGACCAGGACCAACACAGGTTGAGATTTACTGCTTAGGTCAAGGCCCTAGTGATGCAGGTAAATCTTTTGTGTCCTTTTCGACATACGATTTCCGAAAACATAACTTAATGTAAGAAGAGAGTTGATCAAGTTCTATTCTACCATACCATTAATTTTAGAAAACCATAACAATTACTGTAGATTTCTCAGACTAATAAAAGGGAACCCGTAAATGATCAGAAAGTTAAGGTCTTATGATTTCTAATAACCATCTCTAGTTAATTAGCCATAGTTGTTATGAATAAAAGTTGATCATACGTTTTTCAACCGTGTATGACAATCACAATTACAAACCATAAACTTATAACCCCCCGTTCAAATGTAGGTGCTACCCATCGAAAGTTTTCCCAAGACCACCATAACGTTAACACAATATTTGTCACACCATTAGTTCATCACAAATTACATAAGTTTCATTAAATAGGATAACAAATGAAGTTTAGCTCATAATGAGCTTGAACCTAACAACAAAGATAGAAGATAGTAATGAAATCATCGATAAATTAGAACAATCAAACCGATGATTCACTATGGATGATGTTAAACGATCCCGAGCTTCTTCTAAGTGTTGAATGGACCTCCAAAACCTTCTAAGGAGCTCCAAAGGCTGGGTTCCCGAGAGGGAACACCAGCACTTCACCTCCAAAAGCTCTCTTCAAAGTTGCAAATGAAGTCCTATTTATAGGCTTTCTGGAGTGTTTATGCACGGCCCCGTGCCTAAAAGGCACGCCCCGTGATAGTACAATGTACGTAAAAGTTAGTCGGCTCGTACGCTCAGATGTTGTTGGGCACGGCCCCGTGACAAATGGGGCACGGCCCCGTGAAATGGGCAACCACGGCCCGTGACTCCTGGGGCACGCCCCCGTGCCTCGGGTCGGGGAACCGTACTTTTTGTCATGTCGGACTGTCAAACACGGGGTGTGTTGATTTTAGCACGGGGGTGTGTTTCAGGCTGGGCATGGGGGTGTGCCTCATGAAGCACGGCCCCATGCTTGAATTCCAAAACTTGGTTTTCTTCATTTTCTTCTTATTTATGCTCCTTTTGTTCATCTTGGTCTTTTCCAAGCCTGAAAACACAATATGAACGATTTAGGTATCAAATCATCATTTTCAGTAAGTTTATAGAATAATTGATGTGCAATTGATATGTTTTGTATGTATAATTTGAAGCACATCAGTCTTTCTAGGCTATCCTCTTCAACACCGGGGATACAAGTGTTTCGATCTCACCACCAATCAAATCACAATCTCCCGTCATGTTATGTTCGA
The DNA here is from genome assembly GCA_024085815.1 of Flaveria linearis. Classification (NCBI taxonomy): domain Eukaryota; kingdom Viridiplantae; phylum Streptophyta; class Magnoliopsida; order Asterales; family Asteraceae; genus Flaveria; species Flaveria linearis. The sequence goes on along the minus strand of CM044016.1, from coordinate 40,579,123 downwards.
CGAAACCATTTTCCCGTTTCATACCCTTCAGTCGACTTCTCTAACCTATGACTTTCTCTCATCCCCCTCACATCCAACAATATGGTCCCACCTCACTTCTGACACCTCCACAGCCATGATCCCTTAACAAGCCCAATCCCCCACAGCCGATCTCCTAAATTAGGCCCAATCCACTACATTAGCCCACCCAAATAAATCCTCACCCATGTCCCCTACTGCCCATTCCCTACACAATTTCACACACTCACCAAATCAATCCACGGCTCCACCACACTCAACATCAGTAACCTCACCAATCAACTCCCAACAAACTTCTACTTCCCCACCCACACCTCACACTCCTACCCCACATTCACCTTCACCGCCACCCATTGTTCCAACTCGAACCATGCGCACCCGCGCAATGGACGGCATCATCCAACCCAAGAAACTCATTAACTTACACACCTCAACCATTGTACCCATACCTAAAAATCCCGCGACAGCTTTATCCATTCCGGAGTGGCATAACGCCATGCTCACCGAGTATAATGCCCTTATAAAAAATGGTACTTGGGAGCTTGTACCTCGCCACCCACAAATGAATATCATTCGTAGCATGTGGCTCTTTAAGCATAAATTTAATTCGGATGGTAGTTTGCAACGCTATAAGGCTCGGTTGGTTTGTGACGGTCGCTCACAACAAGTTGGGATTGATTGCGGTGAAACCTTCAGCCCGGTTATAAAACCTGCCACCATTCGTACAGTCTTAAGCATTGCTCTTTCACAATTATGGCCAGTTCATCAACTCGATATAACTAATGCTTTTCTACATGGCAACTTAAATGAAACGGTTTATATGTACCAACCCATGGAGTTCCGCGACAAAAATTTTCCTAATCATGTGTGCAGGTTAAAGAAGTCCCTTTATGGACTTAAGCAGGCGCCACAGGCTTGGTATCAACGTTTCACAGACTATGTTTTGACATTAGGTTTCAAGCAAAGTCGCTGCGACAACTTCTTATTCATTCTTCACACACCGAAACACACGGCATATCTCCTCTTGTACGTGGACGACATTCTTCTTGTTACTTCCTCGGATCAACTTTGTACATTTCTTTTATCTCACCTTGCCACCGAGTTCGCAATGAAGGATTTGGGTCCCCTTAGTTTCTTTCTGGGAATCTCCGTGACTCGCAACAATGACACAATGTTTCTCTCACAACAAACGTATGCACATGACATAATTAAACGAGCCGGCATGGAACATTGCAATCCGGTAAATACATCGGTTGACTCTCGAGCCAAGTTGGGTACATCTTCTGGTCCTTTGTTTGACGACCCGACCTTATATCAAAGTTTAGTAGGGGCTTTGCAATACATCACCTTCACCCGCCCCGACATCAGTTACGCGGTGCAACAGGTTTGCATCCATATGCATGCTCCTTGTACGGACCATTGGAATGCTCTCAAGCGTATTATTCGTTACTTGAAAGGTACAGCCTCCTATGGTTTAACTCTTGGTCAGCCTTCATCTCAATCTTTAATCGCCTATACAGACGCCGACTAGGCCGGTTGCCCAGATACACGAAGATCAACTTCGGGTTATTGTGTGTATTACGGTGACAATCTTATCTCGTGGTCGTCTAAACGTCAACCAACCATCTCACGCTCGAGTGCAGAAGCTGAATACCGCGGAGTTGCGAATGTCGTTTCAGAAATTTGTTGGTTGCGGAATTTGCTACTTGAGTTACATCGGCCTTTGTTTCAAGCAACCATCATTTATTGTGACAACGTCAGTGCCATTTAGTGGCGGGCAATCCGGTTCAACACCAAAGGACCAAACACATCGAACTCGACATTCATTTTGTTCGTGAACATGTTCAACGAGGTCTTGTTCGTGTGCTTCATGTCCCCTCTCGATTCCAAATTGCTGACATATTTACTAAAGGGCTGCCCCGGGTTCTTTTTGATGAGTTTCGATCCAGTCTCAGCGTGCGCCAGCCTCCCGCTTTGACTACGGGGGTGTATTAGACACTAATATTTAAGGTTATCTATTTCCTTGTATGTCGATATTTAGTTTCCTAGATTAGTGACATTGTATCATTATTTATATTGTGGATTGAGAATGAGAAAGGAATCAGTTTGAATCATTCACGATATTATCTTCCATCATGTTATCATACCATCTTAGTCATGGATTACTTGTGTACTCTTTATATACTTATAGTTCCTTTATGTAAATATTGTATCTATATATATTCATCTCTCCACACATTGTGGAGATAGAGAGTTAACCTTAAATATGGTATAAGAGCCAAAAGATCCCACCCTCTTATCTTCATCTTCCCTTCCCTTTTCCTCTTCTTCTTCCCACCCTTCGACTCCCTCCTCCTCCTCCAACGATGGCTGCCTCCTCCTCCACTGATGCTACCATCCTTCTCAATACTCTCATGCATATGATCACCATTAAACTTAACTCCACCAATTACCTCCTGTGGAAAAATCAAATGATCCCCATTCTCACCTATCAAAACCTTCTTTCTCATATGGATGGTTCATCTCTTGCCTCTCTTTCCACTCTTTCAGCCGATGACAAGTCTATTGATAATCCGGCTTACTCGTCTTGGCTCTCCACAGATCAGCGCACCATCATCATCCTTCATGCCTCCCTCTCCAAGGAGGCTGTCACAGTTATTGTCGGCCTCACCACGGCTCGACAGGTTTGGGTTGCCTTGGAAAATGCTTTTGGCAACTCGTCTCTTGATCGCATCCACAACCTTCGGGACCAACTTCACCTCTTACAAAAAGGATCCAAGTCTGTGGTTGAATTCGGTCGCACCTTTAAGTCTCTTTGCGATCAACTTGCCACCATCGGTCACCCGGTTGATGATGCCGATCAGTCTCACTAGTTTTTATATGGTCTCGGGTCCTCTTTCGAAACCTTTTCCACTGCCATCCGCTCCACCCGACCTGCACCTGTTTTCTCGAACTTGTTAGCTCGTGCCGAGAGTCATGAACTTTTCATGCGCACCATCCATGGTTCAACTACTCCTCCGGTTGCGTTCAATGCCCAAATCACTCACCCTTATTCATCTCGGGGTCGTGGTGGACGGTCCCCTCATGCTGCCGCCAATTCTGTCAATCGGGGTGGCCGATCTCGCGGTCGTAGGCCGCCCACATGTCAACTCTATCGCTGTGAAGGTCACTACGTTACCGGCAGTCCAAATTTGTGCTCCTTTGCTTCACGTGATTTTGCTCCTCACACGGATGATGCTCTTGCTACTGCTTTCCTCTCTCAATGCCATGTTACATCTAATCGCCCGGATTGGTTTGTGGACTCGGGAGCAACGGATCACATGACATCCTCTGTGACATCTCATGATTTTTGTTAATTAAAGTTAACTTTGTTAAATATTTTAAGGGTCTTTTATGCCATTTTTTTGAAACTTTGAGGACTTATTATGGGGGTAATAATTAATTTGGTGTTTAACAAATTAATTAAATGAATAATAATATTATTATAAGTGTTACAATGTTATTTAATGTTATAAAACTTAAAGTATTACTAAACTTAAAAAAATTATTATTATTACAATGATAATAATGATAATAATATTAATAATAATATTATTAATAATATTAATAATAATAATAATAATGTTAATAATAATGATAATCTAAGTTTTAAAACTTTGAACTTGTAAATAATTACTTGCTACATAAAATAATAAATCCTTAAAACTTCAGGGTCAAATTGTAATTTAATTTAAACATAAACCTAAGTACTGGAAGGATTTGAACAAAACCAAGACCACAGGGACTAAAGTGTAATTTAATTATAACTACATGGAAACTTTAAGCTTCAAATGTTAACCTTTGTAAACCGCAGGGACCATTTGTGTAATTTGAACTCTTTTGAGCCGTTTTCCCGGCCAACTTGCCGGCCACCTCCAGCGACTCCGGCGACCACCGAAAAACCACCAAAACATTCGAACTAAATGCAAATCAACCGTTATAACCTTACGCGACCTTGATTCGAACCGGTTACCAGGTTTAATTCGGTTTTTAAGTGGCATTATGAGCATTCAAGCAAGTAACCGAAGTTTGTCTTTAACCTTGAAGCTGTTTGTGCATGTAATCTTAATTATAATTCAATTAACCTTGCATAAACAATCATCTATCTCTCGTCAGTCAACTAACATTTTCAATTTCACTCGAAACACAACAAACCACGTCCATCGATCACCACCTTCATAACGAACCTGCAACTTAGTCGAACTTCACCTCCCGGTCATCCTAGGCCAAAATTGACAGAGGGCTATTGCTTATAATCGAATTTAGAATCAAGCTGCAAAGTTGATTTGATTAACAACAACGTTTGGGTATCGAACCGACCTCATGACAGTCGTGACTTTCGTTGTTCTTGTTTTCAATCGTTTCGACATCTTTTCAGGTAATTAAACCCTCTTACACACTAGGTTTTGCATAACGAATCAAAGCCCTAAGTTAGTTTCACAAACAATAGCAATTTGAGGTTTAATTTGATCGATTTCTGTTCTAAAGTTCTTAAATTGGGAATTGGGGATTTTCTTGGATATCTGAGCTTATAATTTATGGAAACCATTGATAATCGCGGCCGAGGCCTTGGTTCACTGGTTCCCCACCCATGTTTAGACCTTAATGTCCCGGGTTCGAACCCGGGGACCCTTTTTAATTTTAAAAATGGGTTTTACAACTTATAAAAATTATAAAAAAAATCTAAAAAAAATTTATAAAAAATCAGTTTTATAAATTTTCTTTATTTTAGAAGTTAATTAATTATTTTCTGTAAAATTATTCTTGTAAAATCTTTGATGTTTTATTATTTTTAATTATAAATGTTATAACTAAATATATTTATAACCTTATTAGTTTTCTACAAATTTAATATTTTGATTAAATAGCTTGGATAAGTAAAATATTTAGATTTTAAATAATACTTATAATATTAAAACATTGTATGTTCAATAATACATGTAGATTTTTCTTCTTTAGCTTATTAATTATTATATGTTTCAAATAATAAATAATAAATCAGTTGGTCCAAATGTCACTTTTTAAAGATATGAATATTTTTAATTTTTATTTAACTTTTATATTTAAATGGTTTTCTTTTAAAATAATTAATCATTGGACTTGAAACAATAAATCTTTTAAAATAATTAACCATTGGACTTGAAACAATAAATCTTGATAATATTAATTGACATTATATTACTCAAAGACTTATTACGATAATTGTAGAAATTATATATATTATAATTTCACAAATTATTTGCAAACATTGTTTTCTTATAAATATACTTTAACAATTGTGTAGATTGATAATTGGCCATTAATCAACACTTTATTCTAATGAATCTTAAATAATTATAAGATATATTTATCTATGTTTATACTTAATTTCATTTCTAAAATGATTACAATTCTTCTAATGGAATCAAATTGTAAATAACTATTTGGTAAAACTTATTACTTATTAAAAACCCCATCTTAACCCTAATGCTTATTTGAACGTTAATCTTATTATTAACCTTAATCTTTATCTTGTAAATTATATATGTTAGGTGCCTTGTAATGGATACGTTGGATTTATCGTTTAATCTTTTATTATCATCTTGTAATGCTTATATCAATGTGAGTATTTCCATACACCTTTTTCTTATTAGCACACTTTGGGGTGAAACATGTTAACTTATATGATTGCACTTGTAAACTTATTTGAGATTTGTAAACTTTATGACAATTCATCATGTAAAGTTATGGTTAGTTGAACTTTTGTGGTTACCATGTTATGGCGTTATATGTACAATCATTAACTATTGCTAGCCTAGCGAAGTCATAGATCTATGGGCCAGACAAGCCTGCTTGATTGATCCAAGTACACTTAACTAATTGTACATACTTTTAACGTTTAAGACTTGTAAAACTTTGTCGAGGTTTGATTGTTGCATTGTTCATAATATCCCTAATCACTTTATTCACTAACTTATGACTTGAATTGCCATCTTTATATATTCTATGTATTGAAAACTATGGAACGCTCACCAACATTTTTTATGTTGACCTTTTATTTTTAACATGTTTCAGGAATAACTCAAGTATGCGTTCTACTCTTTGAAGCATATCTCACTTAGGATTGGACTTAGAGAAATAAACGATGATCTTGTTACTTTCAACCTTGTATTCATGATGTATCTTTGTTTGAGCCTTTTACTTGTATTGTTACAATTGAATCTTGATTAATATAATTGGAATTTACAATAGCGTTATGTGGCTGTGAACAATCTTAACTCTCACAGTTCGACGTTTCCGCCGCCAAGGTTGGGGTGTGACATATTGGTATCAGAGCCCATAACTATAGGGATTTAGGTTATTAGAAATGGTGACCTAGAATATAGCTGCATGAACCTCATAGAAAGATCTTTATACTTTATGCTTACATGTTGTTTAGATGCTACATAATGCTATGCCTTTTGAACTTGATGCCTTAGCATAGGATTGCCTTATGTATGCTTAAACTTAGTTACTTGTCTCCCTAAACTTAACTTTGACTCTTTGACTCTCCCCGACAAATGAACTTCCTAAATCTATTCTTAACGACATGTGGAATCTACACTTATCATCGTGGGTTCAATTCTTTAGACTCTATGTCTAATCTATGAAAATCTCATCAAGGTTTTGATTCTACGAACCAAAGAAATTTGTGTGACCCATAGACACCTGTATTCTGGATTTCCTGGCAAAAGGCCTTCGGGCTAAGGCAAGCATATCGTATAAATCTCATTGCGAGACCAGTTATGCTTACCTGGGGATTTCTAGAATGAGTGATAAACTATGGTCAACAAACACAAGTCTCTAAGGCAAATGGGTCAATTTACCTTGAAGTGTTAACGATTCCAACTGGTAATGCGTTACCAAATGGAACCATCCTCTTTGTATCTTAATAATCCTTGATTTTCTTGAACTGGTTTATCACTAAAGTTTTAATATCTTCTCATTTTTGACATATATAATGTTCCTGTTAATATTGAACCCATTCTACATTTCAACTCCTACATTTAAACATCGTTACACGTTGGGCGTTTCATGTATCTATTTCTATACTTTGACCAACGTGTGCATGACTATTAATATATCCAAAGATATTGAGAATCTAAACCGAATGGTCTTTAAAACTTTAAACCGTTACTTATGGTTCTCAAGTCTTCTTAAGGATGTGTCCCATAACTAAGAACATGCAATGCTATAGGTAGAATTCCTACATCTCGAGATACTTTGTCTAGGCAAAGTGTAAATGGTGATTTGACTCGATCATTGAATCCATTTACTTGACTTGAAACCCTTGAGAGGAGTGATCACTTATAAGTACTCGTGTCTTCAATATGGCTGACCTCATATCTTGAGAAGTTCATGTATTCCTTTCGATTGTGACTCGAATGTTCACATCTCATTGAGATGTCGAATTATTCTTGTCCTTGATTCTGTCTTCTTGATTTAAGTCATTCAAGATTTAAATACCATCATAACTAATTCTGTTACCTCGAACTTTAACCTTAAATTTTGTAAACATGATTTTCCCTTTTATTACATTGTTGTAAGTTGAAATTTCCTGAATTTCTAACTGATATTCTTTTCTTCTCGCTGTTATGTCAAACTTCGTACCGTTTGCACCGTGGGAGATGCAAGAGTTTGTAAGTCAACCTATGACTAAGAACATTCGTATCTCCTAAATGATTCTAACTCATCAAAATAAGGGTGATTCCCTTACTTTGATGACTCTCTATTCGTTTTGATAAATGGTTTCCAATTGTGTGTTTTATGAAATTTTATCCTCTGGATCGGGGTGATTTCCTTATCTTGAGGACTGACTTCAATTATCCTCTTTGGAACTTGCATTTAACAAATGACATGATCTCGCCAAAATAGGATTGAAAACCGTACTTTGGTGACAAATTTCAATCTTCGATTATTTTCTTGTTATTATGAAATTCAATCATCAAGATAGGCGTGAATTCCATACCTTGATGATAATTTCATTCTTATGGATTGTATTTTCTCAAATGAAACGATCTCATCAAAGTAGGAGTGAATTCTGGATTTTGATGAAGAATTTCATTTTGTTATATTCTGTAAAACTTCACCGTTAAGATAGGAGTGATTTTCCTTACCTTAATGGTGAGTTACCTCGTCTTATTTCTATTAATCCTTAATAATGAGTTGGGGATCGAACTTTTTGATTGGTAAGTTAGTGGTCATACCTTGGGAGTACACCATCAAGTTAGGAGTGAAAACCACACCTTGATGACCATTCTCATTTCTTGATCTTCAACTTATCAAGGTTGTAATCAAGTGATGAGAAGCATGTAGTAACTTGAAGGGTGAATCAATGTTTAGTGTTTCGGCCTATCAAGCCAAAGCATGATTTCTGAACTTGAAAGTAGACCCGATCGCTCTAGGTTAATTTTGTTTCCGATCTTGGAGCATTTAAATTTCTTAAATCGATTTCTTTTCCTTTATCATCGTGTTTTGATTTGATCTAGCTATATGGAACCATTTATTCCTTATTCATCGACTTTCATTTTGAGTTATCATCAAAACCTGATTGCGTGATGGTAGCCTTTCTAAACAATCTTTCTGCTAAATAAAGACATTATCAACTTATGCTCATGTCTTTCTAGTCATACGAATGATCTCAACTGTGCTTATGGGTTTGATGAACTGCATATGCAAACTGTACTTGAAAATTTTCTACCTTGCAAAAAATGTTTACAAATACATTCTTTATCGTTTGCGTCACTTCTCGAATCGCCTTTGAATCCTTAACCTTGAAAATCATTGAAAATCTATCTTGATTTTGAACAATAAGACTTGTTATTACTTTTATTACTTTTATCGTGATACGGATATAAAGGTTCATGAATTTTCCTGATTTGTACTTATGTCTTGACATAAAGGAAAATAGAGACATAACTTGGGGTATGACCAAGCGTCTCACCTTCTCATATGTCAAAGCCAAATATTCGTATTCTTATGAACCTCCTGTTTAACTTCCTTTCAACTTTTCTTTCAACTAAAATGTCTCTTATCTTAGGTGTCAGGATGACAATTGGTGCATTACAGACCAATTGACTAATTACATATTGACTTATGTGGGATAACGGGTCGAGAAATTGACTTGTATCTGTCTCAAATAATCGTTCATCGTGGTATGTCGTTAAACATCGATCGTTAATTTTGAAGATCGATTCATCTTCCTACACTTAGTAATGATTCAAACTATCGTCGTGAACTCATTCCAAAATCTTCGCATATCGTATTATTCATAGATCGATGATTGGTCAAAGGAGAAATACATATTCACAAGATATGCGTTAAGATCGTTTCATATAATGACATTTGGGATTCTTAAATCCCGATGGTTAATTTTTCTTATCATTGTTGGTCTTTTATTGATTTCTAGATATCATTTTACTACGTTTCATCTCAAAACGTCTCGTATTTCACTGGAAGAGTTCAAGTTGGCATATATTATGTAAAGAATCTTGTAAGATTCCATAAAGTGAAGCGTTTCATCTGTAATCAAATGTCAAACATTGTTCGTTGCACACTTACCTTGCATCATAATTCCCTTGTTCATCTAAGTTCATTTATAATTTCGGGACGAAATTCTTTTAAGTCGGGGAGACTGTGACATCTCATGATTTTCGTTAATTAAAGTTAACTTTGTTAAATCTTAAAAGGGCCTTTTATGCCATTTTTTGAAACTTTGAGGACTTATTATGGTTAATAATTAATTTGGTGTTTAACAAATTAATTAAATGAATAATAATATTATTATAAGTGTTACAATGTTATTTAATGTTATAAAACTTAAAGTATTACTAATCTTAAAATAAATTATTATTATTACAATGATAATAATGATAATAATATTAATAATAATATTATTAATAATACTATTAGTAATAATAATAATGTGAATAATAATGATAATCTAAGTTTTAAAACTTTAAACTTGTAAATAATTACTTCCTACATAAAATAATAAATCCTTAAAACTTTAGGGATCAAATTATAATTTAATTTAAACTTAAACCTAAGTTCTGGAAGGATTTGAACAAAACCAAGACCACAGGGACTAAAGTGTAATTTAATTATAACTACATGGAAACTTTAAGCTTCAAATGTTAACCTTTGTAAACCGCAGGGACCATTTGTGTAATTTGAACTCTTTTGAGCCGTTTTCCCGGCCAACTTGCCAGCCACCTCCGGCGACTCCGGCGACCACCGAAAAACCACCAAACGTTCGAACTAAATGCAAATCAACCGTTATAGCCTTACGCGACCTTGATTCGAACCGGTTACTAGGTTTAATTCGGTTTTTAAGTGGCATTATGAGCATTCAAGCAAGTAACCGAAGTTTGTCTTTAACTTTGAAGCCGTTTGTGCATGTAATCTTAATTATAATTCAATTAACCTTGCATAAACAATCATCTATCTCTCGCCAGTCAACTAACATTTTCAATTTCACTCGAAACACAACAAACCACCTCCATCGATCACCACCTTCATCATGAACCTGCAACTTAGTCGAACTTCACCTCCCGGTCATCCTAGGCCAAAATTGACAGAGGGCTATTGCTTATAATCGACTTTAGAATCAAGCTGCAAAGTTAATTTGATTGACAACAACGTTTGGGTATCGAACCGACCTCATGACAGTCGTGACTTTCGTTGTTCTTGTTTTCAATCGTTTCGACATCTTTTCGGGTAATTAAACCCTCTTACACACTCGGTTTTGCATAACGAATCAAAGCCCTAAGTTGGTTTTCACAAACAACAGCAATTTGATGTTTAATTTGATCGATTTCAGTTCTAAAGTTCTTAAATTGGGAATTGGGGATTTTCTTGGATATCTGAGTTTATAATTTATGGAAACCATTAATAACCGCGGCCGAGGCCTTGGTTCACTGGTTCCCCACCCATGTTTAGACCTTGAGGTCCCGGGTTCGAACCCGGGGACCCTTTTTAATTTTTAAAATGGGTTTTACAACTTATAAAAATTATAAAAAAAATCTAAAAAAAATTATAAAAAATTAGTTTTATAAATTTTCTTTATTTTAGAAGTTAATTAATTATTTTCTGTAAAATTATTCTTGTAAAATCTTTGATGTTTGATTATTTTTAATTACAAATGTTATAACTAAATATATTTATAACCTTATTAGTTTTCTATAAATTTAATATTTTGATTAAATAGCTTGGATAAGTAAAATATTTAGATTTTAAATATTACTTATAATATTAAAACATTGTATGTTCAATAATACATGTAGATTTTTCTTCTTTAGCTTATTAATTATTATATGTTTCAAATAATAAATAATAAATCATTTGGTCCAAATGTTACTTTTTAAAGATATGAATATTTTTAATTTTTATTTAACTTTTATATTTAAATGGTTTTCTTTTAAAATAATTAACCATTGGACTTGAAACAATAAATCTTTTAAAATAATTAACCATTAGACTTGAAACAATAAATCTTTATAATATTAATTGACATTATATTACTCAAAGACTTATTACGATAATTGTAGAAATTATATATATTATAATTTCACAAATTATTTGCAAACATTGTTTTCTTAGAAAATATACTTTAACCAATTGTGTAGATTGATAATTGGCCATTAATCAACACGTTATTCTAATGAATCTTAAATAATTATAAGATATATTTATCTATGTTTATACTTAATTTCATTTCTAAAATGTTTATAATTCTTCTAATGGAATCAAATTGTAAATAACTACTTGGTAAAACTTATTACTTATTAAAAACCCCATCTTAACCCTAATGCTTATTTGAACGTTAATCTTATTATTAACCTTAATCTTTATCTTGTAAATTATATATGTTAGGTGCCTTGTAATGGATACGTTGGATTTGTCGTTTAATCTTTTATTATCATCTTGTAATGCTTATATCAATGTGAGTATTTCTATACCCCTTTTTATTATTTTCACACTTTGGGGTGAAACATGTTAACTTATATCATTACACTTGTAAACTTATTTGAGACTTGTAAACTTTATGGCAATTCATCATGTAAAGTTGTGGTTAGTTGAACTTTTATGGTTACCATGTTATGGTGTTATATGTACAATCATTAACTATTGCTAGCCTAGCAAAGTCATAGATCTATGGGCCAGACAAGCCTGCTTGGTTGATCCAAGTACACTTAGCTAATCGTATATACTTTTAATGTTTGAGACTTGTAAAACTTTGTCGAGGTTTGATTGTTGCACTGTTTATAATATCCCTAATCACTTTATTCACTAACTTATGACTTGAATTGCCATCTTTTATATATTCTATGTATTGAAAACTATGGAATGCTCACCAACATTTTTATGTTGACCTTTTATTTTTAACATGTTTCAGGAATAACTCAAGTATGCGTTCTACTCTTTGAAACATATCTCACTTAGGATTGGACTTAGAGAAATAAACGATGATCTTGTTACTTTCAACCTTGTATTCATGATGTATCTTTGTTTGAGCCTTTTACTTGTATTGTTACAATTGAATCTTGATTAATATAATTGGAATTTACAATAGCGTTATGTGGCTGTGAACGATCTTAACTCTCACACTTTGACGTTTCCGTCGTCAAGGTTGGGGTGTGACATCCTCACCCACCAATGTCTCTCATCTTACTCCTTCCACAGGTAATGCGCCTGTCACGTTTGGAAATGACAACTCCCTACCCATTTCCTATACTGGGCAGACTACTGTTGCAAACAAACTTCATTTGCACAGTGTTTTGGTTGTCCCTCATCTTACTAAGCAATTGTTATCCATCAGTAAACTCACTAGGGACAATAATGTTGATGTTATTCTATCTTACCCTTCTTTTTTTATTCAGGATCGTCAGACCAAGGAGATCCTATCCCGGGGCACGTGTGAAGACGACCTCTATGTTTTGAAACATGATCCTCAAGCCCTTGTGTCTACTACATCAACGTCCAAGGCCTCTTTTGAAATTTGGCACTCCAGATTGGGACATGTTCATTTTGATACTATTATTAACTTACAAAAACTTACTCATATTTCTGTTTCTGCGTTGTTACCTAAACTGGGCTTCTGTTCCCCGTGTCAACTTGCTAAAAGTCATAAATTTCTATTTGAGTTGAATAATAAATGTTCATTAAGACCATTAGATCTCATTCATTGTGACCTTTGGGGTCCCTCACCGGTTACATCCCGTGATAACTACCGGTATTATGCTTTATTTGTTGATGATTACTCATTTTTTGTTAGTTCTACCCCTTAAAATTAAAATCTGAGTTTGCTCATGTGCTGCCTGTCTTTATGAATCTGGTTCAAACTCAATTCTCCACCAAAATAAAAACATTTCAATCTGATAATGGCACTGAATTTCTTAATCATAAGGTTCGGTCCTTGTTTGAGACAAATGGTACTTTCCATCGACTCTCATGTCCCTACACTCCACAACAAAATGGGTGCGTTGAACGTAAACATAGACATATTGTTTAAACGGGTCTGGCTATGCTTTTCCATACTAACCTTCCTCGTTTTGGGTTGATGCCTTCTCAACCGCCGTATACATAATCAATCGTCTACCTTCCTCTGTCCTTGAAGGTAAAACACCCTTTGAGATGGTGCACTCATACCCACCCGTATACAACACCGTCAAAGCTTTTGGTTGTCTTATGTTTCCTTATCTTCGTGATTATTCGGAACACAAGCTTGCTCCAGGAAGTATCCCGTGTGTGTTTCTTGGTTACAGCCCCATGTACAAAGGGAATCGCTGTCTCGATCCTCTTACTTCCCGCATCTACCTGTTTAGGCATGCTCGTTTTGACGAAGCTGTTTTTCCATTCAACAACAACTCTCTCAACCACAACAATCATGCCCAAGACCTTACCACCTTCCTTGACACCTTACCATCCACCACTACACATGTTTTTCCCACTTCCCATCCTCCGTCGTCACTCTCCACGACTCCTTCCCCCTTGCCTACCAACCCTTGTTCCTTGTGCATGGATACACCTCCAACCTCCCCCGCCCATATTTCTTCTAAAATACCTCCTTCACCAGATTCTCCCATAGAACCTCCCTGCCCTCCCTCATCCCCGCATCTCACGTCACCTATCTCTCCTACACAAACCACCGCCCCCATTCCTGACACCGCCCCCACTCCCCCGGTTGCCACTTCTTCAACATCCACAACCAGCCCCATTCCCGCCCCACCACCACCACCACCACCTCCCTCTCATCCGATGATGACCCGCGCCAAGTCGGGCATCTTCAAACCCAAGCATCGTTGCCGACCTCACACAACTCACTACCAACCCACTTCATTGTGCCTTACTTGCCCACAACGACCCTAAAACCTTCTCCTCAGCCGCCAAAGACCATAAATGGATCTCGGCTATACAGAAAGAACTTGACGCTTTGTCTAAAAATAAGACATGGATTCTTGTTCCGTGACCGGCACATCGCCATGTTGTGGGGTGCAAGTGGCTCTTTCGCACCAAATTTCATGCCGATGGTTCTCTTGATCGTCACAAAGCTCGCCTTGTCGCACAAGGGTTTAGTCAAGCTCCTGGTCTTGACTACTCTCACACCTTTAGCCCCGTGGTTAAGGCTTTAACTATTCAGATTATTCTTTCCTTGGCTGTTCTCAATGACTGGAAGTTGCACCAATTGGATGTGAATAATGCCTTTTTACATGGACAACTGAATGAGTATGTTTATATAGAACAACCTCCAGGCTTGTGGATTCCCAATATCCGAATCACGTTTGTAAGTTGAACAAGGCTCTTTATGGTCTCAAACAAGCGCCGCGTGCTTGGTTCTATTGGTTAAGTCACTTTCTTTTAGAGAATGGGTTTACATGCAGTCAGGCGGATACAGCTCTGTTTATGTTTAAAAGGGATTCTTTTATCATGTACTTGTTAGTTTATGTGGATGATTTAATACTAACGGGTAATCAACAGGATGTCATCACCGCTTTCATCAACTGTTTACATCAAGAATTTGTGATTAAAGATTTGGGTGCCTTGAATTACTTCCTTGGTTTGGGGGTATCTTACCCTGGTTCCGGGTTGTTCTTAAGTCAAGCGAAGTATGCCAAGGAGGTCTTAGAACGGGCTGCCATGCTTGATGCTAAACCGGCGTTCACCCCCTTGGCCTCTAATGTGTCCTTCACCTCTACTGGGGCAGCTTACTCTGATCCGACTAACTATAGGTCTCTTGTTGGTGCTCTTCAATACTTGACCATTACTCGCCCGGATATCTCTTACGCTGTGAATCAAGTAAGCCAATTTCTTCACGCTCCAACCAATGACCATTTTCAGGCTGTTAAACGTATCATTCGGTATGTTAAAGGTATGTTGACGTATGGACTCTCATTCTCCAAACCATCTCATACGTCTCTTATTTGGTTTTCCGATGCCGACTGGGCGCGGTGTCTTGAGACGCGCTGTTCCACTTATGGATATTCCTTCTTTTAGGTGGTAATCTTGTCTCATGGTCAGCCAAAAAGCAACCAACTGTGTCTCGCTCGAGTTGTGAATCGGAGTATCGCGCCATGGCCAACACCGCTGCTGAACTCATTTGGGTTACACATCTGCTCCGTGAACTTCATGCCCTGCCATCAGTTCACCCCACCTTATTATGTGACAATAGTAGTGCTCTCTTTATCACTCAGAACCCATTTCACATAAACGAACGAAGCATATCGACTTGGATTACCATTTCCTCCGGGAGCTCGTGTCCTCCAGCAAACTTCATACCAAATTCATACCTTCCAAGCTGCAGGAGGCTGATATTTTCACCTTAGAAGCATGTTGCGTCTCGGTCCGCCACCGTTCCGCTTGAGGGGGGATGTTATCATACCATCTTAGTCATGGATTACTTGTGTACTCTTTATATACTTATAGTTCCTTTATGTAAATATTGTATCTATATATATTCATCTCTCCACACATTTTGGAGATAGAGAGTTAACCTTAAATAGGTGGCCACCAGGGGATCTATAGGAAGCTGCAGGTTCATGATTAGAAGTTGAACGAGCACCGCTGCAAGATATGCATGAAAGTGTTCGAGTCTGGGCCCGCGTTGGGCGGGCACATGACGCGACATAGGAAGGGAAAAGATGTGGTGGTGCATGAGATGAGTGAAGATCAAATGATCAAAAATGAGTTGATATTGACTCAAACGAATTGAGACTATGGATATGATCTGTAAGTTGTTAACAAGATATTACATATTTTTGTTAGTCTGTTTCTTGATTTGTAGATGTGACATTCTTATCAGTTAAATTTCCAATTTAATTTCTTGGCTTTTGTTAGGGGTGTAAACAATGTTTTTAACATTACTGGTGACAAAAAGAAAGGGGTGTGCCCCCCTATGAACCTAGTTGTTAACGAAAGGGGCGTGCCCCCTAACCTAGTTGTTAACTGCTAGTTTGTTAGTTAACTTTAGACAATATTTAAAAAATATAATAAAATGAAGCTATTAATTAACCATATAAAAAAGTAAGAAGTTAGTAACCGAATCATAAACCTTATAACTATACTCAAAAACTTAGAATGATTTTGGGCCCGATTCAATTTTCCTAAATTTCAACAAGCCTATTCACTTTGATACAAAAATATATTAGTGGCCAACTTGAGAATAAATTCTTTTTTATAAACATACACAAATTGACAATTTTCAATACCTGTGAAGTAATTTTCCGGGTCCTCCACTGCATGTAACAGGACCCGGCTCTGAATAATATATTGACAATAGTTACAAATGATTTTTTTTCTTTAAAGTTGGTAATGTAGACATGTATTAGCATTTGAACCTTCCTTGTATGTCCACTTCCTCATGGTCATGTCCTTTGGTAAATATTAGCCTTTGGACCATTCTAGTTGCAATAAACATGGTGAAAATATATTAATTCCAAAACGCATTTAGAACTACACATTAGCTAACAACCTTAGTAGAATGTATTATTAAAAACAAGAGAGAGAAAACCACACTGACTTTTCACAATTTTCAAGGAATGTCTCGCCGGCCAGTAAATATTCCGGCCAAAATCCTACCAAGACTCACTAAGATTTTTATTACGAATCTGCCTGACAAGTGTAGCGGCAATGATCTCTCAGGTTTAATTCGTTCGTTTGGTGATATTTATGATCTTTACATCGCTAGGAAGCGAGACAAAGCCGGTAATCGTTTCGGTTTCGTCTCCTTTCTTGATGTTAAAGATCGCAAGGAATTACTTAGTTCAATTTGCAAGACGCGTATTGGTAATTATTGTCTCAAGGCAAATATTGCGAGGTATATGTTGGAGGAAGGAGAAATAAGAATGGATCAACCTTCTGGTTCTACACAGCATGTTAAAAGTGGTGGCGTGAATAGAAGCAATGGTGAAAAACCTCCTGCTTGGAACCCTAAAACATTTTTTGATGGATCCAGATCCTTTACTGATACCCTCACGGGTAGAACTACTTCTATGGTCAATCAAAAGTCTATTGTGATCAAGAATGAAATCGATGCTTTTCGGGATTTGCATGGCAGGGCTTTGGTCGCTCGTGTGATCGACTTGGATGCTCTAAAAAGTATCCATTTGATCATGGATGATATCTGTCCGGGCATGTGCAAGATACAGTATCTAGGAGGACTTTCAGTTCTTATTTCGTTTGAAAATGAGCAAACGGCGGTGTCCGCTATTGAGGCTGCAAGGGAGGTTTTGGGAAGGTTCTCCAAGTTGGACATGTGGAGAGGTCAATCTTTTGGTTTCGAAAGGATGGCGTGGCTAAAGCTTACAGGTCTTCCATTGCAACTTATTTCTTGAACGTGATTGATACGATTGGCAATTCCTTTAGTAACATAGTTCACAGGGCGGCAAGGTCCGATTTGGATGATGATCTCTCGTATGATCACATTGGCGTATTAGTAGGTGAAGGTAAGAGGATGAATCGGTATCTTTGGTTTGGAGGGATAAAAAGTTTGTAGTATGGATTACAGAAGAGAACAAGGATTGGGTTCCTGAATTTTACAAAATACCGTCCAAGCCGGATGTGAGGGATGGGAACATTAAGGAAGAAACCATGGAAGTTGAACGAGAAAATGATGCAGTCAATCCTGTGGATGATAATTGTGTTCCGGCGATGGGTCATGCGGCCGAAGAAGATACTATTCCGGTGGTCAGGGAGGAAGAAACAGTTTTGGTAACTCCTAATCATAATAATGATAATTATGAGGGTCCGGATTTTTTGGAGAAAATTGAGGAAGTCAACGTGAGGGAGGAATTTGTGCCAGGCAATCAATTTGTGTTTGAAGATAATTTATTCCTGAAACGGATGAAGTGGACCCTAAGGTTTTGATCAATAAAAGAAAAAAAAATCTGGGCTAGGGACGTTGGGCTGGCCCAATCCGGCCTATTCAAGTAGTATTGAAAAAACAAAAGTGGGTAAAAAGCCCAAAGGTAATGATGATTTGTTTGGGCTGGATTCTCTATTGGGCCTGGAGAAAGAAGCTGGGAATGAATCAGTTGACACCCAAATAGAGACGGATGGGTCTGGAAGTTTTGTATCGCCACAGCCTAATAACATTGGCCAGGTAGAGTCTAACACAGGTGAACAATCTATGGAAGAAAACTTGATGGTATATGGAACTGAAGTGGACGCAACGATCAGTTTGGGTGGCAAACTTGGTGTTAATATTCTCAATTCTCACAAGTTGGTTCATGAATCGATTGTTCTTGAAGGTGTACAAAGAGGTAAGGAATGAATTGTCTCTCTCTAAATATTCGTAGGATTGGGGGTCGTGGTAAGTCGGGAAGTATGAAACATCTTAAAAATGTTCATGGGATTTCGTTTATCGGTTTGCAAGAGACGATGGCGAGTAATATCTCACCTAGTGTGGTTCATAATTATTGGGGAGGTATGGGTTGTGAGTATGATTTTGTAAACGCATGTGGTAACTCGGGTGGGTTATTGTGTATATGGAATCCTAAAGTGTTTTCTAAAAATATGGTGAATAAAGACCGAAATTTTCTTCATGTCATGGGTACTATTATGGATGGATCGATTCGGCTGAATATGGTCAACATTTATGCACCACAAGATAATAAAGGTAAAAGGGTATTATGGTTGAAAATTAGTAATCTGATGTCGAATAATCAAGGGTGGTGGATCATTTATGGCGATTTTAACGCGGTTAGAGATAGGGATGAAAGAAAAAATTCGACGTTTGATCCGGTATGTGCTCGGGATTTTAATAATTTTATTGATGAAGTTGGGTTGTGAGAATATGACTTAAAAGGCTCGAAGTTTACGTGTATGACTACTAGAAATGGGGTATGTAAATGGAGTAAGATAGACAGGGTGCTGGTATGTGAAAACGTCTTCAACAAATGGCCAAACGCGTGTGTGCGGGCTGTGACCAGAGATTGTTCGGATCATTCTCCATTGGTATTTTCGGTAAAAGATACGAATTTTGGTCCCAAACCGTTTAAGTTTTTTGACTTGTGGCTGGATAGACCGGGGTGTTTGCAGGTTATTCAAACTGTTATGGAAGGGTGGAAGAATGAAGGAAAACCGGATCTAAATTTGCTCAATAAACTAAAGAAGCTTCGATGCTGTTTAAGGGAGTGGTTCAAAGTTTATAGTGCCAACGAAATTGAGGACGAGTCCCGGTTAAGAAAAGAAAAAGACGACATTGAAATTCATATGGAAATAAGGAATTGGAAGAGGCCGACATGTGGGTTTGGACCGAATGTAAAAAAGCTTTAAAAGAGATTGAGAGGTTGAAGACTCGGGATATCAAACAAAAATCTCGAATCAAATGGGCGGCCTTGGGTGACGAGAACACAAAATTTTTTCACAATATGGTGAACGGAAGGAAGGCGCGAAATTCTATCCCGGGTATTATGATTAGTGGCGAATGGATTACTAAACCATCTTTGGTTAAAAAAGAGGTGATGCGGTTTTTTCGGGATCATTTCAAAGATAGTTATAAAAATCGTCCGATGCTTCTTTGTCCTGGCATCAACAGACTCGGTTGGTAGGAGAGTGAAGACATGGTAAGGATTTTCTCTAGACAAGAAATTAAAAATGCGGTTTTTGAGTGCGGTTCGAATAAGGCGCCGGGCCCGGACGGGTTCAACTTTAGATTTGTCAAAAGATTTTGGAATTATTTGAGGAGAACTTTGTTGAAATTCTTTTGGATTTCCACGGCTCAGGCTATATCAGCCTGGGATGCGGCTCTTCATTTATTACTTTGATTCTAAAGACTAAAACCCCGGTGGGTCTTAGGGATTACAGGCCTATTACGCTTATTGGGATGATTAGTAAGGTGATTTCCAAAGTCCTTGCTAATCGCCTTAAAAAGTGATGGGGAGGCTTATTTCTGATTCTCAATCCGCTTTTGTTTCGGGTCGGTTCATCTTGGATGGGCCCCTAATGGTTAATGAAGTGGTTGATGTTTTGAAAAAGAGGAAGAAAAAAGCATTTTTGTTAAAAATAGATTTCGAAAGGCATACGATAATGTCAACTGGGGTTTTTTATTGTCTATTATGTCTCAAATGGGGTTCGATGATCGTTGGTGTGGATGGATTAAGGGTATTTGTAACTCTTCTAGAGCGGCGGTTCTCGTGAACGTGTCCCCAACATTTGACTTTAGTTGTGAAAAGGGGTTACGACAAGGTTACCCTTTATCGCCTTTCCTCTTTTTGATCGTGATGGAAGCTCTCTCGTGGCTTCTAGATAAAGCCAAAGACATTGGAGTTATTAAAGGGATTGAGTTTTTGAGTGATGACATGGAATTGACACACCTATTCTATGCGGACGACGCTCTAATCATGGGGGAATGGTCTAGAGATAACATTCGAGGCATTGCAAGAGTGCTTCGAATATTTTATATATGTTCGGGCCTTCGTATTAATCTCCATAAGTCAAACATATATGGGGTGGGTGTGGAGAATGATGAAGTAGATAACATGATGGGTTTTCTTGGTTGCCAAAGAGGTGGATTCCCGTTTACATATCTTGGCATCCAAGTGGGAGCTAAGATGTCACGTGTTTCTAATTGGGATCCGGTCATAGAAGTCATTCGTAATCGGCTTGCTTCATGGAAGGCCAAAAATCTATCGATTGGAGGCCGGCTTATTCTTATTAAAGCGGTGTTGGAGAGTTTACCCGTCTACTATTTTTCCCTATATAAGACGCCGAAGGCCGTCAGTGATTCCATTGAATCTATCATGCGTCGTTTTTTGTGGGCCGGTGCTAGTGTTGAAAAAAAGATTCATTGGGTCTCATGGGATCTTGTTACTACGCCTATAAAGAAAGGAGGCTCGGGAGTTTCTCGGTTACAAGATGTTAATGATGCGCTTTTGATAAAATGGACTTGGAGATTCAAAACGGATGCTAATGGCCTTTGGAAGAAAATCATAATGGGTTGTCATGAAAATAGTCGTCCTTGGGCTTTGCTCCCATGTAAAGCCTCCTCGAATGGGTGTTGGAAACGAATAGTTAAAATCGGCGAAAGAAAACTTCAAAACGGGTCAAATTTATACTCCTTTTTCGGTGGTGATCTTGGTGAAGGCACGTCTATTAATTTTTGGAGTGACCCTGGCTTAGAGACGAACCTCTCAGATTGGCGTTTCCTAATCTCTTCAAGCTCGAAAGGAATAAATGGGTGACAGTTGCCAATAGAATTTCAGTAATGGGGGGAATTAAGACTTTGTCGTGGGAGTGGCGATCGGCACCAAACACAGTTGCAGAAGTCGCAGAACTTTTCCAGTTGCTATCGGAAATTTACGATTTCCGTTGGAAAGGTGGCGCGGATAGCTGGAAGTGGAAGAATGCAAATGATGGGTTGTTCACGGTTAAATCAGCCAAAAGTTTGCTGTCAGATTCGATAATGGCTGCGCAGAATTCGCTGATAAAATGGAAGGTGTGGGTACCTCTCAAATGTAAAGTGATGGTCTGGAGGGCGGTGCTAAACCGGCTGCCCACAATTACTGAATTAATAAAACGGGGCGTTCAACTTCAGCAAAATCGCTGCGCGTTCTGTCATAATGAATCAGAAACGGGTTTACACATTTTTACGGGATGTTCATTCGCTCAAGAAGTATGGTATAGAATTGAAAAGTGGTGCCATTTATCTCCGAATATCCTTTTTGATGTAGCAGACGCTGTGAGGATTCCGGATGCTCACCGGTTAACCAAGAAAGCGAAGAAGGTCTTGAGAGGTATTGTGTACACCACCATTTGGACGATATGGAATGAGCGCAATAATCGCATTTTTAACAACAAGAGCCGAGGTCCGATAGAGATCGTGGAGACTATCAAATATACGACTTTCTTTTGGATGTGTAATAGGACTAGATGGAAAGATGTTGAATGGTCTAGTTGGTATGTGTACCCCATGGATTGAGTTGTTTTTTCGGGTCGCCAGTTGGTCCTTGTTTTGAGGACCAATTTTGCGCTTTTTTGAATGAAACTTTCCTTTAAAAAAAACAACCTTAGTAGAAAAATTAAACATTAATACAAAAACATTTTAAAGCCTGTGATTCAATCAAAGCCTTCGTTTTGTAACAAGGTACTAGTATTTTCAATTGTAGACTAATCTTATCAAAATCCAATTCATAACTTTGTACTACAAACTTTGTTCCCAAGAATTCGTTAGCAAGATTTTGAGGACAAATTTCAAATAAAATTCAGTTTGAAAATTATTTACTGAAAACCATTTAAACGGGGTTTAAAATTGTAAAAAGAATCTCAAATAGAAAGTTATGTTAACACAGTATGAAATATAGCATTTATCAATTAAAATAAAATATACAACATTTATTTATGGCATTTAATACGTACAGAACAATACAAGCTTAAAACATATGAAATTCATATTAAACAAAGGTAAATGGCTTCAAACCCTTGTCCACAACACTATGTTCAGCTGCACTCTGATGAAACGAATCAAATCGTTAAAGTTTGGCTGAGATCACGTATGTGACATAGTTCCCTTAAACAAGTGGAAATCATCCTCTTTATTCATTATTATTATAGAAAGAGTAGAAAGATGCGTATCAATAATCACCATGTATTACATGGGGACTGCAACACATAATAAGAGTGTAATATACTCCTTGAACGTCTTTTCTGGAAAAGTGAACCCATCATCGTACTTGTACGCCACATCTATCATTCGTGCAAGATTAACAATTGGAGCAAGTAGATCCATGGCGACCTCCCTTGGCTTTAGACATCCCTCGTTTATATCTTTCCATGCATTTTCAACAAGTTTTTTGACCTCCTCGACGGCTACATTTTCTAACACCCCAAAAGTCTTCATATATGATTCTATACTTGTGGCTGATGGAGCTCTTTCACGCTCAAACTTCAGATAAACATCGAATATTATTAGACTAAAAACACTATATGCTATTTTGTAGTCATAACAAAACATAAGATAAGTTGTTTTAGCTAATTAAGCCTGAAACAACATATATTTACTTCTTTAGCTCATAAAGTTTCGAATGTAACAACTTGGTCATACACATTGGCAGACTTAAGTAATATGGTGAGGGGTTGACCGACCCCACTGATTGTTTTTATTAACATGTTATTTATATTAATGGCTCTCCATTTACTCATCTTTTTAACCCTGACCCCTAGATAACACTTAAGACCCTTAAACCCAAATAATTTTTAAAAATATCTTTAACCTGCTAGAAGTTAAATTAAAAACTTTTAGTTAAAAATAATAAAAAATCCAATCACCAATTTGGTTTATTTTGTATTAAACCTACTAACCTCATATATTCATTGAAAAGTCTAATAATTTTTGAATTAGTCAATTACCATTTACTAATTACGTCTTAAAATTTCGCTTAAAAACCCCCAATTTCTCAAACCTAAAAAGATTATTTCCCTCTTCAAAATTACTACTCCTTTGTGCTCGCCACTGCAATTATCTTCAATCCAACCAAACAAAACTATTATTTACGTAACTATTTAGGAAATGAATTGAAATTGAAATTGAAATTGAAATTGGAATTGAAATTGGAATTGGAATCGAAATGAATTCTTTTAAATTCCTTCAAATAAAATATTTTAAATTCATTCCAAATTTTGGAAAAATTCAAATAACACCGACCCCACCTCCATCACCGACCGCCACCTACCACCCCTGCCCACCGCCAGCTATCACTTCAACGTATTTGGCCGCCGCCTACCTCCGGCCTCTGCCGTCGTCCAACCGTTGCCGCCACTGACCTCCAACCGCCGGTTCCACCGACCTCCGACCTTTGACCGCCTCCGTCGACCTCCATCCCAATCACCTCCGCCATTTGCCGACCCCGAAGGCGCCCGCCAACCCTAACTGACAACCGCCTCCGACTTCCCATAGCCATTTGATGCCTCTTCCACATCTCATTTATCGCCGACCACTATGGCCGACCATCGACCGTCGTCATCGATCGCGTTGGTTTTTTAGGCGATCACTGTCGGTTGTCGGCGGCAGGCGCAATCTGTTAGTGCGGCAGCGGGGTACATAAAATTGTGTATGGTTTTTCTTTTAGACTTTATTATTGATTTAAAATTGTGTGTTATTGATTACTAATACAAGTTTTTAGTTTTTAGTTTTTCTAATAATATTAGTAATGATATTTAATTTTATTTATGTGACCAGATCCAGATCAAAAATTCCGACGATAAGTTGAGATATACTTGAAAATCAGGAAAAATGATCTCGAAAGAAAAAAATCATGATCCGTGGGTAGACTCGTACATAAAATTTTCTTAATAAACTTGTAATACAAAATAGTTTAAATTTAGTACCTCAACAGTCATCACATCATCATGGAGTCTTGCAATTATCTCTGAAGCTATCAAGATCTTTGGATGACTTTGGTACCAAGTAAAAGCCTCTTGGGTGACAATATTGCCCATACCAATCCACGCAGTATTACTAAGAAGGTCGTGTGTAGAAGTGATTAACCCAATCCTCATATACTCTTCAAACGATGGCACCTCGCCGCTATGCCTCCATTCAGCCTCTTGAAGGTAACCTCTAGCCAATTCTCGAAACTATGTTCGTAACACAAATGAACAAAAAATAATAGTTAATATAATTTTTATCATGTTTGAAAGTAATAGTTCACATTGAAGCATAATGTAGAATGGAATCATACAGCTTGTTTTGAGCCCTCAATGAGATTCTTTGTTCCTTGTTGAGGTAGTTGTTTGTTCAATTCAGCATACTCGTTCAACAAAATTTCATAGAATGGTTTAATATATTCTGGAAGATGTGACATAGCACTAATGTCCCACCTAAGAAGAAACAAGAGTTAATATCATACTAAAGGATCATTTGATTAGACCCTATATAATGATGAATACCTATTTATTGCATTGATTAGAAGTCGGATCTCCTCAATCGTAGCATAAGCATCACATGTATCATCCAACACCAGAACAAGTTGAATGATTTTTGTTGTTAAGATTCGGGCTTGAGAGTAATAAGGCTCCAAGAATAGTGCCAATATCCATACATAAAGCTCAGGTATCCTGTCTCTAACATAAGATGTTTTCACTTGTAAGTCCAAGTCCTTCCACCACCTATGTCAAAAGTATAAATTCAGATGCATTACAATGCCACAATTTCATGATTACACTTTTCATAACATAAATAATTATAGGATCAATAATCAAAGCATTATAACTTACTGTGAAACAATTCGAAGTTCTTCCTTTTGTAGGAGTTGCAGATAGTTGAAGTGTACTTTTGCAAGCGTTAGTAGCGAATCATATCTTGATATTTCATCTTCAAAATTGAGTAAATACACTCTTGCTTCTACCATAGGATGCCCTTGATGAACAGGTCTCTCCAACGCATGTTTCACTTGGTGGGTAAGTGTACCTTCAAGTGTTTTCTCTAGGGTTTTTAGTTTAGTTTCTGTGAATGCAATGGCTTCATCTAGTATAGATTCTCCTTTATTCTTAACTGGGCACTCTCATAGAAACTTAACATACCCCTTACATCTGTCGTAATGTCTTCCTTGAATTTGTCTGAACTACAATCCTTGAATTTGTTGAACACGTCTGCATAACCACCCATAATATAATACCCGTAATATAATAATAATAATAATGATAATAATAATAATAACAATAATAATAAAAGTAATAATAATAATAGTGCAGGGGGTATTGTGCCATTCTTTAAAACTTAAATTTATAAGTTTTGTGTCAAATTTGAAAGAACATTAAATCTCAGGGACCATTCTGTAAAAAATTTAAAAACCCTCTGTCTCTCTCCCGCATCTCCGATCAACTTCCGGCCGGAATCCGGCGGCCTCCGGCGACCCTATAACGCGCAAAATACTCGATTATAAAATACAAAACCGGTCCCAAATGATTCGTGAACAAAAACCAAACACACGAACCCACTTCAAATTTAAAAATGGTTAGTGCGATCGATCCGAATCATTGTCTCAACTTTCGGCCGCTTTACAATTCTAAATCGCACTAAACCGACACAATAATTGAATGGAATGATACCTAATCAATCATATACGAATTCTTAATCTACCTATACTCTCAATTGCGATTAAAACTCATACAAACATCCCGATCGATCTCCCTCTCGCCGCGAACCTGCAACTCAATCAAAAGCATATCTACGATCGATTTTGAACAAAATTAACAAAGGGCTATTGTTCCTTATCATGAACCGAAGCTGCACACAAGTTTAATTCGATTATGATGGTTGTTTGGGCATGATTCGATCATCAACCTTGACCGCGACTTGTTCATCAATAGGTAAGCCACCAAATCAACACTATATTACAATTAAACACACACACACATTCGGTTTTCATTGGGGAACAAAAGCCCCATGGTTTCGAGGGTTATCGAACCGAATTGGGGGGTCAATTGGGGGGATTCGAACTTAGGGTTTATGTTGATTTGGGGATTTCTGTTTGAAGTGGTTAAAAGGTTTTAAAACGAGGATATATCAGGCGCAGGCGCCCTAGCCTGCTGGTTAAAGCTTAAGAGGGACAGGCAAGGGGTCCCGGGTTCGAACCCGAGCCCCTGCCTTATTTTTTTTGAAGCCTTTCTGACCTTTTAAAAATTACAGAAAAATTACCAAAAATTATAAAAATCTTTTTATAAACTCTGTTTATTTTTAAATCATCAACCTTAATTTTCTGAAATTTTCTTTGAGCTTAAATCTTTATAAAACTATATAAAAAGGGCATTTAGTTAACTATTTTTGTTGGATTCCTTTTAAATAAATGTTAAAAATATGATTACACATAAAACTCATTATATAGAAGTACCCAATTAATCTCCTGTAAATTAGTTGGTTAAAAACCTTAACAATTTATATATATATTGTTAACAAACATTATAAATAGTTCATTTTGTTTAAAAATAAGTTTCAAATAGTCGATATAGTTCCGTATTTTACAGCCAACTTACGTAAGCCATAACTCTATCATAACAGATCCAAATCAGTTAAACTTTATGTCCATGACGAAGTTCGTCGAAAGACGAATCTGTTGGTATATAAAACATCGAAAAACTCATTCGTTTAGACCTCTAAATAGTCGTTTTCGTAACAGCTAGCAGTTCTGCGCAGCTGTAAAGATCCACGTTTTTCTCATATTTCGGTAATCCAAATCAGAAACTTTTCTAAATGAAAGTTGTTCAAAACTCACTAATCTAGTGAACTGGAGATTTTCAGAATTTTTAGACGTCGTTTAGTATTTTTAACGAGTGCGAAAAGACAGAGACAGAACTGAAAATTGTCAAACTATAATCTGCGTTATGTTATCGTAGGTTCTCACGGCGTTAACGAGCCTAGACTTTGTTTCTGAATATTGTCATTCGTGTATAAGGTACGGATTCCGACCTTTCCCTCTCGTAGCATGAATACCTCTCGTTCTTGATCGGTATTTTGAATTCTTAACTTGACTTGTTGATTATCAAATCCATAAGATTATTGTTATAAGTGTTTATTGTATAGTTGATATTGTTTGCATGTGATAGCCTTTATCTGCTTTGTACTCATTGTCACATGCTTCCTAAATGATTGATTATAGCTAGTGGCCTTGATTAAGGGTTATGAGCACTAGTGAACTTATTGTGTTATATTGGCTTGATTGATTGTATCATTGACCTCTATACCCGAGCACATCCACCTATGGGGACATAGGGCGTCATTGTGGCACAAGTGACGTGCTCTATCTGTGGCAGAGCGATTAGACCACAGCGTCTCTACGTTATTATTATGTGCTAAGTTGTGACACATATTGATTATTGTTAAAGGAGGCGTATGGATCGATCCTAGGATATAATTGTTATTGTTATTGGTGAGATGGTTAGGTGTGTGTGCCCACATTCCTATCTCACATATTGGTGCATTAGAACTGCAGCTAATGTACACATTGTAATTGTTATTGTTACTGGCTCACATGGGTATTCCTTTTAGATGATCACTATCATTTGATTTTCAACTTGATCATCTCATTGTTATCATGATTGACCATTGTATTGCTATTGTTTATTCCGTTACTGAGCATTCTTTGGCTCAGCCGTATTTTCTTTTGTTGTTTTCTCTTATTGTTATAGCAGGTACTCAAGGGGCTCAGGGGAACGAGTGAAGAGTGTTAACTCAAGAAGTTAGGATGAGAACATTTGGATTAATAAGATTTAATAGTATTGGATGTTAAGACTTTATTTAAATTATTTGGGCCTATGTAAGGATTTGTGTGTTTCTTAGTATTTTAATTCTATCGTTATGAACCTCTGATTACTGTTTGTGTGACACGTCAGCCCTAACCGGGTTGGGGTGTTACAGCTATGGTATCAGAGCTTAGGCTCCTTCCTGTAGAAAACTTAAACTAAATAATTAAGACATGTGAGGATTGGGTAGACATTAGGTTAGGTTCTCTATATATTATATGGCTACTTTCTAATTCACGTTGTTCTGATTAAGGTGAAATGTTTTCATTTTAGATGCCTCCCAGCCGTAATTCACGAAATTCTAGCGGGTCGAATGGACCTGATCCAAACCTTGTTGGTGCTATGACCCAAGCACTTACTGTTATACTACCAACTTTGATTGATGCGGTACGGAATCCAAATCCAAACCCAAATCCGAATCCGAATCCAAATCCAAACCCAAATCCGGATCCGAATCCAAACCCAAATCCGAACCCGAATCCAAACCCAACTGGTGCAGATGTTTGGCTAGCGCGATTTCAAAAGCAAAAACCACGAGCATTCACTAAGGCGGCTACACCTGCAGTGGCCAAAGACTGGATCGCTCATATTGAGAAAATTTTTACCGTGCTTAGAGTTGATCAGCAATACAGGGCGGGTTTAGCTGCTTATAAGCTGGAGGAAGATGCTCAAGTATGGTGGGAAAATGTGGTAGCTGAAAGAGGAGGCGAACAGTTCATGGAGACTCTATCTTGGAATGATTTTCGTTCCATATTCTTCGACAAGTATTTTACGAATGTGGATAAAGCAGCATACAGGCGGGAGTATGATAACATCCGTCAACGAAACGATGAATCACTCACTGATTTTACAGACCGGTTTTATCGACTGTTGGGATTTCTAGGTTCTTCTGCTGGACCACCTGAGGAACGGGCTGAAAAGTATCAATGGGCAGTATGTGATCGGATTCGTAAGGCTATTATTCACTCCACTTTCAACAATGTTGAGGAAGCAGTTAGGGCTGCAAAAAGGGTGGACCTGGAGAGAAAAGAATTTTTGTTGAAATTTGAGGATAATAAGAAGCGCAGTAGAGATGGGACTCGTATTCAGGCTGGCGGTGAGTCATCTCAAGGATCTGACCGAAATGGAAATGATCGTCAGAAAAATCAAGGATCGGGGAAGAACACTAAGCCATGGCATGGTAAGACTCGAAGTCAAGGTCAAATGATAACCTATCAACAACCAATTGCAGCTCAACCGGTGAATCAAAAAGGCAATCCTTCCAGACATCCGATGTGTACTCATTGTGGAAAGCATCATCCCGGAACTTGTCGTCGACTTACAGGAGCTTGTCTTGGTTGTGGAGATATGGGGCATAGGGTTAGTCAATGCCCAAAGGCGAGGAACCGACCAGAGAATGATGCTAAGGGAGCCAATGTGCCACCCACTACTGGAGGTCGAGTATTCGCACTAACTGCAGGGGAAGCTGCTAATGCTCCAGGTACATCTTCCCGTACTAATTCATTCTAATAATCATAATCTACTTCCATTGATTCTAGTTTTACCGTCGTTAGTATCTCATTAGTTATCAATATATAGGTACGATTTGTGGTATACTTCGTTATGGTGACTATGATATTTCTGTATTGTTTGATACTGGCTCCACCCACTCGATAGTGTCTCATCTATTCACAAAGCACCTTACGATCATGCCTACCGCTCTAGAGCCTGCATTAGTGATTTCTACTCCTGTTGGAGAATCGATTGTTATTTCACAAGTGTACCAAAACTGTCCTATTCAGATCGAATCAATCATTAGAGAGGCTGACCTATTTCCTATGCACATGGGTGATTTCGATATTATTCTTGGCATGGATTGGTTAACACGACACCATGTTACCATAGAATGTCAAACTCGTCGTGTGCTATTTGGTGATCCTATGAATCCTGACTTAGTTTACCAAGGGAGCCTACCTCGGAAGCCTATCAAAATTATCTCTGCTCTGAAAGCCCAAAAGCTTATATCTCGTGGATGTGAGGGATTCTTAGCTTCTATAAAAGATACATCAGTGGATACTCCTCGTATTGAAGACTTTCCTATTGTTCGGGAATTCTCTGATGTCTTTCCTGAAGAACTTCCAGGGTTACCACCTGAGCGTGAAGTCGAGTTTACTATTGATTTAATCCCCGGGGCGGAACCCATTTCTAAGGCACCTTATCGGATGGCTCCAGTAGAGTTAAAGGAATTGAAAGAACAACTGCAGGAGTTATTACAACTCGGATTCATTAGACCAAGTGTTTCACCATGGGGAGCACCGGTATTATTTGTGAAGAAGAAAGATGGTAGTATGCGTCTATGCATCGACTACCGAGAGCTTAATAAGATTACTATCCGGAACCGCTATCCGTTACCGCGTATTGATGATCTCTTCGATCAACTACAAGGGGCAAAGTTCTTCTCTAAGATCGACCTTAGATCAGGATACCATCAATTGAGGATCCGAGATCAAGATGTTCCTAAGACAGCATTCCGCACCCGTTACGGTCACTATGAGTTCCTAGTTATGCCTTTTGGCTTGACTAATGCTCCAGCTGTCTTTATGGACCTCATGAACAGAGTGTTCCATGAGTATTTGGACCGCTTTGTAATTGTTTTTATCGATGACATCTTGGTATTCTCTAAAAGTAGAGAGGAACATGAAGACCACCTTCGCACAATTTTGGAGACCTTACGCCAAAAGAAGTTATATGCTAAATTTTCTAAGTGTGACTTTTGGCTTGAACAAGTGGCATTTTTAGGCCATGTTGTATCAGCTAAAGGTATCACTATGGATCCGGCAAAGGTGGAAGTGATTACTAAATGGCCTCGACCGACATCCGTCACTGAAGTTCGTAGTTTTCTTGGTTTAGCGGGCTATTACCGACGTTTTGTGGAAGGTTTCTCGCGTGTAGCATTACCTCTAACTCAACTATTGAGAAAGGGTGTAAAATTTACGTGGTACGAGGATAGAGAAAAGAGTTTTGAAGAACTGAAGAAAAGACTGGTATCTGCCCCTATTCTTACGTTACCTTCGGGTTCTGGCGGATACCAAATTTATAGTGATGCATCAAAGAAGGGACTCGGTTGTGTTCTTATGCAGCATGGTAAAGTTATTGCTTATGCTTCCCGACAGCTTAAACCGTACGAAGTAAACTACCCAACACATGACTTAGAGCTTGCAGCTGTAGTGTTTGCATTAAAGATTTGGAGACATTATTTGTATGGAGAGACATGTGACATCTTTACTGATCATAAGAGCCTTAAGTATATTTTCACTCAAAAAGAACTCAATATGAGGCAGAGGAGATGGTTAGAACTACTCAAGGATTACGATGCCAACATCCAGTATCATCCGGGCAAGGCAAATGTCGTGGCAGATGCTCTCAGTCGAAAGAGTGCAGGTGGAGTAGCATGTCTTCAAATCCAACCACAGATTATCTCAGATCTGGATAGAATGGAAGTTGGGTTACAGCTTGGTGAGTCTAACGGTTATCTAGCCAAGATGAGGATAGAATCTGATCTTATTACACGGATCAAGGAAGCTCAGAATCAAGATGGAGAACTTTGGGCGATATTACAAAATTTGAAGATAGGGAAACAATCTGAGTTTCGAGTTGATGAACAAGGAGTTATCTGGTGTGGAAATAGATTATGTGTGCCAAATGATTCAACCCTTCGTGACTCCTTATTAGCAGAGGCACACAGTTCACCTTTCTCTATTCACCCGGGAGCCACTAAGATGTATAGAGATCTAAGGCAAAATTTTTGGTGGAGTGGTATGAAAGAGGATGTAGCTAAATATGTGAGTCATTGTTTAACTTGTCAGCAAGTAAAGATTGAGCATCAAAGAGCTAGTGGATTACTGCAACCATTAGATATTCCTGTGTGGAAATGGGATGATATTTCCATGGACTTTGTTACAGGCCTACCAAAAACATTCAAAAAGAACGACGCCATTTGGGTCGTAGTTGATAGACTCACAAAGTCGGCTCATTTCTTGCCATCCAACAGGGTTATTCAGTTAGCAAATTATCAGAGGTGTTTCTGCAAGATATTATTCGACTTCATGGCACGCCATCATCGATTGTATGTGATAGAGATCCGCGTTTCACGTCACGCTTTTGGAAGGGTTTCCAAAATGCTTGGGGAACCAAGTTAAGATTTAGTACCGCCTTCCATCCGCAGACTGACGGACAATCTGAACGCACTATTCAGACCTTGGAAGATATGCTTAGAGCATGCGCACTCGAATGGACAGGCAATTGGGATGAGTATTTATGCTTAGTTGAGTTCGCGTATAATAATAGTTGGCAGGCTAGTATAAATATGGCCCCGTTTGAACTTTTATATGGTCGAAAATGTAGAGCACCGATATGTTGGAATGAGGTTGGAGAAAAGATAATCGAAGGACCAGAATTGGTTAGAATTACTAATGACAAAGTTGCCATTGCCAGAGAAAAGTTGAAAGAAGCCCAAACTAGACAAAAGAGTTACGCCGATCAACACCGACGAGCGTTGGAATTTAGAGTCGGAGATCATGTGTTTCTCAAAGTGTCACCTTGTCGTGGCATACGTCGATTTGGAATTAAAGGAAAGTTAAGTCCACGTTTTATCGGTCCGTTTGAGATTCTTGAAAGGGTTGGAGAAGTCTCGTATCGTTTAGCATTGCCACCGCAACTCTCTCATGTTCATAACGTTTTTCATGTCTCTTTGTTGAGGGGATACAACTATCATCCGTTGCACGTTATTAGTTACCCTCTTCACGCGATTCAAGAAGATCTTTCTTATGAAGAAGAACCTGAAGCTATTATTGATCGTCAAGAACGAGTTATGAGACGCAAGTCTATACCGTTCGTTAAAGTTTTATGGAAAAATCATTCGGAACGCGAGGCGACATGGGAGACAGAAGAAATGATTCGTTCACAGTATCCATACTTATTCGACAACTAAGTGTATGTTTTCTAAGCCTAATTGTTAGTGATTACTCTATTCGTAAGAGGTGTGTGTTTAAAGCAGTATTACTTTCACCGTATTGTATTTCCTGAAGGATTCAGGCTACATTATATTGAATTTCGAGGACGAAATTGTTTTAAGGGGGGTAGAATTATAATACCCGTAATAATAATAATAATAATGATAATAATAATAATAACAATAATAATAAAAGTAATAATAATAATAGTGCAGGGGGTATTGTGCCATTCTTTAAAACTTAAATTTATAAGTTTGTGTCAAATTGAAAGAACATTAAATCTCAGGGACCATTCTGTAAAAAATTTAAAACCCTCTGTCTCTCTCCCGCATCTCCGATCAACTTCCGGCCGGAATCCGGCGGCCTCCGGCGACCCTATAACGCGCAAAATACTCGATTATAAAATACAAAACCGGTCCCAAATGATTCGTGAACAAAAACCAAACACACGAACCCACTTCAAATTTAAAAATGGTTAGTGCGATCGATCCGAATCATTGTCTCAACTTTCGGCCGCTTTACAATTCTAAAATCGCACTAAACCGACACAATAATTGAATGGAATGATACCTAATCATCATATACGAATTCTTAATCTACCTATACTCTCAATTGCGATTAAAACTCATACAAACATCCCGATCGATCTCCCTCTCGCCACGAACCTGCAACTCAATCAAAAGCATATCTACGATCGATTTTGAACAAAATTAACAAAGGGCTATTGTTCCTTATCATGAACCGAAGCTGCACACAAGTTTAATTCGATTATGATGGTTGTTTGGGCATGATTCGATCATCAACCTTGACCGCGACTTGTTCATCAATAGGTAAGCCACCAAATCAACACTATATTACAATTAAACACACACACACATTCGGTTTTCATTGGGGAACAAAAGCCCCATGGTTTCGAGGGTTATCGAACCGAATTGGGGGGTCAATTGGGGGGATTCGAACTTAGGGTTTATGTTGATTTGGGGATTTCTGTTTGAAGTGGTTAAAAGGTTTAAAACGAGGATATATCAGGCGCAGGCGCCCTAGCCTGCTGGTTAAAGCTTAAGAGGGACAGGCAAGGGGTCCCGGGTTCGAACCCGAGCCCCTGCCTTATTTTTTTTGAAGCCTTTCTGACCTTTTAAAAATTACAGAAAAATTACCAAAAATTATAAAAATCTTTTTATAAACTCTGTTTATTTTTAAATCATCAACCTTAATTTTCTGAAATTTTCTTTGAGCTTAAATCTTTATAAAACTATATAAAAAGGGCATTTAGTTAACTATTTTTGTTGGATTCCTTTTAAATAAATGTTAAAAATATGATTACACATAAAACTCATTATATAGAAGTACCCAATTAATCTCCTGTAAATTAGTTGGTTAAAAACCTTAACAATTTATATATATATGTTAACAAACATTATAAATAGTTCATTTTGTTTAAAAATAAGTTTCAAATAGTCGATATAGTTCCGTATTTTACAGCCAACTTACGTAAGCCATAACTCTATCATAACAGATCCAAATCAGTTAAACTTTATGTCCATGACGAAGTTCGTCGAAAGACGAATCTGTTGGTATATAAAACATCGAAAAACTCATTCGTTTAGACCTCTAAATAGTCGTTTTCGTAACAGCTAGCAGTTCTGCGCAGCTGTAAAGATCCACGTTTTTCTCATATTTCGGTAATCCAAATCAGAAACTTTTCTAAATGAAAGTTGTTCAAAACTCACTAATCTAGTGAACTGGAGATTTTCAGAATTTTTAGACGTCGTTTAGTATTTTTAACGAGTGCGAAAAGACAGAGACAGAACTGGAAATTGTCAAACTATAATCTGCGTTATGTTATCGTAGGTTCTCACGGCGTTAACCGAGCCTAGACTTTGTTTCTGATATTGTCATTCGTGTATAAGGTACGGATTCCGACCTTTCCCTCTCGTAGCATGAATACCTCTCGTTCTTGATCGGTATTTTGAATTCTTAACTTGACTTGTTGATTATCAAATCCATAAGATTATTGTTATAAGTGTTTATTGTATAGTTGATATTGTTTGCATGTGATAGCCTTTATCTGCTTTGTACTCATTGTCACATGCTTCCTAAATGATTGATTATAGCTAGTGGCCTTGATTAAGGGTTATGAGCACTAGTGAACTTATTGTGTTATATTGGCTTGATTGATTGTATCATTGACCTCTATACCCGAGCACATCCACCTATGGGGACATAGGGCGTCATTGTGGCACAAGTGACGTGCTCTATCTGTGGCAGAGCGATTAGACCACAGCGTCTCTACATTATTATTATGTGCTAAGTTGTGACACATATTGATTATTGTTAAAGGAGGCGTATGGATCGATCCTAGGATATAATTGTTATTGTTTATTGGTGAGATGGTTAGGTGTGTGTGCCCACATTCCTATCTCACATATTGGTGCATTAGAACTGCAGCTAATGTACACATTGTTAATTGTTATTGTTACTGGCTCACATGGGTATTCCTTTTAGATGATCACTATCATTTGATTTTCAACTTGATCATCTCATTGTTATCATGATTGACCATTGTATTGCTATTGTTTATTCCGTTACTGAGCATTCTTTGGCTCAGCCGTATTTTCTTTTGTTGTTTTCTCTTATTGTTATAGCAGGTACTCAAGGGGCTCAGGGGAACGAGTGAAGAGTGTTAACTCAAGAAGTTAGGATGAGAACATTTGGATTAATAAGATTTAATAGTATTGGATGTTAAGACTCTATTTAAATTATTTGGGCCTATGTAAGGATTTGTGTGTTCTTAGTATTTTAATTCTATCGTTATGAACCTTGATTACTGTTTGTGTGACACGTCAGCCCTAACCGGGTTGGGGTGTTACACATAATAAGAGATTTAATCCTAACAGTATTAACTTTGCTGGTAAACGCAGTCTTGTGACCAATATTGTAGAGATATATCGTGTGAATTTCATATAAATGAAATGCAGAGGTGACTTCAACGCATTAAAATTAACCCTTAACTTAAGGCCACATATTCAGAGGCCATCATTTTTTTTTTGATTATACACTAAATCGTACATAATATATTATTTAAATATGATTTAGCATTTCTGTCTTGTCATTTTGTCAATATATTAAAGTGTTGGCAATTTCCTTTTGTCATTTGTCGTTGTGATTTCGTATATTACACAAACTGTGATCAGTGGGTTCATAGTGTTTTCTTTTAATTTCAAGTCTTGACAAGTCAAACAAATAGTTAGTATAATAAAAAATACCTTTTATGACAACTCAATACTAGCTACTCTAATATGTGATTGTGTGCGTTTCAGAAATTGATTATAATTTACATGTTTCATCACATTTTCATGTGTTAATATGTTAAGAAAAAAAGTTTTTTTTTTATTTTTTTATTTACGGAAAGAGCCCTATTTCTAATTTAGCCACCTAATAATATATATTTGAGTTGGCCCTACACATAACAGAAGTTATTGTTAATTTGTGTGATCTCGATTTACATTGCATAATTCTAAATACATATCTTTACAATGAAATAAAGATTAGTTATTCATTTATCTCAATACCAGACTTATAGATAAGAAAATTGTATAAGTTAATAACTCAATATTGGAAGTTATTGAGTTTCATAATATGTATATACAAATTTGTTATGTTTATATGTTAGGTATTTTTAAGAAATATCAAATTAAAATCGAAATATTTATCTGTTTATAAAAAATAACTCACTTTTTTTACTTGCATATGTCCTCAAAATAATTGAGCCACCCTCATGACATGTAAATTAATTCTAACGAAACCATAAATATGTAGTTCTTTCTTTAAGCAATTTAATGTGTAACTTACCACAAGAGAACCTGTAACCAAAGATTCTAAAGACCTGAAAGTGAATAGATATGGTATAGAGATCTGCTTCATTGTAATCTTGCAATTAGCTGGTTGAAAAGTGTATCAAGTTGGCCATCAATATCTTTCACGAAAAGATATGTCAAACCAAGACGATACACACAATAAATCAAACTCAATTTCTCGTTCGAATCAATAACAGGATCTAATATCAATCTTCTCACTTGTTCTTTCGGTTCCTCCATAGCTTACTATATGCTTCCAATTGCTAGAAAATGAAAAACACACGTACATTCTTAATCTTAACAAACACAACATCTTGCAACTGTGTATGAGCCACAAGCTTTTGCGATTAATTGATTCGAACCCTTACCAAATTGTCCAGAGAGAATGTCAGAAAACGATCACCCCAAATCGAAGGAGGAAAGTTGGCCAAGGGACGCGCTGGTTCAATGGCACCTTGTGCATTGGCTTGGTGGATATTGGCCATTTCTGGAATGGGAATTGGTGGTTTTAATCAATGACTATTGCCGGTATGCTATGGATGAGTATAACATTATGTTGGGTATTTATAAAGGATGTATGCTCATGCATGGAGATCTTTTTGCATGACAATTGTATCACGGCTTTAAGTGTAAATTATGGGTGGGCTATAACCAGACAAACACCATGTCGAATTAATGTAGAATAAATAAATAAATAAATGTACCAAATGTTGGTTCTGGACCCAATCGACATACACACGAAACACACAGTTTACTACACTGCTTGAAGTCTCTTGTTTCATTCATAGTGAAGTTTACATAAATAGTTACAAGAAACAACTACTTGCAGCCCACTACTCCTAAAATTTAGACCCACTACTTTGACTCAACTAACCCACTACTTTGACTCAACTAAACCAAATCAAGGACATCCGTTTTCTAATCCATGACCCGTACTTGACCCACTACTAAATCAAGATTAATCCAACATAAATTACTTGACCCACTACTAATCAAGATTAATCCAACATAAATGTTATGTCAGGAGCCCTAAGAAATAAGAATGAAAGATTTTGGCATGTGCATCCAATCATCCATTTATCTTATCAGTTGCGTCTTCGTTTTGCATTTGTTAAGCTTTCCTACATCACGTTCTTTTGAAATTTATTTTCATAGTGATTGATGTGTGGGCGTTTATATAAGTTTAAGTTTGAATTGTTTGTTTGTTTAAGTTAAAAATTTGTCAAAGTAATTTAAGAACTTTGCTTATATGGTTTCCTCGATTGTCGGTCACAATTTCACTAGGAGTTATAAGGTATCAACATTGGCGGAACCATAAATTTTTTGTAACGGACTCACTAAGTTCCGATGTTTGATTTCTATCAACTCCAAAAATAAAAATTTCCTGGTCGGGTCTTGTTTATTTACAAATATATTTGAAATCCCACCTTGTCTTCTGTATTTATTATTTACTTATTTATTTCATAATATAATGTCTAATCTAGGTCCTCATTATATATTTTAGGTGCATGTTAAATCAGTGGTTTGAGGTGAAATTTGATAGAAGATAAAGTATCGAGAGAAGTCAAGAAAATAAAAGAAACCAAATGAAAAGCATGAAAATGACAATTATATCAAATAGAACTCACTGAATTCATTAATTTCAATTAAAACATTGAATGCATTGATAGTAAAAAAAAACACTTACATAGTTTGAGCTTCTTCAAGAAAGAATGTTAAACAACAGATTCAGTGTATATATGGTATGAAGGCAACAAGACAAGTTGGGATTCAACTTAAAGAACAAAAATAAGGTCCAACTAGGAGAAAAAAGTGAAAATCTATCGGTAAAAGTACGGTTTGAAGCTTGTTTTCTAAGAAAATAGAGCTAACTTCTAGGGGTGAGCAAAAACCGAACCATTAACCGAAACCGAACCGTTAACCGACAAAACCGAAAACCGAATATAAACCGAAAACCGAATTAACCGAAAATCGGTTTCGGTTTCGGTTTTTATCATTGGTAACCGAATTAACCGAAATCGAACCGAACCATTCATGCTTTCATGTTTTTCCTACATATTTTCATGTATTTTAGTTTCATACCTTGAAATGTTATATGTTAAAATTATAGAAATTTTTTTGTAATAGTTGAAAGTGAAAACTATCTCTTTTACATAAGTAGTTATCTAGTTTAAAATCTAATATTATATTAAAGTTGAATAAATTAAGTTTAGATTTTTATATTTACAACGTTTATAATAGTTATTACACTTTAATATAGTTAGCATTTTTAATTATCAATAAAAAATAATGTAATAATTTATTTTCTTTCTGAAGTACTCATTATTTGTTATTTAATAAGATTTTTTGATATAGACATCTAGAAATTGTATCTTTAAAATTTATGGCTGCTTGATAAAATAACGAACTGAAACCGAACCAAAGCAAA
Organism: Flaveria linearis; assembly: GCA_024085815.1. Taxonomy (NCBI): domain Eukaryota; kingdom Viridiplantae; phylum Streptophyta; class Magnoliopsida; order Asterales; family Asteraceae; genus Flaveria; species Flaveria linearis. The sequence continues at coordinate 40,539,038 of CM044016.1, read as the reverse complement.
AGAAAGTAAAAAAAATATGTTGGATAATTAACCGAAACCTAACCGAACCAAACCGAAAACCAAAAATAAAAACCAAACCGAAACCGGATCTCGGTTACGGTTTCGGTTATTGGTTTTGCAATAACCGACGGTCGGTTATCGGTTCGGTGGGAGCAAAAAACCGGACCGAACGTGCACACCCCTACTAACTTCCATCTGGGCCACTTTCCATTTACTTTTCTTTATGCAATATATTCTTTCACAGTTTGCCGTTGAAAATTCTATGGGTCAAGCAGGTTTTGCCGTGCCTGTATACTCGTAAACCCAAGTCATTTTGCAATTAATGGTCGAGATATCATAAAATGTTTTCAATGAGTAATGTTGTCGTAGCGTCACGTTTACAAACTTCGTTACCTGCATTGCGGTATGAACATTAATGTGTTTGATTGTTTAAATACGTAAAAGAAACATATTAAAGCAATGTTATACATCACAAATTGTGACATAATAGTTTTTAAAGGTAATTTAAACGAATGACTTGCGTTTTGCCATATGATAACATGAACGTAGTTAATTATATGTTAGAGCTCATATGCAAACTAATTATGCGTGTATAGCCTAATAAATAAAAAATTTGAATTCAGATAAATAAATACTAGAAAAGTATAAGAAAAAGAATTACTATAAATGAAAAAAGAAAAAAAAAGAAAAAAGCCAAAAATATCTAATAGAAAAAAACACAAGAGGTGGGGCTTGAATTCACGTCTCGCAATCTTAAAGAGAGAAGTCAAACCAGCTACACCACTCTCACATTGATGTTAAACTATATAAAAAACTTATTGTTGTACAACAATTATAATCGAAGAAAAAAAACACAAATTGTACAGTACCAATGAAACTTTGACACGTGACAAGGCTGAAACCTCATAGATCTTACTAAATGCTTATTATTGGATATTTTAATGTAATTAGGATTAACTTGTGTTGACCAATTTGATCATAATAGACTTCAAACAAGTTAGGAGGTGCGGAGTGCACGCTTGTTTGAATATATTACGATCCTAGGCGCGTAATCCGTATTTGATGGGGGTTCCAGGGGGCAGCGCCCCCTTGGCGGGGGTCCGGGGGCAGCGCCCCTGGAAGCGGGTCCAAGGGGGTGGCAGCCCCTGGCGGGGTCCAAGGGGCAGAGCTCCTGGCTGGGGTCGAGCTGCCAGATCAGCTTGGAAATTTTTATTCCGTCATTATTACTTCAATAAAAAATTCATTTTCGGAGTCTTTCTAGAATTAAACTTATTAATTCTTGAAGGGCCGAAAGTGTCAATTTGAGGACCCAAAAACTGCACTAGGCAGTTTTCTAATGGAAAAACTGCAAATACGCTCCCAGGATTTTGGTCATTAATTCTGTTCTTTTTCTGGTTCGTTCTTCATCACAAAATTTAACATATTTTCGTTTCTAAATCACTAAATTGTATCCGATTGAACAATTTGGGTAACCACCAAATTAGTTTGATCTGAAGTTTTCAGACGCCTTCTAGTGAATCCGATTTCGTTTGTATTACCAAATTTCCTCTACACTACTAAATAAGTTAGTTTATAATACAGAATGAAAACAATATTTACAAAAGATCTCCAAAGTTTTATATTGTCATGAGCCTCCAAAATGATTATTAATGTATCCTCGTGGTGGTTATGAACAAAGTAAAGACCACTTGGATATAGTTTTTTAAATGCATGGGAGATGATTACAAGTTAGGGATGATGGTGGTGGCAAGATGGCATTTGTGCTTTCATGGTGGTTGTTTAATCTATATTAGGTTATTTCTTATCGTCAAGCTCTAGATGGGCTTGACAACAAAAAGTAACCGTCACATAGGCGTCACATTGACAGGACTAATGTGAGCAAAACAGATATGTATAGGTTTTGACCATCAAGTAAGTGAAAAAGTAAATAATAGTGTGGATTAATGTCATTGCTTGAAATTAAAAAAATAAAAAAATGTGTCCTCTCTCTTATCGTTGTGACCATGATTACTTTCTTTGTGTCAAGCCCCAATCGGAACCGGTGTGTCATGGTTGAAGACTTGAAGGGACCTAAGAGGGCATCATTATATTGGTCAAGCCTTATATAACACAAAACCTAAGATGCAGAAAGAAATAGATAAGCGAGAAGAAGACAAAAGAGTGTTGTGAATGGGGGGCCGACTCCATATGTTTAATTTATATTAGTTTTTAATTTTTTTATTTTAAGAATGTTTAGTCATTTTCTAATAATTAAAAATATGCTAACGTCATACATTCAAGATATTTTTTTTGTCATGTTTGTGCATATATGTAAATTTTACTTGTAATTTCTCATAGTTACCGAGTAAAAATGATGTCAGGCTCATTATAGATTTCTTACTTGTACCATAACTCTTAAGATTAATAACTTAACATAAAGATTAATAACTTAACATATTAATAACTTAATAACTCTTAAGATAATAACTTAACATAAAAGATGGAATTTTTTAGCAATCAAAAGAACACTGAAAATTAATCATGTGGACATGTTATATAGAGATTTTAAAAGTATAGTTTTGATGTTTTAGTTATTAATCTTGTAGAGAAACTGTTTGAGGGATTCTTAGCCAAAATGAAACAATTTTTAAGAAAGTGTATAGTGTGGAGTTGGTTTTATGATAAAATCAGTTGAAGTAAAGTAGTGAATGAAAGTAATTTAATAATGTCAAAATTTAGATAAAAAAAACAACCTCTAAAAGCCTCACATTTATATTTCGTGTTCAAATTCCACACACTATCTATGTAGATTCATATCTTTTTTTAGGTTTCATCTCAAACTACTAACTTACTATTTTGAGTATCGACATCTTATTCGCAAAACTACAACACATAGATAATACAACCACAAAAGGAATTACTCTTGTAAAACTTATACTAATATACTTACATGTGTCTATAGTTGGTGAAAATTTTAATTTTCACCAATTTTTTCAACATCATCATGTTCCAAAATTTAGTTTCGCGAACTCATGTCACTTTTTGTGATATGTTTATAGTAACTTTACTTAATAATAATCAAGTTTTTCAAGTGTTTCGTTAATATCGTACAACTTTTTTGTTCTCTAAGGACACACACAACTTTCACTATGTATTCAATTGGTGTAATATTTTTTCTATAAAGGTTTTAATTTTTTTTTAAATTTAAGTGTGGTAAAATTTAGTGATTCTTTTTTTCAAGTTTAACATAAATTTAACAATATTGAACCATGGTTATTGTTTACTAATGTTTTTTCTGAAAAATGTTTACTTATTAGTTCACTACAAGAGACAGGTCTTTAGGGGCGACTAAAGTCGCCGCTAAAGACCCAATAAGTCGCCGCTATTGCCTTTAGCGGCGACAGGTCGCCGCTAAAAGTCGCCGGTAATAAAACGTCGCTAATGGTCAAACTTTCGCCGCTAATGTGTCGCCGCTAATGTGTCGCCGCTAATACCTCCCTGTCGCCGCTATTTAGTCGCCGCTAAAGGCCTCAAAAATGACGAAAAACTGTCGCCCCTAATGCCTTAAGTCGCCGCAAAACCCCTGTGCAGGTTTTACAGCTTCTTGCTGCATTTTTCAGTTTTTCCATATTTTCCAATACAAATTTTTACATAACAACCTACAATATTACAAACAACCTGCATACATTCATACACTATAGTCAACATCCATCATTTTCATCATCTTCATCGTCTTCATGCATTTAGTCAACATCCATTAATACACTACAATATTACATTTTAAACTAAACTAAGCATTCAATTCGTTAAAAACTAAACTAAGTCAAGTAGTCAACATCTATTCATACATTACAATATACATTCTAAAGTAAGTCAACATCCATCATTAAGCTTCATCATTTACATCATCTTCATCGTCTTCACCGTCCTCATTAATTGTTTATGTTGCCCGTAATTTGAAGTTGTTCTCTAAAAATATGGGTCTTGAAACAAAGCATCAATTTGTTCCTACAAAAAATCATGTTTAAGGTCAAACTAATAACATTTACCCGTGTAATAACATTTACCAAACTAATAACATCAACTTGAAGTTGTTCTCTAAAGGCGTCGCCGCTAATGTTTTTGTACGGTTTAATTTTATCCATCAGATCTGCAGTTGATCGGCGACCACAATTTTGTTGAGAAGTCGTCGCCGCTAAAAGCATGTGTCGCCACTAATAATAAGTTTTCTTGTAGTGGTTACTACGATTCATGATAATTTATTTGTCTCGTTTAAATTTAGAAATTTATGAAAAGTTAAGTGATTTTAATGAGAAAAAAATTAAATAACTTTATAAAACATTTGAAAAACTTTGTTAGTATTAAATAAACTTTCCATTCACATAACTATATCCTAAGAATCAAGAATACAAACTTACGAGCCTAATGAACAGATCGTGTTCAAATAAGATCGTCACATAAATACCTATATGATAATCTGTGAATAATTAATACAAAACAAAACAAAAACGTGCAACATAATGTCATGACAACAGACAAGAAAATCCATATAATACGGCGGATAGATTCTATTGTCGAGTTAGAGAGTTAACATTGTTTACCATTGCCAGTACCAGGAAATAGCACAAAATATCTAAGCAAAAGGTTAACATTTATTTGATTAATATCTAAAGATTCAAGAACTAATTAATAAATTTAAAAGTTAAAGAATAATAATTACGAATAGAAATCGATCTGTAGTAAACTTCAACTATAAATGAATTTGAAGATGGATTTTACAATTCTTCATTCTTACATTTCCTAACGAAGCTAATCAACGTCAACAAATAAATATTGATGTATATATATCTTTGAAGATATGAACGCTGTAATCAAAGAAAGAAAAAAAGGCGTTACCTATGCCGCTGTTTAGCAATCACGAGAAATTCAGCACTGGTCGACAAAGGCCGACGTCCCATCAAGCAACCTCCTCTTGTTTGATTCCGTGCACGAGTAACGTAAAGGGCCTCATAGAATAGCGAAACGGCCCGCTCTTACCCTTACCGATAGCATCGATCCTGAGCTAAGGAAGTGTGTTTAACAATATTGAACCATGGTTATTGTTTACTAGTATTTTTTCTGAAAAAATGTTTACTTATTAGTTACTACGATTCATGCATAATTTAATTGTCTCGTTTAAATTTAGAAATTTATGAAAAGTTAAGTGACTTTAATGAGAAAAAATTAAATAACTTTAATAAACATTTGAAAAACTTTGTTAGTATTAAATAAACTTTTCCATTCAATAACTATCTATCCTAAGAATCAAGAATACAAACTTACGAGCCTAAAAAACAGATCATGTTCAAATAAGATCGTCACATAAATACCTATATGATAATTCTGTGAACAATTATACAAAACAAAACAAAAACGTGCAACATATTGTCATGACAACGGCAAGAAAATCCATATAATACGGAGGATAGATTCTATTATCGAGTTAGAGAGTTAACTTTTGTTTACCATTGCCTGTACCAGAAAACTGTACAAAATATCTAAACAAAGGTTAACATTTATTTGATTAATATCTAAAGATTCAAGAACTAATTATTAATTTAAAAGTTAAAGAATAACAATACGAATAGAATCGATCTGTAGTAAACTTCAAGTACTAAATGATATTTGAAGATGGATTTTTACAATTCTTCATTCTTACATTAATCCTAACGAAGCTAATCAACGTCAACTAATAAATATTGATGTATATATATGTTTGAAGATATGAAATTATAGAGAAAGAATTGCCTATCCTTTTTTACATAAGAAAATGTTCAAATACAAAATGTATTTTACTACAAGTGTGATAAAACACAATGAGTCAAAAAATCATAAAAATTATATCTTACAATTTAAATTGAATTTCAAAAAGTAATTCCAAGTTTTTGTTCCCCTAGCCGTTCTCACTACGAAAAAAATAAATGAAAAATAAAAAAATAAAAAAAAATATTTTTTTTATTGTGTCATTATGAAAGACACAATGACGTCATTGTGTCATTATGAAAGACACAATGACGTCATTGTGTCATTATGAAAGACACAATGGCGTCGTTGTGTCATTATGAAGACACAATGACGTCATTGTGTCATTATGAAAGTCACAATAACGTCATTGTGTCATTATGAAAGACACAATGACGCATTGTGTCATAAAAAAACACAATGAATTTTTTTTATTTTTTAATTTTTTTTCTGAAAGTGGACGACAAGAGTAACAGAGATTCTGAAGTACTTTTTGAAATTCGATTTACATTGTGAGATATAATTATTTTGTGACTTTTTTTGCCTTATTATGTGTTCTCACACTTTGTAGCAAAAATACTCTTTTTAGAATAACCTCACCCTTTACATAAAACCTTCACTTATTAGTTACTATTATTCATGTATTATTTAATTGTCTCGTTAAAATTTAGAAATCTATGAAAATTTGAGTGATTTAATGAGAAAAAATTAAGTAACTTTAATAAAACATTTAAAAACTTTGTTGGTATTAAATAAACTTTTCCATTCACATAACTATCTATCCTAAGAATCAAGAATACAAACTTACGAGCCTATAGAACAGATCATGTTCAAATAAGATCATCACATAAATACCTATATGATAATTATGTGAACAATTAATACAAAACAAAACAAAAACGTGCAACACTTGTCATGACACCGGCAAGAAAATCCATATAATACGGAGTGTAGGGGTTGAACCTAGAGGCTTGGGAAATTAAATCAAGATGAAGATCAAGATTAAAGTCCATGCAAGAACCAAAGTTACCGCGCGAAAAACTGCTTCTTGCACGCCAACAACTAGTCGCGCGAGATTTCTTTTATTATAATTAGAAGTTTAGTTTTGTAATTAGTGAGATAGATTTTGATCATTTTCCTAAATTGTACTCATTGTAAACATTAAAATTCAGAGAACAATACACTTGAAGTTTATTTACATTTGTGTTATGTGTGTTTGATTTTAGTTCTTCTTAATCCGTGATCATTTATATTCTGCATTCACTATCACGAGATCGATCTTTGTTATTTAACGATCTATTAAAGTTCAAAACATTAAGTGTGAATTCAACATAACTGGAGTGTTAAAGTGTAAATTAAAGAAAAAGAAAAAACAAAATGAGTAGGTAGTCAATTTATATATATATATATATATATATATTATATATATATTATGGTTAGTTTTAAAAAAATTCATGGGTTTAAGTGTAAATTAATAAATAGAAAATAAAGTAGGTTTTTTATTACTTTAGAAATATTATTGTGGCGACATTAATAAAACCTATAAATTCACTATATCATATTTCTATTTGTTATACATAGTGGATTAGCTCGCACAATAAGATGGGTGTCATCGAGGCTTTTTTTAGAACTGTCTTAAACACTGATTATATTTGAGTATTATTATTATTAGTATTGTTGTGGTGTAGAACTTTCTAATAATAACAATACCCAAATATAATAAATGTTGATGTATATTATAAAGAGTCTCGGTGATGCTCGCCGCATCACACGAGCCAACCACTATATATAGCAAGAGAAAAAACGATGAATACTGAATTATAAGTTTTCTCGATATTACTACAAAATTCTTTATCAAAGTAATCATAAACTCACTTTGTTCTTTTTTATACCTTCCAACTTAACCCTTGGGTTTTATAAACTAACAATAACATTTTTTCAAAATTGCGACCTACTTATTTTATTCTTTTTTATCACACCCTCAAAATCCATTAACGAGATTATACCGTCAGGCGTGTGACATAGGGTGTGCACGGTGTGGTATGGTGCGGTTAATAAAATTTTCAAAACCGAAACCGCGAGTTCGGTTAATACCATTTTTTTAACTACAACCGAAACCGAAACTTCGGTCAACCACATTTCGGTTAACCACAGGTTATAGTTAATTTGTGATTAGTTTTGATTAATTAACCAATATATTTAACATATGCTTTTAAACCAAAATATTAACTAATGAATTGTGTTGGGATAGGTTTGGATCAATTTTATAAGGGTGTGCACGATATAGTTTGTTTTTAAGGTGTTGCCAAAAACGAAACCGAAACCGAAGTCGGGGTGTGCGTACAACAATGTGTGCACACATTTTTGAATTGTTTATGTTTCTTATGATGTTTCTTCAATACAAAACGGAATCCATTATGTAAATATGTTTTTATAAATGTAAATTTAAAAGGATGAATATATGAAATTCTAGTAAAATCATGAGGGGTATTGTAATTTATTATATATTAATAACATTCGATTCGGTGCGGTTAATACGGTTAATTTGCACGTCAAAACAGAAACCGAACCGCAATATGCGGTTAATCGGTTATGCCTTGACCGAACCGTTGGTTATTTGTTCGGTTTGGTTAATTTGGTTCGGTTAATGCGGTTAATTCGGTTATGGTTCGGTTAAATCGGTTATTTGCTCACTCCAAGTGTGACATAACCAGGATCTCAGATAAGCATCAGTATTACGGAAGTGTGGTTAACAATGGTTAACCACACTTCAGTCACTCCAAGTTACTTAACAATGGTGAAACAAATCAATCAAGTTTAAGTATTACGGAAGCGAATTTAGAAAACATTTAAACAACTTTTAGAACTGCGCAAACACGCGCCCAAACCTTTTTAAGTAAAAGTAAATGTAGATATACCACTAAACGAGTTTAAAAGCAAATAATGAAGATATGCAATGAATTTTGTGCTCCTAAACATGCCACATCACTGACCTTAGAGAAAATATGCTAAGATCAATACAAAGAGCGGTGAGTTTACAAGTTTATTAGAAAACTATAAGCAATAGTAATAAAATACAGATTCAATAATCAAAGCATATAAGTATGTAGCTAGCCTACAACAAGCCACTATGTGTATGAATTTACGACCGAGCTAACGGTAATAATATAATGAATGTCCCGGTTGTGGATACCAGACCACAACACTGTAAAACAGGCTAACCATCACCTGTTTGACCTCTAGTCAAGCTAGCGCGACTAGCTCGGGCGGGGTTTGTGAAACCCAGTAAATACTAATAATCACCTCGCTAATACCATATTAACGGTCCGAAGAGGCGTAGTGGTATCACAATAGTACACAAGTATATGCAGTGTTACTAATCCAAAGTAATCGTACAATTTATGAAAATCAGCATGTTTCTCTCCCCCAAAAGAGAGTATAATATAAAAGTGAGGCTATAAACTCACCTTAATATGCAAACAAAGTTAACAGCAAACGCAAGCAGTTATGATTCGCAGAACCTGAATTAGTGCGTATGCTCTAATTATTAGGTATGTACTAAGCAATAATTATTAATAGATTTCGCGCTCTCGACCACTCGATACGTAACCCCGAAGTTCATGCAGGCTTTATATTACTATTAATTAATTTATTGGTATTTTAGCATTTGACAATTCCTAAAAAAAAATATTTCCTTAAGTCAAGTGAAAACACGTTTTATAAAACTTGTTTATTTAACAATATATGTCATCAACAAACTAAATTATCAAAACATAATCTGGCAATATGCATCATGGAATTCATGCAATACACACAACCACACACACATGCATGACCTCGTATCAACAAACACATAATGAAATCCCACAATCATATATAATAACCATGCTCTCACATGACGTTCGCACGTAACACACACCCTCATGCATGCAAGACCTACATACGCCATACACGTGCATCCCGAGCATGAACTACCGCGACCACACACTCAAATACCACCCACACACGCATGTTCCCTACACACGCATGCATACAAGTAGCCATATTCACGCACACGAGTAAAACACCATACATATTCTCTAACCAAAACAACCCAAATCCAACGAAACCCACCCGAACATCCTGTGTGGTAACTAAACCGAACCCGGACAACCATGGCCCAATTGCAGCTGCTCCAAAATCAAACCCAAAGTTCAACCCTAACCCTACAACCGAGACATAACCACCCTTAGCTGTAGACCCAAACCGCGACCCAACACATGGCCAAACCCAAACAGCCCTGCAAACCGAACCATTAATAACCCACCCCCAAATCGATTTACATAACTCGTGATTAACAAATCAAAACCGAGAGTGAAATCAAGTAGAAACTCATCAGAGTTGATTGTCGTCGATGAAGGGGTAGCTGGGATCATGTTCGTCAGGTCTACGAATGGGGAAGATAGAACCAAAACTGTCGCCGGAAGGAGAAGGATTGTGGTTGTGTGACTGCATGCAGGTGGAAACGATCTTCGGTGGGGGTGATATGATTGCCATCGGGAGGTTACAAAGGGGTGGGGGGGGGGGGGGGGGGAGGCCGATACTTAGGTTTGCACTTGGGATTATAATATAGTTATTTGATTTTCCAAATTTACACTTAGGCCCTTGCAAAATTTTAAAGTTTACAATTTAGTCCATTTTAGTATAAAGTTGTTTTATAATATCATGGTGATACCGAAATGTAATTTATTAATTTATATCTTTGTATAGATGCGATACTTGTATTAGAATAATAGTACACACATATTACCGAACATCATGTAATAATGATAATAATCACGTATTGCTAATGATAATTAAACGTAATAAAGCAAAAAGGTTAACGGTATTAACCTGAAATTTCGAGGTGTCATATTTTTTATACTTATACACTTAAACCATCAGTTATATCAAATTTACACTTAATATTCAAAACTTAAGTACAATTTTCATCCTTTTTATTTTAACCAATGTACAATACCATTCATTAACTTTAAAAAAGTCATCATTTAAGCAGTTGCTATGTTTTTCTCCTTTGCTTCGAGGATTCATTAGATTTTAGATCTGAAGGCTAAGAAAATTCGATAACATAAGTAAGCAATTGAAACTTATATCCAAGGGTCATGGTATTTTAGTATTAACCACATTTTCAAGTTCCATCTTTATTTTTTAAACGCTCGTAATTTTTTCATAAAACATTATTTTTTAGAAAAAATTACAACAAAAAAAACCGTGTTTAATCTTTAAAATGCCTATAATTTTGATACATAAAAATGAAGCTTTTAACGTTATTTTTCTCATTGTGTAATATGTGTCAGCTCATTGTGTAATATTTATCAGATCGTTGTAGCTAATGTTGACTATTTTGTTATGCATTGTGCTTTTTAAAAACATGATTTTCAAATAAGATAATGCTAAAAGTGTAATTTTTTATGTTTTCCCAGTTCATTGTGTAATCCTGATAAGTCATTATGTAATCCTCATCAAACAACTCATTTTATCTATTCCATTACATCAAGTCTAGTGCTAGTCACTGTGTTACCTATTATGTCTAATGTTAACCATTGTGTTTTTTAAAATGGTGATTTTCAAATAACATAATTCTGAAACTGTAATTTATATGTATTTTCTAGTGCATTGTGTAATCTTGATTAGATCATTATGTAATCCTCGTCAAGCAACTCATTGTGTCTACTGCTAATTATCGAGTATAATGTTGGTCATTTTGTTATCCATTATGTCTAATGTTAACTATTGTGTTATGTATTGTGCTTTCTAAAATAATGATTTTCAAATAACACAATGTTAAAAATGTAATTTTTTTACATTCTCAGTTCATTATTTAATTCTGATCATGTCATGTGTAATACTCGTCAAACAGCTTATTGTGTTTATTGCTAATAATCGAATCTAGTGCTGGTTATTGTGTTATCCATTGTGTCTAATATTGACAATTATGTTATGCCTGTGTTTTTTAAAAAGATAATTTCGAATAACACAATAATGATAAATGTAAACTTTTGATGTTCAATTTCATTATGTATTTCTCATAAGATATTGTGTAATACTCATCAATTTAGAAGATTAAACAATGACCTGATCGATGAAATTATACAATAAGTTAAAAAAACTTTTTTATATCAACATTATATGCATTTTAAAGATTAAAGAATACTTATTTTTATGGTGTAATTTTTTTAGAAAAATAATGTCGTATATAAATTTATAAATATAAAAAAATGGAACTTGAGAATAGGAAACATTACCAATTTAAACCATAACCTAATTTTGATCAAAATGACACGTGTAAACATCTTAATACTTATTACATTTTTAATTTTAAAAAACTTTATATTTGAACTTTTTCTCTTTAACAGAAGAATATGTGAGAATTTATATCTCAATACTCTAATAAAAGGGTAACAATGGTTGTCACATGTCATTTTTTTGACTCATCTAATGTCACGTGTCAGCATCACATTCATTTTAATCAAATTTTTCCCGCTTCTCTCTCCTATTAAATAACCACACTAATTACTAATAATATTATCTATTTATTTTTATATTATAATTAGTTTTAATAAATTAAGAAAGATAAATTTGTATTAATGTTATTTCTATATAGATAGTTTTTTATACAAAGATTTTTTTCTAAAAATAAAATTATTTTTACGTAACATTTTAAAATTGGCTTTTAATGTAATTTTTAATAAAACAAAAATAATTAAAATTGGGATTTATAGTAAGGAAATTAAAAAAAAAACTTTAATGTTTTTTTAAAACAAAATGTCTAATTTATCTTTAAAAATAAAATTTCATATTATTGTTTTATTACTTAGAACTATTACTTATACATAATTTTAATCATATCATGTTTTAGTCTATCATTTTATAACTAATAATTTTCATTTAATTAATATCATTCTCATGTTACTCCTCAAAAAAAAATTTCCGTCTAAACTAATATTATTTTAGTTAACTTTTTTTTATTTTAAGAAACTCAATTAATAGTAAAATCTATTTTGTTTTAAATTTAATTTTTATATTATCAACTTAATTGTGTAATCATACTGTTTTGAACTATACAATTTTATAGTTTAATAAGATTCAATTAAAAAACTAAAAGAAAAAAACATTTATTGATATATTTATTTATTTTAGGTTAGTGTGATTTTAAGACAACTGGTTTCATTTTACATGGTCAATTATATATTATATTATTCAAAAAAGTATTTGAATATTTATAATTTATAAACGTAATTTTTTATTTTTCATTGTTATAGCAATACGTAAACTAATCATACGAAATATTTATACATTTATGAATATTTTTTTATATTTTCAACCCGTGTATTACACGGGTTTGCTAAAACTAGTGTTTAGATAGAACATGTAACAGTTATATATTTTCATTGAAATTATAAAATTTAAATTAGTTAAGGATTTTATAACATATTATCTATTTTTTAGTTTTTAAAGTGTATATGTAGACACGACTCTATATTATTATTTTCTCCATCATTAGACTAGTTATATATTTAAGAGAGTAACAGACACGACAATGCCAAAGGAATTATATAAATGTTTTCTTAGATTTCAAATCAAATAAAGTTGTCTAAATGCATCTAAAGATTATGTACAAGTATTAAATGTGATGAATGGATATCAACGTCAAAGATAACAAAATCATTGAAACAGTATTATTTCCTAGGTGGTTAAATGTGATGAATAAACATAACATAAAAGACAATAAAATCATTATCATCATTTTAAGATAGAAAATAATACTATTTCTTACTAATTAGTGACACTAAATGTGAAAATAGTTTTAAATGTGTAGATTTTAAAAAACTCCATAGATTTGCAAACAACAAAGCACAAAATTTCGTTGAAAACGAAACTTGATACTATGGGGTACAAATTATATATTGTTAATTATCAGCTTTGTAAGCTTAAGAGTTTTACAATATGCTTAATAAGTTGTATTCTATTGGTCTTTTTTTAATTATTAACTTCTTTCTTATTAACAAAATACTTTTATACTTTTACAATTTGGCCTTATATTTTTTTACTTTAATTTTGGCTCTTATATTTTTTATATTTTATATTATTTTTTGTTTTAAGGGTTTTTAAATTTTGCGAAACTCACCGCAGCGTGCATTGTGGTTCAACATTTTTCCTTATATTTCAACGTTTAACGGCCCCGTCAGAACATGCTGGTTCTAGATTGACTTAATTATTGTTTATATGTTTTAAGTTCCGCCTACATTGTTTAACATTTTTACACCTACTTTTTATTCGTTTATATTTGTATTTTATTACTACGAGCTTTTTTGGATGTTAATGCTGAAGCGGTGTCATTTGTGCTACTTGATACGGTTTACGTCCACGCTGCAACGCAGGGGCTTAAAACTAGTTATGATTTATTACTTATCTAACCAATAATATTAGTCCATGCATCACCACTAGTTATGATTTGTTTCTTTCTTAATAGAAATTTTCATATATCCCATATGGGTAAAACTATCTCCAAGATCATTGTTCTTCGGTCCATATATTAACTCATCCAGCAATTTAAAAAAGATATTACGGTTATCATATGATTTTTCACTCCATTTCATTCCTTAAAAAACACACCACGCCCGGTCACCTGCCCATCCCCCCCACACACCCCACCCACCCATACACCCACAAACACACATATGAGTTTGTTTCAAATAAAAAATAATATTTACCTAAAAAGTGTAAAAAGAAATGAGGTGATAATATGTGATAAAAGGCTGCATACACATTTTATCCGTGCATCATATGAGTTTGTTCAAATAAAAAATAACTTTCGTATCTTTATCCGTGCATCATACACGGTTTCAATTGTGCACACTTTATCATTATTTTTCTAAAGTCGTAAGAATATAAAGTGGCTGCATATTCTTTCTTGTAAGGTCTTCCATCAATTCGTACTCCTCTTTAGACAATCTTTGTGTATAAGCATGACCCTCTAAGTGTTTAAAGGTTCATGGTTATATTCATCCATACAACATGTATTTTCAACATCCATCTTCTTTGTGATATTTAGCTATAAGTTGAAATGGACATCATGTTTTCTTTGTGCCTGAATATGTGGTTGAAGGTAATGTTGACTTGTATACACCATCGTGATCGCACATAAGGAATGCCTTGTGACATACAGTCTTCTACACTCTTTGTATGATAATAAAGTATCCAAGAGTGCATGTAGTGTTTTGCATTCAATCCATCAACTCCTCTCTTGTTTTGTACACCCTATCATTTTTAAAATTGAGACATTATAGAGTTATTTATGATGCAATGTGAATGAATTGAGAATAATTATGAATCATGAATTTTGATTTATATACATATTGACATTCACTTTATATCAAATTAGTCATGAATTGTGAATTATGAAATGCCATACTCTTTGTCTACGATTATTGTGATAAAATTACCATCTTCTATTGTCTAATGTCTACCATTATTGTGAAGAAATATGAATATTTTTTTATGTTTTAACTTTTATATATATTTTGGTTTACATACTGTGACAACTCGAATTTTCAGATTAACGTCATTGTCGTTATCAAATCCCTCCTCGCTACTTTATATGTAATTAATCTCATTTAGTTAAAAATACTAAACCTTAAATTAACCAAAGTTAATAATAATCTTAGAATGTAAATTGTACAAAGTTAAGGGGGCCATCATGTCATCTGATAAAGTTTATTTCTTTATAATAACCAACCCACCTCCCCTCGACCCCACCCTCATTCAAGATCATCATCATAATCCCGAAACCCTAACTGCCGTTTAATTTCCACCATTGAAGCTTTCTACCATCGTCGACCTCTACTTTTTGCGCCAGGTTCTTTCAGCAGCCCGTCCGCAAATCGTTTAGTCTCCCTCTTGTGGTTTCGACGAGCGAGAGAACTCCTCAAGAAACCCGTAACGACAACCGCTACCGAAAGAGTCCTTCGTTGCGAACCGCACCTCCAGCAGCCTATTCGGTAAGATCCTCCTTTGTTTGTTCTATGTTATTCTTTTTCGAGTACGGTTTTTCCTCCATTCGTGACTCGTGGTTATTGTGGTACCGGTTTCGGTATCGGGTTGAGGGTGAAGTTGTGTCGAGGGTACGTAGGCAGCGGTTTTGGCAGCCGTTTTGGACAAGGATTGTCGCGGTTGGGGGGGGGGGGTTGTACCCGTGGATGTGTGAAGGTTGTGCGCATGCATATATATGTGCATGCGATTGTATATACAATGTGTGGGTGTATTTTGTGTGTGAATAGTGTGTGTGGTTGTTTTTTTCCTTCTGTCGAATGAATGCGTAATGTGTGGGTATGCATTATGCATGTGTGATTGTGTGTATCCACTTGTAATGGTTGTATGTATGCGTATAAATGTGCATGTATGTAGGTTTTCAAATTAAAAGTGGGTTATGGTTGTGGGTGCAGCAGAGGAGTTCATGGAATATATATTTATGAGTTTCAAACTAAAAGTAAGTGTGCGCTTATGTTGTTCCTATATGTTGTGTACTCATGTATGTAATGTGTGTATGCATATAAAGATTTTAAACAGCTAGGTTATATTGATTATATATGTGCCTTATATATTTAACATGTATAATATATATGTATTACGAGTCATGCATGTAAGTGTATGGGTTGGGGTGTTTAAATTAGTGGGTACATTATATATATATATATATATATATATATTATATATATATATATATATAGATATATATATATATATTATAATGTGTTAGGTGCATGTGTAAATCTGGAGGTGTATCCATGGTGTGTGTATGTTATTCATGGTATGTATATTATGGTATGTGAGTGGGCTAGCTTTTTGTATGTGTACACAATTTATGGTATGCAATATACAGTAAAAGATATATTATATATCTTTTGTTAGAATAAAGAAAATAAATATATACATTTAGCGTGAGTTATGACTTCATATGTATATTATTCGAAAGTGGGTCGTGTACGGACCTTTACGTTTTAAGATGGGTAGGTCATGTACTATCAGTCGTATGTGTGAATATTTGAGTTTCATGATTATATGAGTTTGGGTCATGATAGTGTTACGTATGAGAGGGGAAACAACCAACGGTGGCACCTTAACCAAGTCGTAAACACGAAACCATACAATTTATATTAATAATTAATATTAATTATATATATATTAAATGAAATACAGGTTATTCAGGAACCTAATTACCTGCTTTCATTTACTCGTTGCTATGCATTCAAGGTGAGTTTTCACGGCCCCATTTTATATTCTTTCCTTTTCGGGGAAGAAAACATGCAAACACTATTTTTGTTATGGTTGCCAGTATTATTGATATCGCCTGTTATGTTAGTGGAAACACATTTGAAAGTCCTTACAGTATCAAACCGTTAGTAATGGGATTAGCGAGGTAATTCTGAGTAGTACTACTGGGTTTGACAAACCCCGCCCGGGCTAGTCGTGTTAGCTTGATTGGAGGTCAAACGGGTGCGTAATTGACCTAACGATTGCCACGTCTGTGATAGACGTGGTGGAAAGGCACTAAACACACACAGTCTGCTTCGGTTTGAAACACTAAGTAACTTGTTATAGGCTAGCTACCTATCGATATGCTTTATATATTAACCATATGAAACGCTTTCTGATAAATTATTTGTTGATTAAACCTGTGGACTCACCAACTTATGTTGACACACTTTAGCATGTTTTTCAGGTCACAGGAACACACAAGGTTAAGAACCCAGCTAGGATGCATTCATGGCGTACATCACAACTCAACTGTTTTATTTAGTTAAACTCTACTGACTTTATGGTTTAAACGCATGTTTGATACACTTTACTGTTGATTTCTGTTTTCGAAACGCTTCCGCAAGTTTGAAACACTTATGGTTGATTTAAAAGTCTAATTACTTAATGTAATATGAATTACTATGTCTGGTGTAACTGGTGCTATCTGAGATCTGGTGTGTCACACGCCTGACGGTAAAACCCCGTTAGCGGATTTTGAGGTTGTGACAGTTGGTATCATGTAACATCTCGAAGGGTGTACGTTAGGCAGCGGTTTTGGCAGCCCGTTTTGGACAAGGATTGTCGCGGTTGGGGGGGGGGGTTGTACCCGTGGATGTGTGAAGGTTGTGCGCATGCATATATATGTGCATGCGATTGTATATACATATGTGTGTGGGTGTATTTGTGTGTGAATTAGTGTGTGTGGTTGTTTTTTTCCTTTCTGTCGAATGAATGCGTAATTGTGTGGGTATGCATTATGCATGTGTGATTGTGTGTATCCACTTGTAATGGTTGTATGTATGCGTATAAATGTTGCATGTATGTGGGTTTTCAAATTAAAAGTGGGTTATGGTTGTTGGGTGCAGCAAGGAGTTCATGGAATATATATTTTATGAGTTTCAAACTAAAGTAGTGTGCGCTTATGTTGTTACTCATGTATGTAATGTGTGTATGCATATAAAGATGCTATGTTATATATTATATAATGTGCCTTATATATTTAATTAACATGTATGCGAGTATGCAAAGTGTATGGGTATATATATATATATATATATAATTGTGTTAGGTGCGTGTGTAAATCTGGAGGTGTATCCATGGTGTGTGTATGTTATTCATGGTATATGCATATTATGGTATGTGAGTGGGCTAGCTTTTTGTATGTGTACACAATTTATGGTATGCAATATACATGTAAAAGATATATTATATATCTTTTTGTTAGAATAAAGAAAATAAATATATACATTTAGCGTGAGTTATGACTTCATAAGTGTATATTATTCGAAAGTGGGTCGCGTACGGACCGTTACGCTTTAAGATGGGTAGGTCATGTACTATCAGTCGTATGTGTGAATATTTGAGTTTCATGATTATATGAGTTTGGTCATGATAGTGTTTACGTATGAGAGGGGAAACAACCAATCGGTGGCACCTTAACCAAGTCGTAAACGCGAAACCGTACAATTTATAATTAATAATTAATATTAATTATATATATATAAATAAAATACAGGTTATTCAGGAACCTAATTACCTGCTTTCATTTACTCGTTGCTATGCATTCAAGGTGAGTTTTCACGGCCCCATTTTATATTCTTTCCTTTTCGGGGAAGAAAACATGCAAATACTATTTGTTATGGTTGCCAGTATTATTGATATCGTCTGTTATGTTAGTGGAAACACATTTGAAAGTCCTTACAGTATCAAACCGTTAGTAATGGGATTAGCGAGGTAATTCTGAGTAGTACTACTGGGTTTGACAAACCCCGCCCGGGCTAGTCGTGCTAGCTTGATTGGAGGTCAAACGGGTGCGTAATTGACCTAACGATTGCCACGGTCTGTGATAGACGTGGTGGAAAGGCACTAAACACACACAGTCTGCTTCGGTTTGAAACACTAGTAACTTGTTTATAGGCTAGCTACCTATCGATATGCTTTATATATTAAACCATATGAAACGCTTTCTGATAAATTATTTGTTGATTAAACCTGTGGACTCACCAACTTTATGTTGACACACTTTAGCATGTTTTCTCAGGTCACAGGAACACACAAGGTTAAGAACCCAGCTAGGATGCATTCATGGCGTACATCACAACTCAACTGTTTTATTTAGTTAAACTCTACTGACTTTTATGGTTTAAACGCATGTTGATACACTTTGCTGTTGATTTCTGTTTTCGAAACGCTTCCGCAAGTTTGAAACACTTATGGTTGATTTAAAAGTTTAATTACTTAATGTAATATTTTGTAATTACTATGTCTGGTGTAACTGGTGCTATCTGAGATCCTGGTGTGTCACACGCCTGACGGTAAAATCCCGTTAGCGGATTTTGAGGTTGTGACAGATTGGTATCATGTAACATCTCGTACTTTTGCGGTAAATAAAGTTAATTTTACAAACAAAAGAGTTTAACACGTTGATGTTAATTCCAATAATTACAATAATAACGTTAATAATAAATAATAATAATAATGAAATATAAATAATAAAATGTCAAT
The DNA here is from genome assembly GCA_024085815.1 of Flaveria linearis. Lineage (NCBI taxonomy): Eukaryota > Viridiplantae > Streptophyta > Magnoliopsida > Asterales > Asteraceae > Flaveria > Flaveria linearis. The sequence continues at coordinate 40,519,217 of CM044016.1, read as the reverse complement.
GGTAATAATAATAATAACTTAGGAATAAAGTCCAGGGGGTTGGTTGTCATTAATGAAACTTAAAAACTTAAGTTTTCTGCATAAAATAACAAAGTTTCAAACCTCAGGGACCAAAAGTGTAACTTTGTTTTTAAAACCCAACCCACCGTCGACTTCCCCCCTCTCCCCTCCGGCCACTATTCCGGCGTCTCTCCGGGCAAAGCCAAAATCCCCAACCAACGCGGTTTTTGACCAAATTGAACACCCGACAAACTCGCGTGGTTGATTCGAAACTAGGACCCCTTTTTCCATTTGAAAATTCAAGTGGGATAGTGCGATTTGGAACGAATTCTTTATCCCCACTTTCGGCCGAGATCCATGGCACTAAGACAATATGATAATCAAAAGAAATCGCATATACACGATCATTTTGTCATTTCAAATCTTCCACTAAACTCAATTTAGTATAAAACACAATCTCACACGGCCATCGATCACCGCCTTCATTATCGACCTGCAACTAAACGGGAATCCATGTTCTAAGCTCTTTTACACCAAATTGACATAGGGCTTTGCAACTAGAACATCACACGAAGCTACACACGAAGTTAATTTGATTTTCATTAACATTTGCACACGAATTGGATTCAAAACTCTGTCGCGATTGTTCATCGAGTGTTCATCATCAATCTAACTTCAAATCAGGTAATTAAACACATTGATTTGCTCGATTTTGGATGGGGATCAAAAGCCCCATGAATGATTTCATTAACATCTGCGTTTGGATGGTCAATTGGATCGAATCCGATTCTAGGGTTTATGTGATTTCGGTTAACTGGATTAAAGAAGGTTAAAACTAATTGGAACCGTGAACTACCGCGGCTGGAAGCCATGGTTCACTGGTTCACATTTCACCCGTATGTTCAAGAGGTCCCGGGTTCGAACCCGGGCACCCTCATTATTTTTTTAATATTTTTTTTAGCTTTAAATTAAATACTAAAAATTTTCTAAAAATTATAAAAATCATTTTATAAACTGTGTCACACCCTCGCTTAGAGCAGAAACACGAGGATGCGACGGACGGGATCGTCATAACACTTGGTATAATTACAGAGACATAATACATGCAAATTCCTCGTGTCATGACGTCGCCTGACACAATGGTGACTTGTGTCGTGGTTAGTCAGTTCCACGACTATCATAGTATTATTGATTTCAAAATACACATAGTTCACAAATGAATACAAATGATATACATTACAAATGCAAAACTATTGAAATCCTGAGGTCTCTGCTAAGGCATCAGCACTAGCTATCCTCTTTTATTATGTTCACCTGAAAAGATATGCTCAAAAATGTCAACACATAATGTTGGTGAGTTCCGCAGGTTTAAATTTAAAACATGTAATTGATGCTGTATAGAATTTGATATGGAATCATACTGCAAGCACAAACCACATAACATGTGTTTAAAGACAACCAAACCTAATGACGTTATGCATATAAATTAGACGGAATATATTCACCCTTGGCCTGATTGCTGGCAGCTGTGTTGGCAACTCGCAAGTTAATCAATCGTCGAAGGGTGGGGGTGTCAACCCAGTAGTACTACCAGTACCTAACCGTTGGTTCCCAAACCCGGGAATTAATGGTTGTAAGAATCATAGAATAACACCATGTATGCATGCAAAACAGTATCACATTGATTCCAAGTATAGAATATAGAATGTACAGCATTAAAAACAGGTGAGCATACTTTTCCCCCATTGATTGAAAACAATGAAAACTTGCATAAGTATAAAAAGGGGCCACGAAACCCACCTTGAATTGATGTAATGCACAAAGGCTTCACAGAATATAGCAATGCACGATCAAATACGGACAATACCTAATATTAATTATAATTGAGTCTTTAAAATGTATTCAGCATGAATAGGTATATTTGATCGGATTCGGGTCAGTTCGGTTTGACGTTTACGATTTGATTTATGCATTTAAGTTTAATCATAAACTTAGTGATTTATATATTAGGTTTAATTAATTTAAAGTATATTTATAACTTGTAGGTATATTGGTAAATAATTCGTGAAGTTGTAAGTTGTATAATTTCTAAAATTTTCCATGATTATTTTATAATTACACACGACTTAGAGTCTATTTTTATAAAAATAATAATTTATAATATTTATAAATAATATTTTATAAAGATTATTTAGGGTTTTTAAATAAAATAAATTTACAGAAAATAATTATGTAAGATTTAAAATAAGGAAAGTTTTAAAATTTATTTTTATAATTTTTAAGAATTTTTCCATAATTTTAGAAGCTTAAAAAGCTTTAAAAAAATAATTGCAGGTAACCGGGTTCGAACCCGGGACCTCCCACACTCACACCCATGCACCAACCACTGAACCAAAGGCCTCAGCCGCAACAAAACCCGGCTCTATTTGTTTTTAAACAGCCTTTCCAGTTTCCCCCAATTTTTCGAAGAACCCTAATTTAGTTTGATCCCAATTGGACTTGAATTCGATCATGTAATCGGTTATAATCATGGGGCTTTTAATCCTTATGTAAAATCGAATAGATTGGAGTGTTTAATTACCTGTTTTGGTTTGATTTGATGCTAAGAACACTCGAGGAACAACCGCGGCTATCTTGAATTCGAAAAGGGATTAAACGCTGATGGAAATCAAATTGTTTGCACAGGAAGCTTCGAATGAGGCTTATAATCAATAGCCCTATGTTAATTGCAGAAGATAAGGCTCGGAGGTTGGTGGTTGAATGAGTTGCAGGTTCGAACAGAGGTGAATTTAATTTGGTTTGATTGTGTGTTTGTGTTTAGGATTACAGGCTGCAATTAGGCTGTTAAGGTTCGAGTGGATCGATTAGATTGATTAAATTAGTATTTCGAGGTGTCATATTTTTTATACTTATACACTTAAACCATCAAGTTATATAAATTTACACTTAATATTCAAAACTTAAGTACAATTTTCATCCTTTATTTTAACCAATGTACAATACCATTCATTAACTTTAAGCAAGTCATCATTTAAGCAGTTGCTATGTTTTTCTCCTTTGCTTCGAGGATTCATTAGATTTTAGATCTGGAGGCTAAGAAAATTCGATAACATAAGTAAGCAATTGAAACTTTATATCCAAGGGTCATGGGTATTTTAGTATTAACCACATTTTCAAGTTCTATCTTTATTTTTTAAACGCTCGTAACTTTTCATAAAACATTATTTTTAGAAAAAATTACAACAAAAAAAACCGTGTTTAATCTTTAAAACGCCTATAATTTTGATACATAAAAATGAAGCTAATTTTGACCATAACCTAATTTTTAAAACCGTGGATCGATTAGTGTAATTTTTTTAGAAAAATAATGTCGTATGTAAAATTTATAAATATTAAAAAATGGAACTTGAGAATAGGAAACATTACCAATTTTAACCATAACCTAATTTTGATCAAAATGACACGTGTAAACATCTTAATACTTATTACATTTTTAATTTTAAAAAACTTTATATTTGAACTTTTTCTCTTTTAACAGAAGAATATGTGAGAATTTATATCTCAATACTCTAATAAAAGGGTAACAATGGTTGTCACATGTCATTTTTTTGACTCATCTAATGTCACGTGTCAGCATCACATTCATTTTAATCAAATTTTTCCCGCTTCTCTCTCCTATTAAATAACCACACTAATTACTAATAATATTATCTATTTATTTTTATATTATAATTAGTTTTTTAATAAATTAAGAAAGATAAATTTGTATTAATGTTATTTCTATATAGATAGTTTTTTATACAAAGATTTTTTCTAAAAAATAAAATTATTTTTACGTAACATTTTAAAATTGGCTTTTAATGTAATTTTTTAATAAAACAAAAATAATTAAAATTGGGATTTATAGTAAGGAAATTTAAAAAAAAACTTTAATGTTGTTTTAAAACAAAATGTCTAATTTATCTTTAAAAAATAAAATTTCATATTATTGTTTTATTACTTAGAACTATTACTTATACATAATTTCAATCATATCATGTTTTAGTCTATCATCTTATAATTAATAATTTTTATTTAATTTAATATCATTCTCATGTTACTCCTCAAAAAAAATTTTCTTAAGAAACTCAATTAATAGTAAAAAATCCATTTTGTTTTAAATTTAATTTTTTATATTATCAACTTAATTGTGTAATCATACTGTTTTGAACTATACATATTTTTATAGCTTAATAAGATTCAATTAAAAAACTAAAAAGAAAAAACATTTATTGATATATTTATTTATTTTAGGTTAGTGTGATTTTAAGACAACTGGTTTCATTTTACATTGGTCAATTTATATTATATTATTCAAAAAAGTATTTGAATATTTATAATTTATAAATGTAATTTTTTATTTTTCATTGTTATAGCAATACGTAAACTAATCATACGAAATATTTATACATTTATGAATTATGTTTTTTTTATATTTTCAACCCGTGTATTACACGGGTTTGCTAAAACTAGTGTTTAGATAGATAACATGTAACAGTTATATATTTTCATTGAAATTATAAAATTTAAATTAGTTAAGGATTTTATAACATATTATCTATTTTTTTAGTTTTTAAAGTGTATATGTAGACACGACTCTATATTATTATTTTCTCCATCATTAGACTAGTTATATATTTAAGAGAGTAACAGACACGACAATGCCAAAGGAATTATATAAAATGTTTTCTTACATTTCAAATCAAATAAAGTTGTCTAAATGCATCTAAAGATTATGTACAAGTATTAAATGTGATGAATGGATATCAACGTCAAAGATAACAAAATCATTGAAACAGTATTATTTCCTAGGTGGGTTAAATGTGATGAATAAACATAACATAAAAGACAATAAAATCATTATCATCATTTTAAGATAGAAAATAATACTATTTCTTACTAATTAGTGACACTAAATGTGAAAATAGTTTTAAATGTGTAGATTTTAAAAAACTCCATAGATTTGCGAACAACAAAGCACAAAATTCGTTGAAAACGAAACTTGATTACTATGGGGTACAAATTTATATATTGTTAATTATCAGCTTTGTTAAGCTTAAAGAGTTTTACAATATGCTTAATAAGTTGTATTCATATTGGTCTCTTTTTTAATTATTAACTTCTTTCTTATCTTAACAAAATACTTTTATACTTTTACAATTTGGCCTTAATATTTTTTTACTTTTAATTTTGGCTCTTATATTTTTTATATTTTATATTATTTTTTGTTTTTAAGGGTTGGTTTAAATTTGCGAATTAACTCACCGCAGCGTGCATTTGTGGTTCAACGTTTTTATCCTTATATTTCACGTTTAACGGCCCCGTCATAACATGCTGGTTCTAGATTGACTTACTTATTGTTTTATATGTTTTAAGTTCCGCCTACATTGTTTAACATTTTTACACCTACTTTTTATTCGTTTATATTTGTATTTTATTACTACGAGCTTTTTTGGATGTTAATGCTGAAGCGGTGTCATTTGTGCTACTTGATACGGTTTACGTCCACGCTGCAACGCAGGGGCTTAAAACTAGTTATGATTTATTACTTATCTAACCAATAATATTAGTCCATGCATCACACACTAGTTATGATTTTTGTTTCTTTCTTAATAGAAAATTTTCATATATCCCATATGGGTAAAACTATCTCCAAGATCATTGTTCTTCGTTCCATATATTAACTCATCCAGTAATTTAAAAAAGATATTACGGTTATCATATGATTTTTCACTCCATTTCATTCCTTAAAAACACACCACGCCCGGCCACCTGCCCATCCCCACCCACACACCCACCCACCCATACACCCACAAACACACATATGAGTTTGTTCAAATAAAAAATAATATTTACCTAAAAAGTGTAAAAAGAAATAAGGTGATAATATGTGATAAAAGTAGAATCTAATATTAAAGAGTATTTTAGTTTACTGATAATTTAATCTAATTCTCTATTCTTTTCAAAAAAGAATATGCAACCACTTGATATCCCTCTCAGTTTGAGACTCGAAAGATGGCCTGCAATGCTTTCTGATGTTCTTATATTTGTAATATATGCAAAGTAATAGAGTTGCTTTTGAAAAAATTACTTGGCATGCATCCATTAGAGTCAACTCTCTATATGTAACTATGACATGTGATAACATATAGCCATCTAGTGTCTTTCTTAGACAATTTAAAACCCACATAAAGTTCTCTTTTTTCTCATTTTGTATGAACGCGAAAACAATAAAAAAATGTCTTGTTTGTTGAAGATAAGACAACAATTTGAAGAAAAAGGAGGCGATACATGTTCGTCTTGTACGTGAAATCTAAAATAATCACATGCGGGAATGCATGCTATATTTTTAATGAAGTGGGAGTGATATAAATTAAATCATTTAATTGTGGACACATAAATGTATCCAACCATCTATAAAGATTAGAGAAGTGCTTGTATATAGATACTTTTAACTTTCGTATCTTTGTCCGTGCATCATACACGGTTTCAATTGTGCACACATTTTTATCATTATTTTTTTAAAGTCGTAAGAATATAAAGTGGCTGCATATTCTTTCTTGTAAGGTCTTCCATCAATTCGTACTCCTCTTTAGACAATCTTTGTGTATAAGCATGACCCTCTAAGTGTTTAAAGGTTCATGGTTATATTCATCACATACAACATGTATTTTCCAACATCCATCTTCTTTGTGATATTTAGCTATAAGTTGAAATGGACATCATGTTTTCTTTGTGCCTGAATATGTGATTGAAGGTAATGTTGACTTGTATACACCATCGTGATCGCACATAAGGAATGCCTTGTTGACATACAGTCTTCTACACTCTTTGTATGATAATAAAGTATCCAAGAGTGCATGTAGTGTTTTGCATTCAATCCATCAACTCCTCTCTTGTTTTGTACACCCTATCATTTTAAAATTGATACATTATAGAGTTATTTATGAAGCAATTGTGAATGAATTGAGAATAATTATGAATCATGAATTTTGATTTTATATACATATTGACATTCACTTTATATCAAATTAGTCATGAATTGTGAATTATGAAATGCCATACTCTTTTGTCTACGATTATTGTGATAAAATTACCATCTTCTATTGTCTAATGTCTACCATTATTGTGAAGAAATATGAATATTTTTTTATGTTTTAACTTTTTAATATATTTTGGTTTACATACTGTGACAACTCGAATTTTCAGATTAACGTCATTGTCGTTATCAAATCCCTCCTCGCTACTTTATATGTAATTAATCTCATTTAGTTAAAAATACTAAACCTTAAATTAACCAAAGTTAATTAATAATCTTAGAATGTAAATTGTACAAAGTTAAGGGGGCCATCATGTCATCTGGTAAAGTTTATTTCTTTATAATAACCAACCCACCTCCCCATCGACCCCACCCTCATTCAAGATCATCATCATAATCCCGAAACCCTAACTGCCGTTTAATTTCCACCATTGAAGCTTTCTACCATCGTCGACCTCTACTTTTTGCGCCAGGTTCTTTCAGCAGCCCGTCCGCAAATCGTTTAGTCTCCCTCTTGTGGTTTCGACGAGCGAGAGAACTCCTCAAGAAACCCCGTAACGACAACCGCTACCGAAAGAGTCCTTCGTTGCGAACCGCACCTCCAGCAGCCTATTCGGTAAGATCCTCCTTTGTTTTGTTCTATGTTATTCTTTTTCGAGTACGGTTTTTCCTCCATTCGTGACTCGTGGTTATTGTGGTACCGGTTTCGGGTTATCGTGTTGAGGTGTGTGTCGAAGGGTGTACGTTAGGCAGCGGTTTTGGCAGCCCGTTTTGGACAAGGATTGTCGCGGTTGGGGGGGGGGGGGTTGTACCCGTGGATGTGTGAAGGTTGTGCGCATGCATATATATGTGCATGCGATTGTATATACATATGTGTGTGGGTGTATTTTGTGTGTGAATTAGTGTGTGTGGTTGTTTTTTCCTTTCTGTCGAATGAATGCGTAATTGTGTGGGTATGCATTATGCATGTGTGATTGTGTGTATCCACTTGTAATGGTGTATGTATGCGTATAAATGTTGCATGTATGTGGGTTTTCAAATTAAAAGTGGGTTATGGTTGTTGGGTGCAGCAGAGGAGTTCATGGAATATATATTTTATGAGTTTCAAACTAAAAGTAAGTGTGCGCTTATGTTGTTCCTATATTGTATGTGTACTCATGTATGTAATGTGTGTATGCATATAAAGATTTTAAACAGCTAGGTTATATTTATTATATAATGTGCCTTATATATTTAACATGTATAATATATATGTATTACGAGTCATGCATGTAAGTGTATGGGTATGGTGTGTTAAATTAGTGGGTACATTATATATATATATATATATATATATATATATATATATATACATATATATATATATATATATATATATATATATATATATATATATATATATATATATATATATATATATATATATATAATTGTGTTAGGTGCATGTGTAAATCTGGAGGTGTATCCATGGTGTGTGTATGTTATTCATGGTATATGTATATTATGGTATGTGAGTGGGCTAGCTTTTTGTATGTGTACACAATTTATGGTATGCAATATACATGTAAAAGATATATTATATATCTTTTTGTTAGAATAAAGAAAATAAATATATACATTTAGCGTGAGTTATGACTTCATAAGTGTATATTATTCGAAAGTGGGTCGTGTACGGACCGTTACGTTTTAAGATGGGTAGGTCATGTACTATCAGTCGTATGTGTGAATATTTGAGTTTCATGATTATATGAGTTTGGGTCATGATAGTGTTTACGTATGAGAGGGGAAACAACCAATCGGTGGCACCTTAACCAAGTCGTAAACACGAAACCATACAATTTATAATTAATAATTAATATTAATTATATATATATTAAATGAAATACAGGTTATTCAGGAACCTAATTACCTGCTTTCATTTACTCGTTGCTATGCATTCAAGGTGAGTTTTCACGGCCCCATTTTATATTCTTTCCTTTTCGGGGAAGAAAACATGCAAACACTATTTTTGTTATGGTTGCTAGTATTATTGATATCGCCTGTTATGTTAGTGGAAACACATTTGAAAGTCCTTACAGTATCAAACCGTTAGTAATGGGATTAGCGAGGTAATTCTGAGTAGTACTACTGGGTTTGACAAACCCCGCCCGGGCTAGTCGTGCTAGCTTGATTGGAGGTCAAACGGGTGCGTAATTGACCTAACGATTGCCACGGTCTGTGATAGACGTGGTGGAAAGGCACTAAACACACACAGTCTGCTTCGGTTTGAAACACTAAGTAACTTGTTTATAGGCTAGCTACCTATCGATATGCTTTATATATTAAACCATATGAAACGCTTTCTGATAAATTATTTGTTGATTAAACCTGTGGACTCACCAACTTTATGTTGACACACTTTAGCATGTTTTCTCAGGTCACAGGAACACACAAGGTTAAGAACCCAGCTAGGATGCATTCATGGCGTACATCACAACTCAACTGTTTTATTTAGTTAAACTCTACTGACTTTTATGGTTTAAACGCATGTTGATACACTTTACTGTTGATTTCTGTTTTCGAAACGCTTCCGCAAGTTTGAAACACTTATGGTTGATTTAAAAGTCTAATTACTTAATGTAATATTTTGTAATTACTATGTCTGGTGTAACTGGTGCTATCTGAGATCCTGGTGTGTCACACGCCTGACGGTAAAACCCCGTTAGCGGATTTTGAGGTTGTGACAGATTGGTATCATGTAACATCTCGTACTTTTGCGGTAAATAAAAGTTAATTTTACAAAAAAAGAGTTTAACACGTTGATGTTAATTCCGATAATTACAATAATAACGTTAATAATAATAATAATAATAATAATGAAAATATAAATAATAAAATGTCAATGGTAATAATAATAATAACTTAGAGCATTCACAACCCGTGCCCTATAATCATGTGAGTGTGTTTGGTATATTATATGGAATGATTTTGAGTGGTTGTGAGTGAAGGAGAGAGAAAATGTTATTGTGGATTGGTATATTTGAAGAATCACTGTATAATCCTTATAAATTTTTTAATATTTTTTAAAGTGGTTGTGAGTGAATGAGAGAGAAAGAAGTAATGATAAGGGTATAAAAAGTATTATTTAATTGAAAGGAGAGAGAAGAAGTAATGATTTTTAGTGTAATTATATAGATAAAGATAAGGAATGGGATGTGAATGCTCTTAGGAATAAAGTCCAGGGGGTTGGTTGTCATTAATGAAACTTAAAAACTTAAGTTTTCTGCATAAAATAACAAAGTTTCAAACCTCAGGGACCAAAAGTGTAACTTTGTTTTTAAAACCCAACCCACCGTCGACTTCCCCCCTCTCCCCTCCGGCCACTATTCCGGCGTCTCTCCGGGCAGAGCCAAAATCCCCAACCAACGCGGTTTTTGACCAAATTAAACACCCCGACAAACTCGCGTGGTTGATTCGAAACTAGGACCCCTTTTTCCATTTGAAAATTCAAGTGGGATAGTGCGATTTGGAACGAATTCTTTATCCCCACTTTCGGCCGAGATCCATGGCACTAAGACAATATGATAATCAAAAGAAATCGCATATACACGACCATTTTGTCGTTTCAAATCTTCCACTAAACTCAATTTAGTATAAAACACAACCTCACACGGCCATCGATCACCGCCTTCATTATCGACCTGCAACTAAACGGGAATCCATGTTCTAAGCTCTTTTACACCAAATTGACATAGGGCTTTGCAACTAAAACATCACATGAAGCTACACACGAAGTTAATTTGATTTTCATTAACATTTGCACACGAATTGGATTCAAAACTCTGTCGCGATTGTTCATCGAGTGTTCATCATCAATCTAACTTCAAATCAGGTAATTAAACACATTGATTTGCTCGATTTTGGATGGGGATCAAAAGCCCCATGAATGATTTCATTAACATCTGCATTTGGATGGTCAATTGGATCGAATCCGATTCTAGGGTTTATGTGATTTCGGTTAACTGGATTAAAGAAGGTTAAAACTAATTGGAACCGTGAACTACCGCGGCTGGAAGCCATGGTTCACTGGTTCACATTTCACCCGTATGTTCAAGAGGTCCCGGGTTCGAACCCGGGCACCCTCATTATTTTTTTATATTTTTTTCAGCTTTAAATTAAATACTAAAAAAATTCTAAAAATTATAAAAATCATTTTATAAACTGTGTCACACCCTCGCTTAGAGCAGAAACACGAGGATGCGACGGACGGGATCGTCATAACACTTGGTATAATTACAGAGACATATACATGCAAATTCCTCGTGTCATGACGTCGCCCGACACAATGGTGACTTGTGTCGTGGTTAGTCAGTTCCACGACTATCATAGTATTATTGATTTCTAAATCCAAAATACACATAGTTCACAAATGAATACAAATGATATACATTACAAATGCAAAACTATTGAAATCCTGAGGTCTCTGCTAAGGCATCAGCACTAGCTATCCTCTTTTATTATGTTCACCTGAAAAGATATGCTCAAAAATGTCAACACATAATGTTGGTGAGTTCCGCAGGTTTAAATTTAAAACATGTAATTGATGCTGTATAGAATTTGATATGGAATCATACTGCAAGCACAAACCACATAACATGTGTTTAAAGACAACCAAACCTAATGACGTTATGCATATAAATTAGACGGAATATATTCACCCTTGGCCTAATTGCTGGCAGCTGTGTTGGCAACTCGCAAGTTAATCAATCGTCGAAGGGTAGGGGTGTCAACCCAGTAGTACTACCAGTACCTAACCGTTGGTTCCCAAACCCGGGAATTAATGGTTGTAAGAATCATAGAATAACACCATGTATGCATGAAAAACAGTATCACATTGATTCCAAGTATAGAATATAGAATGTACAGCATTAAAAACAGGTGAGCATACTTTTCCCCCATTGATTGAAAACAATGAAACTTGCATAAGCATAAAAAGGGGCCACGAAACCCCTTGAATTGATGTAATGCACAAAGGCTTCACAGAATATAGCAATGCACGATCAAATACGGACAATACCTAATATTAATTATAATTGAGTCTTTAAAATGTATTCAGCATGAATAGGTATATTTGATCGGATTCGGGTCAGTTCGGTTTGACGTTTACGATTTGATTTATGCATTTAAGTTTAATCATAAACTTAGTGATTTATATATTAGGTTTAATTAATTTAAAGTATATTTATAACTTGTAGGTATATTGGTAAATAATTCGTGAAGTTGTAAGTTGTATAATTTCTAAAATTTTCCATGATTATTTTATAATTACACACGACTTAGAGTCTATTTTTATAAAAATAATAATTTATAATATTTATAAATAATATTTTATAAAGATTATTTAGGGTTTTTAAATAAAATAAATTTACAGAAAATAATTATGTAAGATTTAAAATAAGGAAAGTTTATAAAATTTATTTTTATAATTTTTAAGAATTTTTCCATAATTTTAGAAGCTTAAAAAGCTTTAAAAAAATAATTGCAGGTAACCGGGTTCGAACCCGGGACCTCCCACACTCACACCCATGCACCAACCACTGAACCAAAGGCCTCAGCCGCAACAAAACCCGGCTCTATTTGTTTTTAAACAACCTTTCCAGTTTCCCCCAATTTTTCGAAGAACCCTAATTTAGTTTGATCCCAATTGGACTTGAATTCGATCATGTAATCGGTTATAATCATGGGGCTTTTAATCCTTATGTAAAATCGAATAGATTGGAGTGTTTAATTACCTGTTTTGGTTTGATTTGATGCTAAGAACACTCGAGGAACAACCGCGGCTATCTTGAATTCGAAAAGGGATTAAACGCTGATGGAAATCAAATTGTTTGCACAGGAAGCTTCGAATGAGGCTTATAATCAATAGCCCTATGTTAATTGCAGAAGATAAGGCTCGGAGGTTGGTGGTTGAATGAGTTGCAGGTTCGAACAGAGGTGAATTTAATTTGGTTTGATTGTGTGTTTGTGTTTAGGATTACAGGCTGCAATTAGGCTGTTAAGGTTCGAGTGGATCGATTAGATTGATTAAATTAGTATTTAATAGGTGAATTAGCCGTTGAACGGTTGAATGATAAAGTGGAAAAAGGTTTTAGCCGTTTAATCGACCGTTAAACGCGTTTCTTGGTTGCATTGTGTTCGATTCTGGTCCACGAAACGATTCGGGGTAATTTGGGCTATTAAAATCAGGTTTTTAGTTGGTTTTGGGGTTCGCCGGAGCTTGGCCAGACTTCGGCCGGAATGTCGCCGGAAAAACGAAAGGGGCGGGGGGTGGGATTTGAAACTTTAGAAATTACACAAATGGTCCCTCGGGTTTTATTTTTGTTATTTTATGTTATAAGATTCATTTTTAACTTTCAAAAATCTCAAAACAGTCCCTGGACTTATTATTATTATTATTATTATTATTATTATTATTATTATTATTATTATTATTATTATTATTTTTGTTATTATTGTTATGATTATTTTTATTATTATCATTATTATTATTATTATTATTATTATATTATTATTATTATTATTATTATTACTATTATAGTTAACACGAATGTGTATACGAAAAATTCGGCTAGAACGATATATATATATATATATCATTAATAAATTTGTAAAGATAGTTAACCCACACGGAACATGTAAACGAAGATAATTCGATTATCCCGATAAATAGACTATGAACATACGTGAGGATTCGTTAACACGAACTTAATGTTGATCGACGAACTGGTTAATGACAGATGTCGCACACCATCACATTCACCACATGATCTTCAACAAGAAGAATCTTAGGTTTCCTTTCTGATTTGGGAATATCTTGAATGTTTCTAAAACCTTGTTCATTAAATACATCTGTATCATCTGAACTGTCACACTAATGTGACAGTAACCCACCATGTTCTTTGCTTGATATTGTGAGGTGTCACACGAGGGGACACGGAAACATCAACCTAACCCAAGCTGAGATGGATGACATCATCAATGAGTGTGTTGCTGATGCGCTCGCAGCCTATGAACAGACCCGCAACCAGAACCAGAACAACCAGAATCTGAATCAAGGAAACCCAACAGCCTGTACCTTCAAGATGTTCATGGATTATAAGCCTCACTCCTTCAGTGGTTTGGGGGTGCTGTCACCTTACTTCGCTAGCTGGAGAAACTCGAGTCAGTTTTCGCTATGTGTAACTGTCCGGTGGGAAGCCGCGTCATGTACGCCTCCGGCACACTAGAAGGACCAGCTCTGACGTGGTGGAACTCACAAGTCCAGACCCTAGGACTTGAGACTGCCAATGGTTTACCGTGGGAAGACTTCAAGATTTTGATGAAAGAAGAGTATTGCCCCAGAAACGAGGTCCAGAAACTAGAAACAGAGTTTTGGAATCTCAAAATGACTGGCTCTGAGATTGAGGAATACACGACTCGTTCACACGAGTTGGCTGCTTTATGTCCTCAGATGGTGACCCCGGCTTACAAACGAATTGAGAAGTACATTGATGGTCTAGCTCCTCAAATTCAAGCTAGTGTTATGGCTGCTGATCCTGTCACTATTCAGCAGGCTATCCGCCTAGCTCATAAGCGCACCGATCAGGCAGTGGCACAGGGTACCTTGCCTAAACGTGGCGTTGCATCTGGCTCATCTGATAATAAGCGAAAGTAGGATGGTACTACTAACAAGTCCTCAATTTCCAACAATAACCAACAGCAGCAGTTCAGAAAGTTTGATTCATCTAGGAGCTTCACAAACAATAATCAGAACAACAACAACAATGATCAGGGATCGAGCAACTACGCGGGCAAGTATCAAAAATGCAACAAGTGCAACTTCCACCACCATGGCCAGTGTGACCGCATCCGTTACCAAAGGTGTGGAAAGATGGGTCATGCTGCCAAAGATTGCAGGGGCGAGCTGATGACTCAGCAACAACCTCAACAACAACGCCAGAGCGGAGCGACTAGGGCTGTTATGAGTGTGGTAAGGAGGGCCATTACCGGAAGGATTGCCCACAACTAAAGAATGGCAACAGGGGAAATAAGAAACAACAACAATGGAAATGGCGCCAGAGGTCGTGCCTTTGTGATGGTTCTGGTGAAGCAAGAAACGATCAAAATGTAGTTACCGGTATGTTTCCTCTGAACGATTGTTTTGCTTCCGTGTTATTCGATACCGGTGCTGATAAGAGTTTTATATGTACTAAGTTTAGCAAGCTTTTAGATATAACCTTGACTGAAATGAACTCTAGTTATACGATAGAACTAGCTGACGGTAAAATGATCGAGGCAACTCATATTCTTAAAGGATGTAAACTAGAGCTATCAGGACACAAATTTGGGATAGACCTTATGCCTGTTACACTGGGTAGTTTTGACGTAGTCGTTGGCATGGATTGGTTATGTAAAAACCAAGCCGAAATTTTCTGTCACGAGAAAATCGTTCGCGTACCACTCCCTAGTGGTGAAGTCTTATCCGTTCAGGGTGAGAAAAGTGGTGTCGTTTCTAGCATCATTTCGTATATGAAAGATCAGAAGTACTTACGTAAAGGCCATACTGGCATCTTAGCTATGATCACAGAGAAGACCACCAAAGAAAAGAAGATTGAAGATATTCCTGTTGTATGTGATTATCCTGAGGTTTTCCCTGAAGACCTACCTGGTCTCCCACCACATCGCCAAGTCGAGTTCCAGATTGATTTGGTACCTGGAGCCGCACCTATCGCAAAAGCACCGTATAGATTAGCTCCAAAAGAACTGCAAGAGCTGTCTACGTAATTGCAGGATCTATTGGATAAAGGATTTATTAGACCTAGTTCATCACCGTGGGGAGCTCCAGTCCTGTTTGTCAAGAAAAAGGATGGAACTTTTCGCACGTGTATTGATTACCGTGAACTGAACAAAGTGACGGTTAAGAATCGTTATCCTCTTTCGCGCATCGATGATTTGTTCGATCAGCTTCAAGGGTCGAGTTTCTATTCCAAGATAGAACTGAGGTCAGGATATCATCAGCTAAGGGTTCGAGATGAAGACATTTCAAAAACTGCGTTCAGAACTAGGTCTGGCCACTACGAGTTTTTGGTTATGCCATTCGGGTTGACCAACACACCAGCGGTTTTCATGGACCTCATGAACCGAGTGTGCAAACCCTATTTGGACAAGACTGTCATTGTCTTCATCGATGACATCCTTATTTATTCAAAGAATAAGGAAAAACACGAGGAGCACCTTAGACTGATTCTGGAGCTGCTGAAACGAGAACAATTGTATGCTAAACTTTCAAAGTGTGACTTCTGGATACGAGAGGTCCAATTCTTGGGTCATGTGGTCAATGAGAATGGAATACATATTGACCCGGCAAAAATAGAAGCCATCAAGAACTGGGCTACGCCTAAGACTCCGACTGAGGTACGACAGTTTCTTCGGTTGGCTCGCTATTATCGACGATTCATTGAAGGGTTTTCAAAGATTGCTCAACCTCTCACCGCGTTAACTCATAAGGGCACTACGTACAATTGGGGTGACAAACAAGAATCCGCATTTCAGGTTCTGAAGCAGAAACTCTGTACGGCACCGATTCTATCCCTGCCTGAGGGAACAGACGATTTTGTAGTTTACTGTGATGCTTCTATCCAAGGTCTCGGTTGTGTGCTAATGTAACGCAAGAAGGTGATTGCTTACGCTTCCCGTCAACTGAAGGTTCACGAGAAAAAATACACAACACATGACTTAGAATTGGGAGCCGTTGTGTTTGCACTAAAGATATGGAGACACTACTTGTACGGTACCAAATGCACCATTTACACCTATCACAAGAGTCTCCAGCACATCTTTGAACAGAAGGAGCTGAACATGAGACAACGTCATTGGGTCAAGTTGTTGAACGACTACGATTACGCGATCAAGTATCATCCAGGCAAGGCTAATGTGGTGGCCGATGCCCTTAGTCGTAAGGAAACCCTAAAGCCTCATCGGGTGCGCGCATTACAAATGACTATCCACTCTGACTTCCCAGTACAAATCAAAGCTGCTCAATCTGAGGCTTTGAAGACGGAGAATCTGAAAGCCGAGTCACTGCGAGGCATGGAGAAACAATTAGAGATCAAACCGGATAGAATTCGCTACTTCATGAACCGAATATGGGTTCCTTTGTATGGAAACCTACGAGAGCTGGTAATGGACGAGGCCCACAAGTCATGATATTCTATTCATCCTGGTTCGGATAAGATGTATCAGGATTTGAAGACTCTATACTGATGGCCAAATATGAAAGCTGGTATTGCTACTTATGTAAGCAGATGTTTAACCTCTTCTAAGGTTAAGGTGGAATATCAAAGGCCATCCGGTTTGCTCCAACAACCGGAAATTCCAGTATGAAACTGGGAACAGATATCAATGGATTTCATCATGAAACTTCCTCGGATGCCCAACGGATGCGATACCATTTGGGTGATTGTAGATCGTTTGACGAAATCCGCACATTTCCTGGCAATCCGGGAAACTGACCGAATGGAAAAGTTGACACGTATCTATCTAAGGGAAATAGTCTCTCGGCACGGTGTGCCAATTTCCATTATCTCTGATCGTGACGCTCGATTCACTTCACACTTCTGGCAATCCCTACAACGATCATTGGGAACGCGGTTAGATATGAGTACGACATATCATCCACAGACTGACGGCCAGAGTGAGTGTACGATCCAAACTTTGGAAGACATGTTGGGAAACTCACTTACCGTTAGTTGAGTTTTCATACAATAATAGCTATCACACGTCGATCAAAGCTGCTCCATTTGAGGCACTATATGGGCGTAAGTGCCGGTCACCTATTTGCTGGGAGGAAGTTGGAGAAAGTCAACTTACCGGTCCTGAACTTGTGCACAAGACGACTGAGAAGATCGTGCAGATCCGTAACCGTATGGCAGCAGCACGTGACCGACAAAAGAGTTACGCCGACAAGCGTCGTAAGCCATTGGAGTTTCAGATTGGTGACAAAGTACTGTTGAAAGTGTCACCTTGGAAGGGCATGATTCGTTTCGGGAAACATGGAAAACTAAACCCTAGGTACGTGGGACCGTTTCAGATTGTCAAACGAGTTGGCCCCATAGCCTATCAGTTGAACCTACCTGAAGAACTCAGTGGAGTACATGATGTGTTCCATGTCTCAAACCTGAGGAAATGCCTTGCTGACGAGACTCTCGTCATTCCGTTAGACGAGGTACATGTTGACGAACAACTACGTTTCATCGAGGAACCAGTGGAAATTATGGACCGAGAGGTCAAGACACTCAAACACAGTCGTATCCCTATTGTCAAAGTTCGATGGAACTCAAAGCGTGGACCAGAGTTCACCTGGGAAGTTTTCACCCGGGCAACCAAAAGAATTTATAATGTTTTAAAATAAATCTCCATTTATAATATCGTGATTTAAACGTTAAAGATTAAAGGAATTAATCTGAATATATTATTTGAACAAATAATAATTTAATACGTTAAACAATATTTAAAACCTATTTATATGAAAATGAACTAATTAAACAAAATAAATAACTAAATAAATAAATAAATTTTATAATAAATTCCAGTAAATAATTAGATGATTTCAAAAATTATTGGTAGTTTATATAAGGAATTTATAATTTTTCTGATTTTTTTATCATTTATTTAAAGGCTAAAAAGCCTAAAAAATGGATGAGGGAGCCCGGGTTCGAACCCGGGACCTCAAAGTGTGCAAGGTGCTCGGGAACCAGTAGACCAGGCATACAGCCGCGAACTAATCTGGCTCCAAATTCCTTTAAACCGAGTTAACAACTTGCCCCCTTTTCTCAAGAACCTAGAAATTGAGCGATCCCAAATTGAACCCCAATCCGTTGTTGTTACTGTCGATTATCATGGGGCTTTTGATCCCCATATAAAATCGAGCATAATGATATATGTAACTTACACGATTGAGTTCGATTTGATGATTTCAACTACAAGAACAGTCGCGACTACCTGGGTGATTCGTTTGATATCTAAATGGTGATGAAACTCAAATTGAATTTGTGTGTAGTTTCATAGGGTTGTGTTCTTCGAAATCCCCCAATCAACTGTGGTTCCAAGGGTGCAGAAGGTGGTGAACGACCTCGGTGCAGGTCGACGAGGAAGAGGATGATCGATGGAGGTGCTAGTGCTTGTTTCAGGTGAAATTGGAAAGGTTATACGATTACAGATAGATATATGCTCGTTTGTGTTTGATTTATTGAATTATTATTGATTGTTAGTGCGATCGATTGCTAGAAAAGTGGCCGAAAGTGGAAGGATTCGGGATCGCACTAATCTACTCCATTTTTAATTTTTTTGGGGTGTTAGGTTTGAAGCTACCACGTGATACTGTCGGGAATATTTGATTTGGTAAAAACCACGTTTATTTGAGGTGTTTGGCTCGCCGGTGGCTTGCCGGAGGCTGCCGGTCCGGTGACCGGAAAAACAAGCGGGAAAGGGGGGTTGGTTTGGGTTTTACAGTTTTGGTCCCTCAACTTTCACATGTTATTATTTTATGTATTAAACTTTTATTTAAAGTTTTCAAAATGACAAAACAACCCCCTGCGCTTTAATTCTAAGTTATTATTATTATTATTATTAATTATTATTATTATCTATTATTATTATTATTATTATTATTTCTTATTATTATATTATTATTATTATTATTATTATTATTGTTATTATTTTATTATTTTATTATTATCTTTATCTTTATTATGTTATTATTATCTTATTATTATTATTATTATTTATTATTATTATTATTATTATTATTATTATTTATATTATTTTATTATTATTATTATTATTATTTTTAATTATCGTAAAATACGAGATGTTACAGTCTCCCCAACTTTTAAGAATTTCGTCCTAAAATTAAGAATGAAACTTAAATGAACAAAAGGAGTTATAATGAAAGGTAAGTGTACAACGGCCAGTGCTAGCCGTTTGATTACAGATAAGATGTTTCACTTTAGGAAATCCTTCAGTCTCTTGACATAATACATGCCAACTTGAACTCTTCCAGTGAAATACGAGACGTTTTGAGAGGTGCTATGGCAATTTACTTATCCCAATGTTTCCTCTTTGAATAAAAGACCAACAATGATAAGAAGGTTAACCGTCGGAATTTAAGAATCCCAAACGTCACCATATGAAACGATCTTAACGCATATCTTATAAATATGTATTTCTCCTTTGACCAGCCATCGGTCTAGGAATAATATGATATGCGAAGATTTGGAATGAGTTCACGATGATGGTTAAGAATATTATTAAAAACAGAAATGAATCAACCATTCAAAATAACGATCGATATTTTAACGTCATACCACGGTATACGAATATTTGAAACAGATACAGGTCAATTTCTCGACGTTGTGAGATAATGGGTCGAATTGAATTTTAGCCAATCGGACTATAATGCACCAATTGTCATCATGACATTTAAAATAAGAGGCACTTAGTGGATGAAAAGTTAAACATGAGATTTACGGAAACACGGAGGTTAGGTTTTGTCATATGTGAAGGTAAGACACTTGGACACATGCCAAGTTATGTCTTTTCTTTTATGCCAAACCCATGACTACAGATTACGAAGGTTTATGAACCATTATATCCACATTGCAATGAGGTTGTTCAAAACCAAGTTAAAATTTTAATGATTTTCAAGGTTACAGGTTCGAAAGTGATTCAAGAAGTGACACGGTCAATAAGAAAGGTATTTGTAACCATGTTTTACAAGGTAACAAATTTCCAAAGGTAGGTTGCATACATAATTCAACAAACAATAAGATAGGTATTTGATAATACCTTTATTTGACAAAAGATTATTTAGGAAGACCATACTTATGGGTTTGATGATATCTCAAAATGAAAGTTGATAAGTAAGGAATGAATGGTTCGATGTAGCTAGATTGAGTTAAAACATAAAGATAAAGGGAAAGAAATCGATTTAAGAATTTACATGCTTCAAGCTTGGAATCAAAATCAACCTAAAACGATCGGGTCTTCTTTCAAGTTCAGAGATCATGCTTTGGCTTGATAGGTCGAATCACCAACACTGATTTACCTTCAAGTTACTAAATGCTTCTCGTCACTTGATTACAGCCATGATAAGTTGAAGATCAAGAAATGAGAGTATTCATCAAGGTGTGGTTTTCACTCCTAACTTGATGGTGTATTCCCAAGATATGACCATTAACTTACCAATAAAAAAGTTCGATCCCAACTCATTGTTAAGGATCCATAGAAATAAGACGAGGTAACTCACCATTAAGGTAAGGGAAATCACTCCTATCTTAACGATGAAGTTTTGCAAAAACAAAATATAACAGGATGAACTTCTTCATCAAAATCCAGAATTCACTCCTACTTTGATGAGATCGTTTCATTGAGAGAATACAATCCATAAAAATGAAATTATCATCTAAGGTATGGAATTCACGCCTATCTTGATAATTGAGCTTCATAATAACAAGAAAACAATCAAAGATTAACATTTGTCACCAAAGTACGGGTTTCAATCCTATTTTGGTGAGATCATGTCATTTGTGAAGTGTAAGTTCCAATGAGAATAATTGAAGTCAATCCTTAGGATGAGGAATTTGCCCTAATCCAGAGGATGAAGTTTCATAAAAACACACAATTGGAAACCATTTATTAAAACGAATAGAGAATCATCAAAGTAAGGGAATCACCCCTGTTTTGATGAGCTAGAATTGTTTAGGAGGTACGAGTGTTCTTAGTCATAGATTGACTTACAAATCCTTGTATCTCCCATGGTGCAGATGGTTCAAGGTTCGACTTAACAACGAAAGGAAAAGAATATCACTTAGAAATTTAGAAAATTTCAAGTTACATCAATGTAACTAAAAGGAAAATCATGCTTACAAAATTTAAGGTCAAAGTTCGAGGTAACAGGATTTGTTATGATGGTGTTCAAATCTTGGATGGTTTAAGTCGGGAAGACGAAATCTAGGACAAAATGATTCGACATCACAATGAGATGTGAACATTTGATTCACAATCGAAGGGAATACATGGACTTCTCAAGACATGAGGTCAGCCATAACCTTATTGAAGACACGCGTACTTATAAGTGATGACTCATCTTAAGGGTTTCGAGTCAAGTAAATGGATTCAATGATCGAATCAAATCACCATTTACACTTTGTTTAGACAAGGTATCCCGAGATGTAGAAATTCCACTTACAGCATTGCATGTTCTTAGTTATGGGACACATCCTTAAGGAGATTTGAGAACCATAAGTAACGGTTTAAAGTTTAAAGACCATACGGTTTAGATTCCCAATATCTTTGGGGTATACTAAAAGTCATGTTCACGTGGTTGAGGTATAGAAATAGTTACATGAAACGCTGAGTTCAATACCGTTACACGTTACACGTTGAGCGTTTAAACGTAAGAGTTGAAATGTAGGATGAGTTCAATAGGAACATTATTTAGGTTAAGAATGAGAAGATATTAAAACTTTGGTTATAAACCAGTTCAAGGATTCAAGGATTTTTAAGATACAAAAAGGATGGTTCCATTTGGTAACGCATTACCATTTGGAATCGTTGACACGTCAAGGTAAATTGACCATTTACCTTAGAGACTTGTGTATTGACCATAGTTTATCACTCATCCCAGAAATCCCCAGGTAAGCATAACAGGTCTCACAATGAGATTTATACGATATGCTTGCCTTAGCCCGAAGGCCTTTTGCCAGGAAATCCAGAATACAGGTGTCTATGTGTCACACAAATTTCTTTGGTTCATAGAATCAAAACCTTGATGAGATTTTCATAGATTAGACATAGAGTCTAAGTAATTGAACCCATGATGATAAGTGTAGATTCCACATGTCGTTGAGGATAGATTTAAGAAGTTCATTTGTCGGGGAGAGTCAAAAGTCAAAGTTAAGTTTAGGGAGTCAAGTAACTAAGTTTTAAGCATACATAAGGCAATCCTATGCTAAGGCATCAAGTTGCACAAAAGGCATAGCATTATGTAGCATTCAAACAATATGTAAGCACAAAAGTATAAGTATCTTTCTATGAGGTTCATGCAACTATAGTCTAGGTCACCATTTCTAATAACCTAAATCCCTATAGTTATGGGCTCTGATACCAATCTGTCACACCCCAACCTTGATGGCAGAATCGTCGAGGTGTGAGGAATTACGATTGTTCACAGCCACATAACTCTATATTAGTTCCAAATATATTAATCAAGATTCAACTGTAACAATACAAGTAAATGTTCAAACAAAGATACATCCAGAATTCAAGTATAAAAGTATCCAGATCATTCGTTTATTTCTCTAAGTCCAATCCTAAGTGTGATAAGCTTCAAAGAGTAACCTGAAACATGTTAAAAATAAAAGGTTAACATAAAAATATTGGTGAGCATTTCACAGTTTTCAATACATAAGTATATAAAAGATGGCAATTCAAGTTGTAAATTAGTGAATAAAGTGATTAGGGATGTTATGAACAATGCAACAATCAAACCTCGACAAAGTTTTACAAGTCTTATACGTTAAAAGTATATACGATCAGCTATGTGTATTTGGTTCCCTAGTGCACAAGCATACGACTCCTAGGAGTCGGCAGTTCATCGACTTTAGCACCAAATAGGTTGTCTGTCCCATAGATCTATGACTTCGCTGGGCTAGCAATAGTTAATGATTGTACATATAATGCCATAACATGGTAACCACAAAATTTCAACTAACCACAACTTTACATGTTGAATTGACATAAGTTTACAAGTCTCAAATAAGTTTACCAGTGCAATGATATAAGTTAACATGTTTCACGGATACCAATCTGTCACACCCTGACCAACGGCGGAATCATCGGAGCGGACGAGGGAATGATTGATTGTTCATAACACATAATTGTCCAATGGTGGAAATAATATTTAAATCAGATTACAAGATAACATAAGTGTAACAATAGCAAATACAACAGCTAAAATCACAAATAGTAATTGTCTTTATTTTGACTAAGTCCAGGTCTTAATGATCAAGTAGAAGTCCACTAGCTTGCTTAACCTGAAATCATGTGAGAAAATAAAGTCAGCTAACGAATTAGATGGTGAGTAATCACAGTTTTGAGTATACAATTCACAAGGTAACGTTAAGACTTATATTGCAATAGTAAAGCATATAGATAAACTGACATAATATAAACCCCTTGACTTGACACTTGCATATAATAGACTCCACACATACACCATAGATTGACTAATTGCCTCTGGCACAATCACTACTCGTAAGCCATATGGGGTGGGTTATCCAAACCAGTAGATCTACCATTGATACCAGGATTGATTGATTGAATTAGGGTTTTACTGTCGTCCAGTTTATCATAGTATGTTCACATAATTGCAAGTAATAACATAACCTGTCTTGAATTGAATTTAGATTGAAATAACAATAGAATATCATGATTGAATATATTGTATCGCATGATTTCTCCCAAATAAGAAATGATAAAAAAAAGGGGATATGAATACTCACTTGGTTGATGAGATTAGAATCTGGATTTGATAGATTAGACACCAACGATTTCCTTACGAGTAATCTACGGAACGGTGTCTCGAGTTAGAATAATAATGATTTGAGAAATGGGAATGTATTAGGATTTCCATTGGATTTTGAATGGTAGTTTAAATAAATAATTTATTTAATTTAAACGTCTTGAAATAAACAAAATAAATTTATTGAAAGTCATTATGTTTAGAATTTATTAAAAATGTATGTATCAGTACATGTAACTGTTTGATTTATTGTTAAAGTGTGGGAAAAACAAATAATTAATTTTATTAATTAATTATATGATAATTAATTAAACTATTTAATTATTTAAGTGATTAAAAAAATGAAAATGATTTGAAAAGATTTATATATAAAACTTTTATATTTGATTGAAATAATCATGATTTAAACAATATTACATATATATTATTTGAATCGATAATTATTTAGTGATTTTAATCATTATTTTAAGTATATTTTTTTTAAAAATAAACTAGTTATATTATTTATTTAACACAAATAATGAAATAAATCATTAAAATATTAAGATAAATTTTCTGAAAATAATTAGATGATTTTTAAAAATTTTAATGTTAGTAGAAACATTTTTATAATTTTTAGGATTTTTTTCTGAATTTTTTATAGCTTAAAAAGCCTAAAAAAATGTGTAGGTGCCGGGTCTCGAACCCGAGACCTCAAGGTTAGAATTCGAGTGTGGAACCAGTGAACTAAAGGCCTTGGCCGCGAGAGTTCACGATTTCATATTATGATAAACACCTTTTCAAGAAATCCCCCAAATCCCATAAACCCTAGAACGATTTTGGATCAAATTGAAGCACCAAACGATTATGTTAATGAAAACAATCATAGGGCTTTGATCCCCATGAGAAATCGAGCATAAAAGTGTTCTTAATTACCTGATTTGGAGTTCAAAATGTCGAGATTCAACAAAGAACAGGTCGTGATAGGGAAGAAGTGGTTCGAGGTGCAAATGATGATGATAAACCAATTCAATGCACAGATACCTTCTAGTGATCTCAATGGACAAAAGCCCTTTGTCCATTTCGAGTTTTGAAGCTTGGATAGTGGTGTTCGTATAGTTGCAGGTCCTAAACGAAAGTGACGATCGAATGTGGTGTTTTGTTGTGTTTCAGATGAAATTGAGAGTTGAGTTCGATTAGGAATAGTTATATAATCGATTGTGGCGGATTAATTTGATTATTATTAATGTTTGAGTGGTTTAAGTTAGTGAATTCGTGAGTTGTAAACGAGTGGGAATAAAGTGGATCTGAGATCTGTAATCGTGGGTTGTAAAGTCGAATCATTAAAGTGTTTAGATTCGAATCTGCCTGACGATCGCATTAGTGTGCTTTTGGGGACAAAACCGCGGCTTAAACTGTGCCCATTTGCGTGGCAGCATTATCAAGAGGATAGAAAGGTATATTGAAGGGTTAGCTCCTCAAATTCAAGCCACTGTCATAGCTGCAGATCCAATCACTTTTTAGCAAGCGATTCGTCTGGCTCATAAACTTACTGATCAGGTAGTAGCCCAAGGTACTCTGCCTAAACCTAGAACTACAACTAGTTCATCTGATAACAAGCGGAAATGGGATGGTGCGTCAGGCAAGTCTTCTAACTCAAATCAGCCTCAGCAACAAACCAGGAAATTTTATTCACCCCGACACTTCACCAATGCCAACCAGAACAACAACAACGGTGGGTAAGGATCGAGTGGCTATGTTGGCAAGAACCCAAACTGTAACAAGTGCAACTTCCATCATTATGGTAAGTGTGGTAGTTTTCGTTGTCAAAGATGTGGCAAGACGGGTCATATTGCTCGGGACTGTAGGGGTGATCTAATGACCAAGCAACAACCTCAACAGTAATGACCAGGAGAAACACCTAGGGGTTGTTATAAATGTGGCAAGGAGGGCCACTACAGGAAGGATTGCCCACAGCTGAAGAACGGAAACAAGTGTAACAATGGAAACAATGCTAAGGGTTGTGCTTTTGTGATTGGTTCTGGTGAGGCAAGGAATGATCAGAATGTGGTTACTGGTACATTTCATCTGAATGGTTGTTTTGCTTCTATACTGTTTGATACCGGTGCTTACAAGAGTTTTGTTTCCACCAAGTTCATTAAACTTCTAGATGTAACCTTAGTTGATATGGAAGTTACACTGTTGAATTAGCTGATGGGAAACTAATTGAGGCAACTCACATCATTAAGGGATGTAAACTGGGATTATCTGGACATGAGTTAGATATAGATCTGATGCCTATCATACTTGGTAGCTTCGATATAGTTGTTGGTATGGACTGGTTATCCAAGAACCAAGCTGAGATCATCTGTGGTGAGAAAATCATTCGTGTACCACTTTCTAGTGGTGAAGTTTTGTCAGTTCAGGGCGAAAAGAGTGGTACAGTCTCAGGAATCATCTCCTACATGAAAGCCCAGAAGTGCTTACGTAAGGGTCATGCAGCTTTCCTTGCTATGCCCACTGAAAAAGAAACCAAGGAAAAGAAGATTGAAGATATCCCTGTTGTATGTGATTATTCCGACGTTTTCCCTGAAGACCTACCTGGTCTCCCACCCCATCGCCTAGTCGAGTTCCAGATTGATTTGGTACCTGGAGCCGCACCTATCGCGAGAGCACCGTACAGATTAGCTCCGAATGAACTGCAAGAGCTGTCTACGCAATTGCAGGAACTATTGGATAAAGGGTTTATCAGACCTAGCTCATCATTGTGGGGAGCCCCAGTCCTGTTTGTCAAGAAGAAGGATGGAACTTTTCATATGTGTATTGATTATAGGGAATTGAACAAAGCAACGGTTAAGAATCGTTATCCTCTTCCGCGCATCGATGATTTGGTCGATTAGCTTCAAGGGTCGAGTTTCTATTCCAAGATAGATCTGAGGTCGGGATATAATCAACTAAGGGTTCGAGATGAAGACATTTCAAAGACTGTGTTCAGAACTAGGTATGGCCACTACGAGTTTTTGGTTATGCCATTCGGGTTGACCAACGCGCCACCGGTTTTCATGGACCTCATGAACCGAGTGTGCAAACCCTATTTGGACAAGACTGTCATTGTCTTCATCGATGACATCCTTATTTATTCAAAGAATAAGGAAGAACACGAGGAGCACCTTAGACTGATTCTGGAGCTGCTGAAATGAGAACAATTGTATGCTAAACTTTCAAAGTGTGACGTCTGGATACGAGAGGTCCAATTCTTGGGTCATGTGGTCAATGAGAATGGAATACATGTTGACCTGGCAAAAATAGAAGCCATCAAGAACTGGGCTACGCCTAAGACTCCGACTGAGGTACGACAGTTTCTTGGGTTGGCTGGCTATTATCGACGATTCATTGAAGGGTTTTCAAAGATTGCTCAACCTCTTACCGCGTTAACTCATAAAGGCACTACGTACAATTGGGGTGACAAACAAGAATCCGCATTTCAGGTTCTGAAGCAGAAACTCTGTACGGCGCCGATTCTATCCATGCCTGAGGGAACGACCGAGAAGATCGTGCAAATTCGCAATCGCATGGCAGCAGCACGCGATCGACAGAAGAGTTACGTAGATAAACGTCGTAAACCGTTGGAATTTCAAATTGGTGACAAGGTACTTTTGAAAGTGTCGCCTTGGAAAGGCATAATTCGTTTCGGGAAACGTGGAAAGCTAAACTATAACACCCGTAATTCTTATTAAAAGGAAATAAAAGAATAAAAGAGAAAGAAAAAGGAGGAAAAGGAAGTCAACCCCAAAGTTGAGGGACCAAAAGTGTAAAATGATAAAAATCTAAAAGTTGGTAAAAAGTTGGTAAAAAGGTGGCATGGCCGCCCATTTTCACTCTGCACACCCTTTCTTGTTTGGATTTTAGAGAGAGAACCAACAGAGACTACGAGCTTTAGAGAGAGAAAGGAGAAGAAATTCGAGTTTGAGGTAAGATTAAATGTTTTAAGTCATTTTTGGTTGATCTAGCCTCAGTTGTAATGCTCATAGGGGTTATTGCATGTTCGGGTTATGTGTTTCAGCGGTTGTAGGTGTTGAGAACATTTGAGAAATTCAAGATTTAGAGTTTGAAGGTTTAAAACAGCAAAGGTGAGTTCTAGACCCCTTTTTACTCGTTTTAAAATAATTTGGGGCTGGAAAATGCATGTATGTATGTTTTATGGATTTGTGTATGAAACCCGTATGTTATGTACCTGGGTATAATTATAGAGTATGTTTTAGGGTGAACGTATGTCTATGTTTGTGTTAAGTTATGCCTGAATCCGTATGTACATGCTTAGAAATAGGTATTATGCTGTTTGGGGACTGGAATACGACTTAGACACATGAATAGGCTGCTAATACGGCTGATAAGACCAAATAGTGGTCGTATGACCATTAGAAATGTTCTGTGGGGTTATATGACTGAACAGTGGTCGTATGACCATTAGAAAAATTCTAAGTGTGGGGTTATATGACTGAACAGTGGTCGTATGACCATTAGAAAAATTCTAAGTGTGGGGTTATATGACTGAATAGTGGTCGTATGACCATTAGAAATATTCTAAGTGTGGGGTTATATGACTGAATAGTGGTCGTATGACCATTAGAAATATTCTAAGTGTGGGGTTATATGACTGAACAGTGGTCGTATGACCATTAGAAATTTTCTAAGTGTGGGGTTATACGACCGAACAGTGGTCGTATGACCAGTAGAAATTTCCTAAGTCTGGGGATGATACGACTGAACAGTGGTCGTATGACTTAGAGAAATTTTCTAAGTTTAAGGTGAAACGACTAAGCAGGGCTCATACGACTGAGTAGGGCTCATACGACTGAGCAGTGCTCATACGACTGAACACTTAGAATTTTTTACAGAAATTTTCTGGAAATCTGATTTATGGGATTTTGACCAGAGTTGACTAGGGTTAATAAATGATGATGTTTTATGAATGTAATGATGATAATTGATTGACCCTTATTATTACTGATTTATTATCAGTATTTTATTATTATTAACAATATTATTATTATTTTAATATTGTTAAGTATGTACTGGCATGACAAAGAATGACTAAGATTTAACGAAGAGCATAATCATTAATAAGTAAAATATTAATGATAAAGAGAAGTGGATCGTAAATGAATGAACGAAAGTCTTGCATGGTCTAAGGGGCACGAGATGGAATTGACGGTTAAGAAGTCTTGGAAATGGTGCTTGGTTCTAGTAACTAGGCCTATTACGAGCCTTATGGTAGATTATGGACAGTGAGCCATAGTTGCCTTAAGAACAACGGGGCAGTGTCTTTGTGACCTGTCACGGGATAGTTGTTACGGCAGGAGTGGTGACGATCACTCACGGGGTTAACGTGACCCGGATGAGACGTTGTCGGCCTATGGACAGAGAGCCATAGGGGCAACGAGGTTGTCGGCCTATGGACAGAGAGCCATATGGGGGAAACCAGGTTGTCGGCCTATGGACAGAGAGCCATATGGGGGCAACCAGGTGTCGGTCTATGGACTGAGAGCCATAGGGGCACCAGGTGTCGGTCTATGGACTGAGAGCCATAGGGGCACCAGACGGATACGATATGCTTTGTCGGCTCATGGGTTGGAACCATGAGGGCAGAGAAGAGAGGTGACCCTTAGAGATTTGCATGTTTGACGAATGTTTAAAAGTTAAAGAACGAATGATGAAGATAATAATGAAATTACCTACGTGTACGTACGATGTATGATCACATATGCCTAACGAACGTTTTGGAATGAAAAGTAAAGTATTTTAATTACAAAACTAGAACTCACTCAGCAACGCTGACTTTTATGTATTTTCCAGTTGACAGGTAACAGGTTGCTGAGGATGGCACACGGGGATGGCTACTTGGTGGGCAAGACTGACACCCATTTATGTTTTGACAACACTATAGTTTTGTAATTCATGCAATTAATTATTTTGTGAATTTCTAAACTAGAATGTATTGCTTAGCAACAGTGCTTAAAATGAATGAATGAATTTTTGCTAAAATTAATTCCGCTGCTTTAATTTATAATATATGAATGTTTATGCTGTGAATGACCGACTGTGAGGTGCCCGGGAAGGGGGCCTTACAAGTTGGTATCAGAGCTAAAGTTTAAGTGAAATGGGTAAAATTTTCAAAATAAACCTTAACTTAAACTGAAAATGGGACAAGAAGAGGATGTCAGCCCGAGTAGCCATGTGCCATCAGGTATTTTCTTAAAGATTAAATAGTATTATGTGCGCATGTAATGCGGTTTATGTGTACTGTTAGACTCAGATACTAATGTAGTCGGGACAGGTAATGCTCGGGGTACGAAGAGTAAAGTAAGTGGCTAATCACAACTGACCACTGTAATTAGGGACTTACTATACTTGACATAAACTAAGCTATTTCCTTGAATGACCGTGTTGGTATTTGAACCTTTCAGTGTGTGTCAAAAGATGGCTAGCGGTAGATCTTCTAAGGTTTTGCCAGATGGGCGTCGTGGTAAACGTGGTGTTGAACCGCGTGTCACGAGAAGCATGGCTAAGGCGGATGAAAGGGCACTCGAAGAGCCTGAGGCCCCTCACCTGGAGGGCAGCGATGATGGCACTAGTTTGAGGATCGCCATGAAAGAGGCTGTTGTGGAGGGAATCCAACAGGCCTTACAGGCAATTCTGCCATCCATGGTGACTGAGGTAATTAGAGCGGTGAAAGAGACGACGGCTATTGAAGAAAGCACGAAGAATAGCAACGACAAGAACTGGAACGGAAAACGGGTTGAACGTGACAGCGCCACCCTCAGCAAAAAGGTTGTAAGGACGAAGGACCGGCGTGCAGCTTCGTCTGGTGCGAGGACGAGGAAGTGTGGTAAGTGTGCCAAAGAACACCTCGGGGAATGTAGATTGGGGACCAATATCTGTTTCCGATGTGGGAAGCACGGTCATGTGGCCAGAGAGTGTGGAGTGGTACGGTGCTACAACTGCAGTGGAAGAGGTCACATAAGCAGGGATTGTAAGAAGCTAAGGGCTGAGGGCGCAGGGCCTTCACTATAATGCTGGAGCAGGCTAGGACGAGCCCCGATATAGTGTCAGGTATGTGTCTAGTAATTCAAACTCTGTCATCCGTGTTGTTTGATTCCGGAGCCAGAAAGAGTTTTTGTTTTTGTTGTTTTTCTATGCTAAGTTGCTCACTAGGAGTAGAAGTATTGATAAGCTTTTGGGTGTAGAAACCGCCATAGGTAAGTCTGTCAGGATTTCCGAAACGATAGTAGACTGCGAGGTGGAGTTAGAAGGTCATAGATACCCGGTTAGACTAGATGTGATAGCCTAGGGTGATTTTGATTCAGTTCATGGGTTGGATGGGTTGGTGGACTTCGAGGCAAATATAGCATGTCGTGAGAAGATGATTCGTTGATAGCACCAGACGGGAGTCCAATAACTGTATATGGGGATTGGGTCATGACGATTTCGAAGATGATCTCAAAGGCGGTGGCGGGGAAGGTGTATGAGGTGCGGATGTCGCGCCTACTTATGATATGTAAAAGATGTGGTAAATGCAGAGGGAATTATGGTGGACCCGGAAAAGGTGGAGGCCGTATTGCAAGGGAAGCCTCCTAGGACGCCATCCGAGATTCGTAGCTTCTTGGGACTGGCAGGCTACTACAGGAGATTTATTCAAGACTTCTTCAAGATAGCCTCACCTTTGACAAAATTGACCCGCAAGGACGTGAAATTCACGTGGGGTCAAGAGCAGGAGACTGCCTTTGAGGAGTTGAAGACGATACTAACACAAGCTCCTGTCTTGACATTACCCGAAGGAAATGACGACTTAATGGTTTATTCGGATGCATCTTATTCTGGGCTAGGTTGCGTGTTGATGTAACGTGGAAGGGTAATAGCTTATGCATCTCGACAACTGAAAACCCACGAAGCCAACTACCCCACACACGATCTAGAATTAGCCGCGGTGGTTTTTGCGTTGAAGATTTGGCGACACTATCTATACGGGATGAAGTGCACCATCTTCACGGATCACAAAAGCTTGAAGTACTTCTTCGAGCAGAAGGATCTAAGCCTGAGGCAGAGGCAGGGGTTGGAGCTGATAAAAGATTATGATTGTGAGATCCATTACCACCCGGGCAAAGCCAATGTGGTGGCTGATGCCCTTAGCCGGAAGGAAAGGCCCGAGCCGATTCGGGTAAAGGCTTATCAATTAATCATGACCTCTGATGTGATGACTCAAGTTAAGGAGTTCCAAGACGAGGCTTTGAAAGTAGATTGTCTTAACTCCGAAAGGATGAGAGGTCTAGTTACGGAGTTGGGTGAGAACACTCTAGGTGTTAAGAAATGATTTGGGCGAACGTGGATTCCTCGATACGAGGATCTACGTGGAAAGATTTTGGATGAGGCCCATAAGACTCGATACTCCATTCATCCCAGTGCTACCAAAATGTACCACGATATGAAGAAAGATTACTGGTGGCCGGGTATGAAACGTGACGTAGTGGAGTACGTGAGTAGATGCCTAACTTGCTTACAAGTAAAGGCAGAACACCAGAAGCCTTACGGGAAGATCCAACCGTTGGATATACCCGAGTGGAAGTGGGAGCATATCACCATGGACTTCATCACGAAGTTACCACGTACCCCTAAAGGGTATGATGCTATATGGGTGATAGTTGACCGCTTGACAAAGAGTGCCCACTTCCTACCGATCCGTGAAACGTACTCATCTAAGAGATTGGCGGATCTGTTCATCAAGGAAATTGTAGCTCGTCATGGTGTACCGGTGTCTATTGTGTCTGATCGTGACACCCTGTTTACCTCCAAGTTTTGGAAGAGATTTCATGATGCAATGGGGACGAGGCTACACATTAGTACAACATATCACCCTCAGACAGACGGTCAGTCTGAGAGGACGATCCAAACACTCGAAGACATGCTTCGGGCGTGCGTGATCAATTTTGGAGGAAGTTGGGATGATCACTTGCCGTTAGCAGAGTTCTCGCATAATAACAGTTATCATGCCAGCATTGGCATGCCACCCAACGAGATGCTATACGGTAGGAGATGTAGGATGCCCGTATGTTGGGGAGACATTGGGCAAAAGGAACTGGGAGGTGTTGAAGTGATTGAAGCAACGACTGAGAAATTAGAAAAGATCAAAGCCTTCATGAAGGCGGCGAAAGATAGGCAAAAGTCGTATGCTGACAAAAGGCGAAGACCGATAGAGTTCAAGGTTGGTGACCGAGTCATGTTGAAGGTCTCGCCCTGGAAGGGAATCATTAGATTTAGGAAACGAGGTAATCTAAGCCCGAGATACATAGGACCTTTCCGAATTGTCGCACGAGTAGGAGAGGTGGCCTATTGACTTGAGCTGCCAGATGAGTTAAGTGGAATTCATCCCACATTCCATGTATCTCATCTAAGAAAGTGCTTAGCTAATGAGGACATGGTTGTACCACTGGAGGACATCGAAGTGGATGAGAGGCTCAACTACGTGGAGCAACCAGTGGCAATCATTGATCGTAAAGAAAAGAGGTTAAGGAATAAAGTGGTTCCTCTTGTGCGTGTACAGTGGAAGCACAGGAAAGGATCCGAGTCTACGTGGGAGACTGAAGAGGAGATGAGGCAACATTACCCACATCTGTTTATGGAATAACAGGTTTCGGGGACGAAACCTATATAAGGGGGGTGGACTTGTAACACCCGTAATTCTTATTAAAGGAAATAAAAGAATAAAAGAGAAAGAAAAAGGAGGAAAAGGAAGTCAACCCCAAAGTTGAGGGACCAAAAGTGTAAAATGATAAAAATCTTAAAAAGTTGGTAAAAAGTTGGTGAAAAGGTGGCATGGCCGCCCATTTTCACTCTGCACACCCTTTCTTGTTCGGATTTTAGAGAGAGAACCAATAGAGACTACGAGCTTTAGAGAGAGAAAGGAGAAGAAATTCGAGTTTGAGGTAAGATTAAATGTTTTAAGTCATTTTTGGTTGATCTAGCCTCAGTTGTAATGCTCATAGGGGTTATTGCATGTTCGGGTTATGTGTTTCAGCGGGTTGTAGGTGTTGAGAACATCTGAGAAATTCAAGTTTTAGAGTTTGAAGGTTTAAACAGCAAAGGTGAGTTCTAGACCCCTTTTTACTCGTTTTTAAAATAATTTGGGGCTGGAAAATGCATGTATGTATCTTTTATGGATTTGTGTATGAAACCCGTATGTTATGTACCTGGGTATAATTATAGAGTATGTTTTAGGGTGAACGTATGTCTATGTTTGTGTTAAGTTATGCCTGAATCCGTATGTACATGCTTAGAAATAGGTATTATGCTGTTTGGGGACTGGAATACGACTTAGACACATGAATAGGCTGCTAATACGGCTGATAAGACCAAATAGTGGTCGTATGACCATTAGAAATGTTCTGTGGGGTTATATGACTGAACAGTGGTCGTATGACCATTAGAAAAATTCTAAGTGTGGGGTTATATGACTGAACAGTGGTCGTATGACCATTAGAAAAATTCTAAGTGTGGGGTTATATGACTGAATAGTGGTCGTATGACCATTAGAAATATTCTAAGTGTGGGGTTATATGACTGAATAGTGGTCGTATGACCATTAGAAATATTCTAAGTGTGGGGTTATATGACTGAACAGTGGTCGTATGACCATTAGAAATTTTCTAAGTGTGGGGTTATACGACCGAACAGTGGTCGTATGACCAGTAGAAATTTCCTAAGTCTGGGGATGATACGACTGAACAGTGGTCGTATGACTTAGAGAAATTTTCTAAGTTTAAGGTGAAACGACTAAGCAGGGCTCATACGACTGAGTAGGGCTCATACGACTGAGCAGTGCTCATACGACTGAACACTTAGAATTTTTTACAGAAATTTTCTGGAAATCTGATTTATGGGATTTTGACCAGAGTTGACTAGGGTTAATAAATGATGATGTTTTATGAATGTAATGATGATAATTGATTGACCCTTATTATTACTGATTTTATTATCAGTATTTTATTATTATTAACAATATTATTATTATTTTAATATTGTTAAGTATGTACTGGCATGACAAAGATTGACTAAGATTTAACGAAGAGCATAATCATTAATAAGTAAAATATTAATGATAAAGAGAAGTGGAACGTAAATGAATGAACGAAAGTCTTGCATGGTCTAAGGGGCACGAGATGGAATTGACGGTTAAGAAGTCTTGGAAATGGTGCTTGGTTCTAGTAACTAGGCCTATTACGAGCCTTATGGTAGATTATGGACAGTGAGCCATAGTTGCCTTAAGAACAACGGGGCAGTGTCTTTGTGACCTGTCACGGGATAGTTGTTACGGCAGGAGTGGTGACGATCACTCACGGGGTTAACGTGACCCCGGATGAGACGTTGTCGGCCTATGGACAGAGAGCCATAGGGGCAACGAGGTTGTCGGCCTATGGACAGAGAGCCATATGGGGGCAACCAGGTTGTCGGCCTATGGACAGAGAGCCATATGGGGGCAAACAGGTGTCGGTCTATGGACTGAGAGCCATAGGGGCACCAGGTGTCGGTCTATGGACTGAGAGCCATAGGGGCACCAGACGGATACGATATGCTTTGTCGGCTCATGGGTTGGAACCATGAGGGCAGAGAAGAGAGGTGACCCTTAGAGATTTGCATGCTTGACGAATGTTTAAAAGTTAAAGAACGAATGATGAAGATAATAATGAAATTACCTACGTGTACGTACGATGTATGATCACATATGCCTAACGAACGTTTTGGAATGAAAAGTAAAGTATTTTAATTACAAAACTAGAACTCACTCAGCAACGCTGACTTTTATGTATTTTCCAGTTGACAGGTAACAGGTTGCTGAGGATGGCACACGGGGATGGCTACTTGGCGGGCAAGACTGACACCCATTTATGTTTTGATAACACTGTAGTTTTGTAATTCATGCAATTAATTATTTTGTGAATTTCTAAACTAGAATGTATTGCTTAGCAACAGTGCTTAAAATAAATGAATGGATTTTTGTTAAAATTAATTCCGCTGCTTTAATTTATAATATATGAATGTTTATGCTGTGAACGACCGACTGTGAGGTGCCCGGGAAGGGGGCCTTACCTAAACCCACGCTACGTCGGACCTTTTGAGATAGTCAAACGGGTTGGCCCCGTAGCCTATCAGCTGAACCTACCCGAAGAACTTAGTGGATTACACAATGTGTTCCATGTTTCAAATCTGAGGAAATGCCTTGCAGACGAGAGTCTCGTCGTTCCGTTAGACGAGATACATGTGGACGAACAACTACGCTTCATCGAGGAACCGGTGGAAGTTATGGACCGAGAGGTCAAGACGCTCAAATATAGTCGGATTCCTATCGTCAAAGTCCGTTGGAACTCAAAGCGTGGATCAGAGTTTACTTGAGAACGCGAAGATCAGATAAAGAAAAAGTACCCACAACTGTTCAACGATCAGACACCTACATCTTAAGGTATTCATTCTTAAGATATCTTACCTTTAAATTTTGAGATGAAATTCCCTTCGACAAGGGGATGATGTCACAACTCTCATGAAATTGTACGTTCTTTATTTTGGATTTGTCTTAGAAAATTCAGAAAAACCCTATTTTAAGAAAACTTTTGAAAACTCTTCTGTGTTGCTTTTGAAATCTGATGTTCTGCGTTAACTCTACGTTCTAATTTTCGGGACGGAAATTCCTTCAACGAGGGGATGATGTGACAACTCGAATTTTCAGATTAACGTCATTGTCGTTATCAAATCCCTCCTCGCTACTTTATATGTAATTAATCTCATTTAGTTAAAAATACTTAACCTTAAATTAACCAAAGTTAATTAATAATCTTAGAATGTAAATTGTACAAAGTTAAGGGGGCCATCATGTCATTTGGCAAAGTTTATTTCTTTATAATAACCAACCCACCTCCCCATCGACCCCACCCTCATTCGAGATCATCATCATAATCCCAAAACCCTAACTGCCGTTTCCACCATTGAAGCTTTCTACCAGGGGCGGATCTACATTGCTCGGAGGGGTAGCCTCCGCTACCCCTCAACTTTTTACGCCTAGTGTTAAAAAATTACGTTTTTATGTTAAATTTTTTTTACGGTTTACGTTACCCCTGAAAAAATATTACGTTACCCTTAAAAAAATTTTAAACTCAAAACTTTATAGAAACTTTTAAATTTTGTAAAAATTAGTCTAATATTTTATAAAAATATTAACTTTTATAAACATTATAAAACCCAATTACCCAACTAACATTAAAAGCCCAATTCATTTTAAAACCAAATTAATTTTAAAAAGCCCAATTTATTACTAAACCCAACAAATTTTAAAAAGCCCAAATTAATAAGAAACTAAAAACCCATATAATATTAAAACACACAAATCAGCCCCTTCCCCCACCCCCAAAATCGAACGACTTCAAGCTTCAGCAGTTCAGGCGTTCAGCCGCTGCCTGCTGCCCTTCTGCGCCCTCGGACCTCGGTGCTGCCTGCTTGCTTGCTGCGGTGCTGCTTGCTTACTGAGTGCTGCGATTTCCGATTGCTGCTGCTGATGCTTATTGTTTGTGGTGGTTGTTGCGATTTTGCTGCTGCTGCTGCTTGTTTGTGGCTGCTGCTTGCTGTGATCTTGCTGCTTGAAGCCTTAAAGGTAATCTTTCACTTTCTAGGTTTATATGTTATTTGATTTAATGTTTAGGTTTTATTTACAATTAGGAGTTTGTATCGTTATTTGATTTATTTGCAAGATTTCTAGATTAGAAGATTACAATTGAAATTAGAGATTTGATATTAAAATGTTATGAATTTGAATTGTGTTATTTCTAGAGTAGAAGATTGTTTATTATGTTATTTCTTATAAATTAGGGATTTAGAAGATGAAAAAACAAGTTCTTATAGGTAATTGTTATTTAATTAAATGTTTAGGTTTTATTGACAATTAGGGGTTTGTATTGAAATTAGGGATTTGAATTGTGTTGTATGAAATAAAGATTAGGGATTTGAATTGTGTTGTATGAAATAAAGATTAGGGATTTGAAAATAGGGATTTTATGAATTCGAATTGTGTTATTTGTAATTGTGATTTGTAAATAACTAAACAACTAACAAACCCAAAATACCAAATAACATTTTATAAAAACATTAATAAGTTAATAACTAACAAACCCAAAATACCAAATAACATTACCAAAATTATAATAATCCCAAAATTTAAATAACTTAAAAACCTAACAAGTTTACAAGCTCAAATACCCATTACCCAAACTAAACAAATTAAAAAAAAATAACTAGTTATACAATAACCCTCACCACCTCACCCTGTCGTCGATCACCCAACAACCTTTGTCTCTATCGTCAATGATAATGATATGCAACCAGCTGATTCTGATATCAAGTCAACAACTCCTTCAAGTTCAATTCATTCGAGTTCAATTCCTTCGGATTTATGTTGAATGATCTTCATTCAGACTCTTTTATTATCGTATTTTTTTCTTTTATTTATATATATGTACAGTAAAAAAATTTACGTTACCCCTGAACTTTTCCTCTAGATCCGCCACTGCTTTCTACCATCGTCGACCTCTCCTTTCTGCGCCAGGTTCCTTCAGCAGCCCGTCCGCAAATCGTTTAGTCTCCCTCTTGCGGTTTCAACGAGCGAGAGAACTCCTCAAGAAACCCCGTAACGACAACCGCTACCGAAAGAATCCTTCGTTGCGAACCGCACCTCCGGCAGCCTATTCGGTAAGATCCTCCTTTGTTTTGTTCTATGTTATTCTTTTTCGAATACAGTTTTTCCCCCATTCGTGACTCGCGGTTATTGTGGTACCGGTTTCGGGTTATCGTGTTGAGGTGTGTGTCGAAGGGTGTACGTTAGGCAGCGGTTTTGGCAGCCCGTTTTGGACAAGGATTGTCGCGGTTGGGGGGGGGGGTTGTACCCGTGGATGTGTGAAGGTTGTGCGCATGCATATATATGTGCATGCGATTGTATATACATATGTGTGTGGGTGTATTTTGTGTGTGAATTAGTGTGTGTGGTTCTTTTTTCCTTTCGGTCGAATGAATGCGTAATTGTGTGGGTATGCATTATGCATGTGTGATTGTGTGTATCCAGTTGTAATGGATGTATGTATGCGTATACATGTTGCATGTATGTGGGTTTTCAAATTAAAAGTGGGTTATGGTTGTTGGGTGCAGCAGAGGAGTTCATGGAATATATATTTTATGAGTTTCAAACTAAAAGTGAGTGTGTGCTTATGCTGTTCCTATATTGTATGTGAATGTATATGCGTACTCATGTATGTAATGTGTGTATGCATATAAAGATTTTAAACAGCTAGGTGATATTTATTATATAATGTGACTTATATATTTAACATGTATAATATATATGTATTACGAGTCATGCATGTAAGTGTATGGGTGTGGTGTGTTAAATTAGTGGGTACATTATATATATATATATATATATATATATATATATATATATATATATATATATAATTGTGTTAGGTGCATTTGTAAATCTGGAGGTGTATCCATGGTGTGTGTATGTTATTCATGGTATATGTATATTATGGTATGTGAGTGGGCTAGCTTTTTGTATGTGTATATAATTTATGGTATGCAATATACATGTAAAAGATATATATATATATTTGTGTTAGAATAAAGAAAATAAATATATACATTTAGCGTAAGTTATGACTTCATAAGTGTATATTATTTGAAAGTGGGTCGCGTACGGACCGTTACGCTTTAAGATGGGTAGGTCATGTACTATCAGTCGTATGTGTGAGTATTTGAGTTTCATGATTATATGAGTTTGGGTCATGATAGTGTTTACGTATGAGAGGGGAAACAACCAATCGGTGGCACCTTAACCGAGTCGTAAAAGCGAAACCGTACAATTTATAACTAATAATTAATATTAATTATATATATATTAAATGAAATACAGGTTATTCAGGAACCTAATTACCTGCTTTCATTTACTCGTTGCTATGCATTCAAGGTGAGTTTTCACGGCCCCATTTTATATTCTTTCCTTTTCGGGGGAGAAAACATGCAAACACTATTTTTGTTATGGTTGCCAGTATTATTGATATCGCCTGTTATGTTAGTGGAAACACATTTGAAAGTCCTTACAGTATCAAACCGTTAGTAATGGGATTAGCGAGGTAATTCTAAGTAGTACTACTGGGTTTGACAAACCCCGCCCGGGCTAGTCGTGCTAGCTTGATTGGAGGTCAAACGGGTGCGTAATTGACCTAACGATTGCCACGGTCTGTGATAGACGTGGTGGAAAGGCACTAAACACACACTGTCAGCTTCGGTTTAAAACACTAAGTAACTTGTTTATAGGCTAGCTACCTATCGATATGCTTTATATACTAAACCATATGAAATGCTTTCTGATAAATTATTTGTTGATTAAAACTGTGGACTCACCAACTTTATGTTGATACACTTTAGCATGTTTTCTCAGGTCACCGGAACGCACAAGGTTAAGAACCCAGCTAGGATGCATTCATGGCATACATCACAACTCAACTGTTTTATTTAGTTAAACTCTACTGACTTTTGTGTTTTAAATGCATGTTGATACACTTTACTGTTGATTTCTGTTTTCGAAACGCTTCCGCAAGTTTGAAACACTTATGGTTGATTTAAAAGTCTAATTACTTAATGTAATGTTTTGTAATTACTATGTTTGGGGTGTAAATGGTTGTCACACCCTCGCTTAGAGCGGAAAGACGAGGATGCGACGGACGGGATCGTCATA
Source organism: Flaveria linearis (assembly GCA_024085815.1). Lineage (NCBI taxonomy): Eukaryota > Viridiplantae > Streptophyta > Magnoliopsida > Asterales > Asteraceae > Flaveria > Flaveria linearis. Next base: position 40,477,736 of record CM044016.1, on the reverse strand, counting down.
ACACTTGGTTTGTTTACAGAGACATAATACATGCAAAATCCTCGTGTCATGACGTCGCCCGACACAATTGTGACTTGTGTCGTGGTTAGTCAGTTCCACGACTATCATAGTCTTATTGATTCTAAATCCAAAATACACAGAGTTCACAAATGAAAACAAATGATATACATTACTAATGCAAAACTATTGAAATCCTGAGGGTCTCTGCTAAGGCATCAGCTCTAGCTATCCTCTTTGATTATGTTCACCTGAAAAGATATGCTCAAAAATGTCAACACATAATGTTGGTGACTTCCGCAGGTTTAAATTGAAAACATGTAGTTGATGCTGTATAGAATTTGATGTGGAATCATACTGTTATAAGCAAGCAAAGCCACATAACATGTGTTTTAGACAACCAAACCTAATGACGTTATGCATATAAATTAGACGGAATATATTCACCCATGGCCTGATTGCTGGCAGCTGTGTTGGTAACTCACAAGTTAACCAATCGTCGATGGGTGGGGGTGTCAACCCAGTAGTACCACCAATACCTAACCGCGGGTTCCCAAACCGGGAATTAATGGTTGTAAGATGATCCATAGAATAACACCATGTATGTATGCAAAATAGTATCACGTTGATTCCAAGTATGAAAAATTATATGTAAGATTGTACAGCATTGAAAACGGGTGAGCATACTTTTCCCCATTGATTGAAAACATTGAAAACTTGTATAAGCATAAAAAGGGGCCACGAAACTCACCTTGAATTGATGTAATGCACAAAGACTTCACAGAATAAAGCAATGCACGATCAAACACGATCAATACCTATTATTGATTATAACTAAGCATTTAAAACATATTCAGCGCGAATAGATATGTTTGATTGAATTCGAGTCGGTTCGGTTTGACTCGTACACGATTAGATATATGTATTCAAGTTCGATTATAAATTTAGTGTTTCTTGCGTTTAATATCTGATAATGTTTAGATATATTATGTATAAATTCGTCGTAATATTTTGAAATATTATTTAACATTGCTTACGATTACATATATAACTTATAATTACGTTTGTAAATAATTTATGTATAATTTCTATGATTTTCCATGATTATTTTATAATTAATTACGATATAATGCCTATTTTTATAAAAAAGATTATTTATAATATTTATAAATAATATTTTATAAAGATTTTTAAGGCTTTTAAATAAAATAAATTTACAGAAAATAATTTTGTGAGATTTAAAATAAGGGAAGTTTATAAAATTTATTTTTATAATTTTTAAGAATTTTTCCATAATTTTTAGAGGCTTAAAAAGCTTTAAAAAAAATAAATGAGGGTGCCCGGGGTCGAACCCGGGACCTCAAGGTTGATATGCAATCACAGAACCAGTGAACCAAAGGCCTCAGCCGCGATGGTATTCAGTTCTGTTTATTTTTAAACATGGTTCCCCAGTTTCCCTCAACTTGACATAAACCCTAATTCGATTTGGGTCAAATTGACCCTCATTTTGATTCTGTTAATGGATAATTTCATGGGGCTTTTGTTCCCCATGATAAATCAAGTAGATTAATGCATCTAATTACCTGATTATGTTTCGAATTGTAGATGAACTCCACGAAGAACAGGTCGCGGTTATCTTGAATTTGAATGTTGATCAAACTTTGATGGAAATCAAATTAACTGCACAGAAAGCTTCTAATTGTGCTAATGAGTGAAAGCCCTCTGCTAATTGTAGGTTAGAAGGCTCGGAGAGTGGGGTTCGATTAGTTGCAGGTCGCGACAGAGGGAAAGGATTGAATTCGATGTTTGTATGTGTTTCAGGTGCGAGTTCAGATTGTATTAGATTGGAGATTTATATAGGATCATTCATGATGTATTAATTTGATTAAAGTGGTGTATGAGTGGGTTATCGAGCCGTTGAACGTTCGGAAAATAAAGTGAAAAAGATTATAGTCGTTAATTTACCGTTACGACACGTTTTAGGGGTGCATTGGGTTCGATTCTTGTCTGCGAAGCGGTTGGGTGTAATTTGAGCTGTTAAAATTGAGTTTTTAGTGGGTTTTTGGTGGTCGCCGGCTAGTCGCTGGAGACTCGCCGGAATTGTGCCGGAAAAACGGGGTTTGGGCGGGGGTTGGTTTTGAAACTTTCAAAGTTACACAAATGGTCCCTGCGGTTTATGTTTTATTAATTTATGTTATAAACTTGTTTTTATAGTTTCAAAAATGACCAATTGCCCCTGGACTTTATTATTATTATTATTGTTATTATTATTATTGTTATTTATTATTATTATTATTATTATTATTATTATTATTATTATTATTATTATTAATATTATTATTATTATTATTATTATTATTATATTATTATCATTATTATTATTATTTATTATTATTATTTTTATTATTATTATTATTAACACGAACCTGTATACGAGAAATTCAACTAAAATAGTATATATATATATAATAAATATGTATATATAAAAATAATAAATAAGTAAGGATAGTTAACACACACGGAACGAGTACACGAAGATAATTCGGTTAACACGATAAATAGACTATGAACATATGTGAGGATCGTTAATACACACGGTGAGTTAACGAGCTTAATGTAAATTGACAGACCTACCGGTGACAAATGCTACACACCATCACATTCACCACATGATCTTTAACAAGAAGAATCTTAGGTTTCCTTTCTGATTTGGGAATATCTTGAATGTTTCTAGAACTTTGTTCATCAGTAGGTGAACATGAAACCATTTGTAGATCATAGTGATTCTTTTTTCTTTCTTGATGCATTTTGTTTTCATTTCCTGAGGTACACTGATGTCATCCTCTGATGACTCGTTGTCAGCCATATCATTAAATCCATCTGTATCATCTGAGCTTTCACACAAATATGAAAGTAGACCCACAATGTTCTTTGCTTGATATTGTGAGATGTCACAGTATCCGCCAGTTGAGGGAATTTCGTCCCGAAATTCAACTGGTGCTAGGTTCAAGAGTGTCATCTTCAAACAGTTGTGGGTATTTGAGTCTCATCTGATCTTCGTGTTCCCATGTAAACTCTGGACCTCGTTTGGAATTCCATCTCACACGAACAATAGGTATCTTGCTGCGTCTCAACCTCTTGACCTTTCGGTCCATGACCTCAATAGGTTCCTTCACAAATGGAGACTTTGATCAACCTTGATATCCTCAATAGGCACGTGAAGTGATTCATCAGCTAAACACTTCTTGAGGTTTGATACATGGAAAGTATCATGCACACTGCCAAGCTCTTGTGGCAACCTTAATCGATATGCCATTGGACCGATCCTGTCTGTGATCTCAAATGGTCCAATATATCTCGGGGCTAACTTCCCCTTCTTTCCAAACCAAACGATCCCTTTCCAAGGAGAGACCTTAAGTAACACTCGATCTCCAACGTTAAACTCTAACGGCTTCCGACGGTTGTCGGCATAGCTCTTTTGGCGATCTCGAGCAGCTTTAAGTCTGTCTTGATTAGGAAAATCTTATCAGTTGTTTCTTGAATAGTTTCGGGTCCTGTTAGCTGACTCTCGCCAATCTCGGCCCAACATAAAGGTGATTTACATTTACGGCCATACAGCGCTTCGAACGGTGCACACCCAATACTAGTATGGTAGCTGTTATTGAAGGAAAACTCAATCAACAGTAGACGAGTATCCCAACTGCCACCAAAATCAATGACACATGCTCGTAGCATATCCTCAAGTGTCTGTATTGTGCGTTCACTTTGGCCGTCTGTCTGGGGGTGATAGGCTGTACTCATGTCTAACCGAGTGCCCATCGCTTTCTGTAATGTCTGCCAAAATCGTGAAGTAAATCGACTGTCTCGGCCGGATATGATTGACACCAGCACTCCGTGCCGTGTCACGACCTCTTTGATGTACAATCTTGCCAGCTTATCCATTTTATAGTCTTCTCGGATTGGCAAGAAGTGAGCAGATTTTGTTAGTCGATCCACTACGACCCATATCGAGTCGTGCCCGCTTGGCGTTCTCGGGAGTTTGGTAATGAAACCCATGGTGATGTTCTCCCATTTCCACTTGGGAATTTCGGGTTGTTGCAATAATCCCGATGGTTTCTGGTGTTCAACTTTGACCTTTGAACATGTCAAGCATTTGCTCACATATAGAGCAATGTCTTTCTTCATACCCGGCCACCAGTACAGATCCTTCAGATCATTGTACATCTTGTCTGCACTGGGATGAATAGAATATCGGGTCTTGTGTGCTTCATCCAAGACTAGTGTGCGTACACCTCCCCATTTAGGAACCCATATGCGATCAATGAAGTAATGTATGCCGTCATCCTTGCGATTCATTTGTTTATCGAACCCTCAGAATTCTTCTCCCGCAAGGTTTTCTTCTTTCAGAGCCTCATTTTACAAAAGTTGGATCTGAGCTTTCAAGTTCGTTTGAATAGTCAGCCCCAAGGCTCGAATACGTAGTGGTTTTACGCGTTCTTTACGACTTAGGGCATCAGGCACCACATTTGCTTTCCCCGGATGATACCGGATTTCGCAATCGTAGTCACTAAGTAATTCTACCCAACGTCGTCGTCGCATGTTGAGCTCTTTCTGGTTCAGGATATGTTGAAGGCTCTTATGATCGGTGTAGATGATGCATTTGGTTCCATATAGATAGTGCCTCCATATCTTAAGTGCAAATACTACCGCACCCAACTCCAAATCATGAGTTGTGTAGTTCTTTTCGTGCACCTTTAGTTGTCGTGAGGCGTATGCAATCACCTTATCTCTTTGCATTAACACACATCCTAATCCTTGATGTGAAGCATCGCAATACACCACGAAATCATCATTTCCGTCCGGAAGGGACAGTATTGGAGCATTGCACAGCTTTTCCTTCAACGTCTGGAAAGCTTGTTCTTGAGCATGTCCCCAATCAAACTTCTTGTCCTTCTGGGTTAGCATGGTCAACGGTTGTGTGATTTTTGAAAAGTTCGCAATAAACCGTCGATAATACCCGGCCAATCCTAAGAATTGTCGGATTTCTGAGGGTGTTTGGAGTGTATCCCATTTCTTCACCGCTTCAATCTTCCCGGGGTCCACGTGAATTCCATCTTTGTTAACCACATGGCCCAGAAACTTCACTTCTTGGAGCCAGAATTCACACTTCGAGAATTTGGCGAAAAGCTTCTCTTCCCGCAACAGTTCTAGAATTGCTCGAAGGTGTTTCTCGTGATCCTCTTTCGATCGAGAATAGATAAGTATATCGTCTATGAACACGTATCACACAATTCATCAAATCCATACAGCTGGTGCATTAGTCAGCCCGAACGGCATGACTAAGAACTCATAGTGCCCGTAACGAGTCCTGAATGCTGTTTTCGGTATGTCATGCTCAAAAACTCTCAGTTGATGATATCCAGAACGAAGATCAATCTTGGAGAAATGTGAAGCTCCTTGTAATTGATCAAATAAATCATCAATTCTGGGAAGAGGGTATCGATTTTTCACAGTCAACTTGTTCAACTCGCGATAATCGATACACATACGGAATGACCCGTCTTTCTTCTTGACAAATAGAACTGGTGCTCCCCATGGTGAATGACTCGGCCGAATGAATCCCTTCTCCAACAGCTCCTGCGGTTGGCTGGATAACTCTTGCATTTCAGATGGTGCTAATCAATATAGTGCTTTTGCTACCGGCGTAGCTCTAGGAACCAACTCGATACGAAATTCTACCTGACGTAAAGGAGGTAAACCCGACAAATCATCAGGAAATACTTCCGGATAATCTCGCACCACCGGAATATCTGCCAACTTCATGCCTTCTTCCTTCTTTCTACCACATGAGCCAGGAGTGCGTAGCACTGCTTCCGTAGACATCGACGCGTCTTCATGCGGGAAATAAGCTTCAGAGTTCTTCCTGGTCGTTCTCCTTGAATCTTGAGTACCTCCCCATTAGGCATGGGGATTCGTACTACTTTCTCCCGACAAACGATCTCGGCTCCGTGCTTCGACAACCAATCCATTCCCACAATTACATCGAAGCTCCCTAGCTCGAAAGGTATTAAATCTATGTCGAAGGCATGATCCTTTAATATTATGGAGCACTGTCTAATGATCTTATCTGCTTGTACGAATCTACCGTTGGCCATTTCTACGGAAAAGCTAGTTTCTAGCCTACTCGGTTTCAAGTCAAGCATGTGTGCAAAATAAGAAGATATGAAGCTATTGTCTGCTCCTGTATCAAACAATATAGAGGCGAAGTGGTCGTTGAGAAGGTACATACCCGTGACGACATTGGGATCCTGGCGGGCATCATTGGCTCCAATGACGAATGCTCGTCCTCTTGCAGCATTTCCTTGATTGCCGTGACCCGGGTTACCAGCTATGGCCAGCAATTGCTGCTGGTTATTGCCTTGTTGACCGGGTGCTCTGTTCAGTCGGGGGCACGTGTTTCGGAAGTGATCGAGACCTCCGCATTCATAGCATGCCCTGGCATTCCCGTCGGGGTTAACCGCATTGATGGGCGCTACCAGGTTTGGCGCAATCCTACAATCCTTCGCCCAGTGACCCAAACGCCTACAGTTTGTACATTCCCGACACGGCCTTGCTGGGGAATGGTGAAAGTTGTACTTGTTGCACTTGGGGTGCGGTCCAGTGTAATCCTTCCTTTCTTGGGTTACAGCCACAAAACTTCGGGCTGTTTTAGCCTTCTTATCGGATCTTCCAGCGTTAGACCCGAACTCCTTTCTCTTCTCGGTTCCCTTCCCCAGCAATCCGGTTCTCACCATTTCGTCAGTAAGAGCGCCAGCCTTCAAAATTGCACTCTGGATTGTAGGAGGAGCAGCTGCTGTCACCAGTGCTCGGATTTGAGGCACGAGTCCCCAAATATACCTCTCGATCCTCTTGGATTCTGGTGTGACTAAATGCGGAACCAATCTTGCCAATTCATGAAATCGATCGGTGTACGCTGCGTGCCCAGCCCCCACCATCGCGTGATTCCAGAATTCTTATTTGAGTTTCTGCATTTCATTGAGAGGACAGTATTCCTCAGAAATCAATGCCTTATACTCATCCCAGGTCATCTGCATTGCAGACTCCCTTCCTCTAGCCTGAACCTGGGTGTTCCACCAGGTTAATGCCTTGCCCTTCAGGGAACAGGTGGCATGTTTGATTCGTTGACTGTCGAGGCATTCACTAATGTCGATTACTACCTCCATCTTCTCGATCCATCTGGTCAAGGCTATCGCTCCGCCTTTCCCATCTAATTCGTGGGGTTTGCAAGCCACAAATTCTTTATATGAGCATCCCCGTTTGGTATGGTCGACACCAGTTTCGTTTCCATTTGCTCTACCAATGCCAGTATCATCCACTACCCCTTGGTTATGTTGGCCATTGGTGTTATGATCCCCGTGGAGAGGATGATTCAGCAGGGTGTCGCTTACTTGCGTCACAATGGTAGGAACCAATGCAGCTAGCTGCTGAGCAATCATAGCAGCTATATCAGGATTGCCAGTTTCTTGATTATTGTCGGCTGGAGCACCACCAGTTCTTGATGGTCTACCCCTTCTCCTGTTTTGCGGGGCTTCAGCTTCTTGGTTGGTTTTGCGTGTGACTCTTCTAGGCGCCATCTTCTAACTACAGAAAGATGGGAACTTTAGTCACCGCATGATTTCGCTTATCAAGTTTCTATAACCCATGCTTCGGTCCATTAAGATCATTACGTAGCCCAGTTTAAGCACATTCTTAGTACACCGGTGATGTTTATATATAGGGTTCCCCGCAGCGTTCCCACCACATCCACGATATACCTTGAATGACACTTAAACTAGTTACATAACATCCTAATTTTTCTTAGCATAATCCTAAAGAATAACGTATTGTATGTGTAGAGAGTAGCATTACGCCTCTACATTCATGTAATCCACTTTCATTCTAAGCATTAATCAGTAGTTACTGAAATGCTAAGTGGAGGAATGTCTCATAAGGTCAATATGATTGGAAATACCATGAAGGCTTTAAGTAGGACAGGACTTGAGTAAATGATAATGTTTGATTGCCTTCAATAAGGTCTTACTAGAATTATGACCCTAGCACCCTAGGGTATAGAATAGAAACTTGTGATACTCATGATCGTTACCTCATGGTAAGATTAGCCAGACTTCTCATGCATGGCGAATTGCAATTACGTGTGGACACGTAATGGTAATCTACCTTGCATGATCACCCTTAACTTCACTTACCCCAAGTTAACATCATAGTATTATCTAGATTCATCAAGCACAAATAATATAATGTCCTCATGTCCATGAGCTAGTATTCTAATAATAGCATGTAATAGCAAATAAGCACATAAACTCAATATGTCTAATGATAACTGCATATCCGTCATACTTTCAGGATTACAGTCATAACCATGATAGGGTCGGATTTAATATCCGAGATCGACGCTACGCGTAATCACCGAGGTTCCCTAATAATATGATGTTATGCGCATACAAGCGTAAAATTCTAGCATAACGGTATCCCATGGAGAAAGACTAAGAGTAATAGTGTCTTTCTCGGGATGTTCAGATAATACGTGTATATGTATAAAGTCAAGTATGTAGGAACATACTTGTATATTAAATTCATAGATTTAATATACTTGACCCATTTGCCTTATAGACTTGTGTATTGACCATAGTTTATCACTCATCCCAGAAATCCCCAGGTAAGCATAACTGGTCTCGCAATGAGATTTATACGATATGCTTGCCTCAGCCCGCAGGCCTTTTTGCCAGGAAATCCAGAATACAGGTGTCTATATGTCACACAAATCATAAAGAACATTTAGGTAAAATCAAATGCACACAATCCCTAGCATGCATTCTATATGAAGGTTCTTAGGTTATAGTCTAGGTCGAATTCTCCACCTAATTCTCTATGTAAGGCCCCGCTCGCCGGGCGCCCTACTGTTGGTGGTTCATCGCACATATAACGTACATAATCATAAATCAACGCAGCGGAAATGATAAAAATATGCATTCTCATTCATTCATAAAAGTCATTACATAATAGACTCAATTACAAAACGAAGCTTTCTCTACTTGTCTCTCCTCATAAGATCATACAGCGACCTCTAGAGGAGATATTAAGTTCAAACATATAAAGTTTATAATTTTTATACTAAAGAATATTCCTTAGGTAATTCCGTACATCGGAACCCTGACGGAATACTCTTGACACACGCATGCAACATATTTCGTTGCATGTGCTACGCACACGCTTCCAATGCGTGGCGAACTTATCAAAATCTAAAGAAGATTCCTTAAATAATTCCTTTTAGGGGAGTACTCAAGGAATCTTATGGTAGCATGCAACGTGATGAGTTGCGCGCGTTATAGACCCACAACGCATGACGTTGCAGCGTTATCAAAAGGAGAATGCCATCCCAAAAGAGCTGAGTAGCCGCCTCGTGCCATCCCCAGCAACGCTACCTGCCAACTGGAAACACATAAAAAGTCAGCGTTGCTGAGTGAGTTCTAGTTTTATAATAAACATACTTTGTTTATATTAAAAACCGTTCATCCTTTACACGTGATCATACATCGTACATACATATAGATAATGTCTTTATTATCCCTTTCATTCGTTCGTGCATTCTTGTCGTTTCGTTCTCATATGGATCCTGTCAGGCTTTACCCACTTCATGGCACATAGCGATGATTACTATGGTCGAATGACAAGGATCCCGTTACATCTTTACTTGCACATTGGACATCTTTTGTACCACTACCATCTGCTATACCCCAAACGTTATTAGCTACCGGGCCGAAGTCATTAAATGAACAGCAAAACGTATGCCCGGTACTAGAGGTAAGCGGTAGAGGTACCATACATATGGTCAATCACAAAGAAGGACCCGTTAAACTTATCCAATGTTTGCAAGACATCATTCATTCGTTCGTTCGTTAATGCATGTATTCATCATCTTTCATTCATTCGTTCATTCATTAATACATGCATTCATCATCGTGTTCCTCTTTCGTTATCTTTCACTTTACGTTACATAATACTTCGTTCGTTCGTTAATACGTAAAGTCATGGAAAGATATTCATTTATTATTATAGGAACACACACACACCATACATACATCATCATACATACATCATCGTACATTCATCATCATACATTCCTCATCGTACATTCATCATCATACATTCATCATCATACCTCATCATACATTACCTCGTATATTCATCGTCTACATCCTCAATCATTACTAGGCACTTACCCCCGTATCCTTCCCGAATCCGGGGCTTGCTAGGCGTCATCTTGAGTGCCAAAGCACTAAGTGTCCCATCAAGACATTAGGGACTCATACTAGGACCCTATATAACATATCTAGTCCCCAATCATACCTTAAACGTCTAACACAACATTATTCCCAAATGGGTCATACATACATACATCATTAAACCAGTTTATATGTGTTCCAGCCCCAAAACCATTTAAAACAAGTAAATGAGGGGTCCTAGAACTCACCTGTGCTTGACAAGCAGCTTCTCAATCAAGCCTTTAAGACGCGGGTCACACTACACTGCCTGCAGATAAGTTAACACTCAAAAGAGTTAATTTCTGCCTAATTTCGCTACTAATTTCGCAGGTAGTTTCGCCCGTAAATTCGCCCGTAGTTTCGCCGGGCGAATTAGCAGTTTCGCTGCTAGTTTCGCTGGGCAGCATTCTGCCAGTTTCGCTGGACAGATTCGCTACCTCGAGCGCCCAACTTTCGTTGGAATTCCCTAGTTTCGCAATATCTAAGGTCAACTTGGACATTGGCATAGTCATCAGCGAAACCATAGTTTCGCTCAGGCGAATATGTAGTTTCGCTGCAGCGAAACTGTAACTTCGCTGTAGGTTCCTCCAGTTTCGCTGGACGAACTTACAGTTTCGCTAGACGAGACCTTAATTTCGCAGAACGAGCTGAAATTTACGAATCAGCTCGTTTTAGCCCAAAAATCCAATCCTTTCCACCCAAACCCTTGCATTATCATCCAGGAAGCTATATCTAAGCTTCTTACACGTTTTATTACCCTAAAACGTGTGTTTTGGGCGATTTTTGCCACTAGAAACCCCAAAAACCCCAAACTCGGGTTTTTTCACCAAATGTGGCAATTTAGATACGTTTCTTACCTTGATTCTTGTAGTTTTGGAGTCCACAAACACCAGCCTTCGATTCTTGACCACCCGAGCTTCGATCCGGCACTTTCTCTCTCTACACTTTCTCTCTCTAGAATGGCGTTTGAGTGAAAATGAGAGTTGCTCAGCTGATCCATCTATTTATATGCCAGGCGTTCCCGGGACCCCAAATTCGTTAAACTCGTGACCCGGAGGGTTAACTCGGTGTAATACCCGCAACCACTCCATATTCATTAAATGGTTTTCATCCGAGCCCATCACTATCATCTGACTCGATCAGAAAATTTTCCGGGCGTTACAAGTCCACCCCCCTTATTTAGGTTTCGTCCCCGAAACCTGTCACTCTTCGAACAAATGTGGGTAATGCTGTCTCATCTCTTCTTCAGTCTCCCACGTGACTCCGATCCCTTCCTGTGCTTCCACTGTACGCGCACAAGAGAACCACTTTGTTTCTTAGCCGTTTCTCTTTTCTATCAATGATCGCCACTGGTTGCTCCACATAGTTGAGCCGTTCGTCTACTTCGATATCCTCCAGCGGAACGACCATATCTTCATCGGCTAAACATTTCCTCAGATGAGATACATGGAAGGTCGGGTGAATTCCACTCAGTTCATCTGGTAGCTCCAACCTATAGGCCACCTCTCCCACACGGGCGATAATTCGGAAAGGGCCTATATACCGCGGGCTCAGTTTTCCCCGCTTTCGGAACCTAATGATTCCCTTCCAAGGCGAAACCTTTAACATGACTCGATCACCGACCTTGAACTTTATCGGTCTTCGCCTCTTGTCAGCATACGACTTTTGTCTGTCCTTCGCCGCCTTCATGAAGGCTTTGATCTTTTCTAACTTTTCAGTCGTTGCTTCCACTACCTCGACGCCTCCCAGTTCCTTCTGTCCAATGTCTCCCCAACATACGGGCGTCCTACATTTCCTACCGTATAACATCTCGTAAGGTGGCATGCCAATACTGGCATGGTAACTGTTATTGTACGAGAATTCTGCTAACGGCAGGTGATCGTCCCAACTTCCTCCAAAATCGATCACGCACGCCCGAAGCATGTCTTCGAGTGTTTGGATCGTCCTCTCAGACTGACCGTCTGTCTGAGGATGATATGCCGTGCTAATATGTAGCCTCGTTCCCATCGCATCATGGAATCTCTTCCAAAACTTGGAGGTAAACCGGGTGTCACGGTCAGACACAATAGACACCGGTACGCCATGACGAGCTACAATTTCTTTAATGAATAGATCCGCCAATCTTTCAGACGAATATGTCTCGCGGATCGGTAGAAAGTGGGCACTCTTTGTCAATCGGTCAACTATCACCCATATAGCATCATACCCTTTCGGGGTACGTGGTAGCTTCTTAATAAAGTCCATGGTGATGTGCTCCCACTTCCACTCGGGTATATCCAATGGTTGGATCTTCCCGTACGGTTTCTGGTGCTCGGCCTTTACCTGTGAACAAGTCAGGCACTTACTCACATATTCCACCACATCACGCTTCATGCCTGGCCACCAATAATCTTTCTTCATGTCTTGGTACATCTTGGTAGCACCGGGGTGAATGGAATATCGAGTCTTATGGGCCTCATCCATGATCCTTCCACGTAGATCCCCATACCGAGGAATCCACACTCGCCCAAATCGGGTCTTAACACCTAGAGTGTTCTCACCCAATTCTGTAACTAGACCTCTCATCCTTTCGGAGTTTAGACGATCTTCCTTCAAAGCCTCGTCTTGGAACTCCTTAACCTGCGTCATCAGGTCTGAGGTCATAATCAGCTGGCAAGCCTTCACCCGAATCGGTTCGGGCCTTTCCTTCCGGCTAAGGGCATTAGCCACCACGTTGGCCTTACCCGGGTGGTAATGGATTTCACAATCATAATCTTTTATCAGCTCCAACCACCGCCTCTGCCTCATGTTTAGATCTTTCTGCTCGAAGAAGTACTTCAAGCTCTTGTGGTCCGTGAAGATGGTGCACTTCGTCCCGTATAGATAGTGTCGCCAAATCTTCAACGCGAAAACCACCGCAGCTAGTTCTAGGTCGTGCGTGGGATAATTGACTTCGTGGGTCTTCAATTGTCAAGACGCATAGGCTATGACCTTTCCGCGTTGCATCAATACGCAACCTAGCCCAGAATAGGATGCATCCGAATAGACCACCAAGTCTTCATTTCCCTCGGGCAATGTCAAGACAGGAGCTTGTGTCAGTCTCTTCTTCAATTCCTCAAAAGCATTCTCCTGTTCTCGACCCCACACGAACTTTACGTCCTTGCGAGTCAATTTTGTCAAAGGTGAGGCTATCTTGGAGAAGTCTTGAATAAATCTCCTATAGTAGCCCGCCAGCCCCAAGAAGCTGCGAATCTCGGTTGGCGTCTTTGGTGACTTCCATTGCAGGACGGCCTCAACCTTTGCTGGGTCCACCATTATTCCTTCTGCATTCACTACGTGGCCCAGAAATTGCACCTCGCGTAACCAAAAGGCGCATTTGGAGAACTTGGCATACAATTTCTCCCTTCTCAACGTTTCCAATACTTCCCGAATGTGGTCGGCATGCTCTGTCTCGCTTTTCGAATAAATCAGGATATCATCGATGAACACAATCACTGATTTATCTAACATTGGCCGACACACTCGGTTCATCAAATCCATAAAAGCAGCCGGCGCATTGGTCAACCCAAAAGACATGACAAGAAACTCATAGTGACCGTAGCGCGTACGAAAGGCTGTTTTAGGGATATCCTGCTCCCTCACCTTCAGTTGATGGTAGCCCGGTCGAAGATCTATCCTGGAAAACCAACTGGCACCCTGAAGTTGGTCAAACAAGTCATCGATCCTTGGTAAGGGGTATCTGTTCTTCACCGTCAGCTTATTCAGCTCGCGGTAGTCAATGCACATTCGCATACTACCATCCTTCTTCTTTACGAACAGAACTGGAGCACCCCAAGGTGAGATACTCGGTCGAATAAACCCCTTATCCAGCAGCTCCTGCAACTGCTCCATCAACTCTTTCATCTCCGTCGGAGCCAAGCGATACGGTGCTTTTGCGACAGGTTGGGCACCCGGTATCAGGTCGATCTGGAACTCGATCTCTCGGTCTGGTGGCAAACCCGATAAGTCTTCGGGAAACACATCTGGAAAGTCACACACCACTGGTACATCGCATAGCTGTGGTGTTGGCGTCTCTACGTTCTTTACATAACATAAGTAGGCGCTACATCCGCGCCTCATGCACTTTCCCGCCACCGCCATCGAGATCACCTTTGGAATCGTCGTAACTCGATCGCCATATATTGTCACCGGACTTCCGTCGGTCGCCGTCAGTCTAATCATCTTCCTTCGGCACACGATATTCGCTTCGTAGGTTGCTAACCAGTCCATTCCTAACACTACATCGAATCCTCCTAGAGGCATCACATGTAACATGGCAGCAAACCTATGGCCCTCTAATTCTATAGTACAGCCCTCTATCACATCCGTAACCCTAGTGGACTTACCAATAGCGGTTTCTACGTCAAAGGACTTATCAAGGCATTTCCTCCTAACAGGCAGTTTAGCACAGAAGGTAGTAGAAATAAAACTCCTACTGGCACCCGAATCAAATAATACAGAGGCTAAAATTTGGTTTATTAGGAACGTACCGGACACAACGTCAGGGTCCGTTCTAGCCTCCTCTTGCGTCATCGTGAACGCCCTAGCCTTTGCCCTCGGTGCTTCTCCTCCCGTCTTCTTCTCCCCAGAGCTCTCAGCCCTCGGCTTCTTGCAATCCCTGCTCATATGACCACTTTCCCCACAGTTAAAACACTTGCCCATCCGGCAATCCTTGGCCATATGCCCAGTCCTCCCACATTTGAAGCAGATGTTGGATCCCCACTTGCACTCCCCCGAGTGCTCTTTCCCACACTGTACACACTTCCTCAACCCTGCTCCCTTCACGACCACTCGGCGGTCGTCTACCCTTGCCTTCTTGTTACTTGTCGAGGTATCACCTCGACCAAACCTCTTTCCCTGCCAACCCTTCTCTCCACCTGCCTTCTTTCCACCCTCAGCTTTCACCAACGCAGCTCTCTCATCGTACAACCTTCCCGCCAAATCCACCGCCGACCTGAAAGTACTCGGTCGAGCGGAAATCAAATGCCAACGAATTTCGGCTGGCAACCCTTGAATATACCGGTTGATCTTTCGAGACACCGGCGTCACCTGCTCTGGCACCAACAGCGCCAACTCGTTAAACTTGGTGGTATATTGTTGGTGGGTCATCGTCCCCGCCTCCAACTGCAGGAACTGTCTCTCTATCCTATCCATTTCCCGTCGAGGACTGAATTCCTCAATCACCAGCCTTTTCAACTCAGCCCACTTCATCTTCCCTATAGCCCTGCTACCCTCGGCTTGGACTATATTTTTCCACCAGCATAGAGCCGACCCTGTGAAAGAGTGGGTAGCAAACTTCACCTTCTTGTCCTCCTGGCAATCACTAATATCGAGGACAGCTTCCATTTCCATCACCCATTGGTGAGCATCAGTAGCTGTACCAGACCCATCAAAGGTTGGGGGCTTGCACCTCACAAATTTCCCGTAGTCACAACCACGGGCTGTCTCCCGTACCTGTTCTTCCTCCTCATCATCGGACAATACTGTTTCTGCCCCTGCCTGTTGCTGTCCACCGGAGGACTGATTTCTCCCCCGTCTCTCATCCTCACGTACTGCCTTTAACACTTCTGTCATTACAGACGGTAAGATCGTCTGCATAACCTGGTGCACCTCCTCGACAACTGCCTCCTTCACCGAGGCCCTAAAATCATCACTCTCATCCCTTTCCCCCGAAGGTGTAGTATTAGGTTCTTCAGGAACCTTCTTCTCTTGTCTAGGCCTTCCTCTTGTGGCTCGTGGTTCCACACCACTTCCGCCACTGCCTCCACCAAGTGGGGCTTTAGATGATCTACCACCGACCATCTTCTATCTCACACTGAAAGGTTCAAATACCAACACGGTCATTCAAGGAAATAGCTCAGTTTATGTCAAGTACAGTAAGTTGCTAATTACAGTGGCCAGTTGTGATTAGTCACTTACTCTACTTTTCGCACCCCAAGCATTACCCTTACTGACTACATCAGTATCTAAATCTAACAGCACACATAAACCACATTACACGCGCACATAACTTTGATTATCATTAAGAAAATACCTGATGGCACGCAGCTACTCAGATGGCATTCATCCCCTTTCTGTCCCATTTCTCAGTTTAAGTTTTAGGTTTTTTTTTTTTTGAAAATTTACCCATTTTACTTAAACTTTTGCTCTGATACCAACTTGTAAGGCCCCGCTCGCCGGGCGCCCTACTGTTGGTGGTTCATCGCACATATAACGTACATAATCATAAATCAACGCAGCGGAAATGATAAAAATATGCATTCTCATTCATTCATAAAAGTCATTACATAATAGACTCAATTACAAAACGAAGCTTTCTCTACTTGTCTCTCCTCATAAGATCATACAGCGACCTCTAGAGGAGATATTAAGTTCAAACATATAAAGTTTATAATTTTTATACTAAAGAATATTCCTTAGGTAATTCCGTACATCAGAACCCTGACGGAATACTCTTGACACACGCATGCAACATATTTCGTTGCATGTGCTACGCACACGCTTCCAATGCGTGGCGAACTTATCAAAATCTAAAGAAGATTCCTTAAATAATCCCTTTTAGGGGAGTACTCAAGGAATCTTATGGTAGCATGCAACGTGATGAGTTGCGCGCGTTATAGACCCACAACGCATGACGTTGCAGCGTTATCAAAAGGAGAATGCCATCCCAAAAGAGCTGAGTAGCCGCCTCGTGCCATCCCCAGCAACGCTACCTGCCAACTGGAAACACATAAAAAGTCAGCGTTGCTGAGTGAGTTCTAGTTTTATAATAAACATACTTTGTTTATATTAAAAACCGTTCATCCTTTACACGTGATCATACATCGTACATACATATAGATAATGTCTTTATTATCCCTTTCATTCGTTCGTGCATTCTTGTCGTTTCGTTCTCATATGGATCCTGTCAGGCTTTACCCACTTCATGGCACATAGCGATGATTACTGTGGTCGAATGACAAGGATCCCGTTACATCTTTACTTGCACATTGGACATCTTTTGTACCACTACCATCTGCTATACCCCAAACGTTATTAGCTACCGGGCCGAAGTCATTAAATGAACAGCAAAACGTATGCCCGGTACTAGAGGTAAGCGGTAGAGGTACCATACATATGGTCAATCACAAAGAAGGACCCGTTAAACTTATCCAATGTTTGCAAGACATCATTCATTCGTTCGTTCGTTAATGCATGTATTCATCATCTTCATTCATTCGTTCATTCATTAATACATGCATTCATCATCGTGTTCCTCTTTCGTTATCTTTCACTTTACGTTACATAATACTTCGTTCGTTCGTTAATACGTAAAGTCATGGAAAGATATTCATTTATTATTATAGGAACACACACACACCATACATACATCATCATACATACATCATCGTACATTCATCATCATACATTCCTCATCGTACATTCATCATCATACATTCATCATCATACCTCATCATACATTACCTCGTATATTCATCGTCTACATCCTCAATCATTACTAGGCACTTACCCCCGTATCCTTCCCGAATCCGGGGCTTGCTAGGCGTCATCTTGAGTGCCAAAGCACTAAGTGTCCCATCAAGACATTAGGGACTCATACTAGGACCCTATATAACATATCTAGTCCCCAATCATACCTTAAACGTCTAACACAACATTATTCCCAAATGGGTCATACATACATACATCATTAAACCAGTTTATATGTGTTCCAGCCCCAAAACCATTTAAAACAAGTAAATGAGGGGTCCTAGAACTCACCTGTGCTTGACAAGCAGCTTCTCAATCAAGCCTTTAAGACGCGGGTCACACTACACTGCCTGCAGATAAGTTAACACTCAAAAGAGTTAATTTCTGCCTAATTTCGCTACTAATTTCGCAGGTAGTTTCGCCCGTAAATTCGCCCGTAGTTTCGCCGGGCGAATTAGCAGTTTCGCTGCTAGTTTCGCTGGGCAGCATTCTGCCAGTTTCGCTGGACAGATTCGCTACCTCGAGCGCCCAACTTTCGTTGGAATTCCCTAGTTTCGCAATATCTAAGGTCAACTTGGACATTGGCATAGTCATCAGCGAAACCATAGTTTCGCTCAGGCGAATATGTAGTTTCGCTGCAGCGAAACTGTAACTTTGCTGTAGGTTCCTCCAGTTTCGCTGGACGAACTTACAGTTTCGCTGGACGAGACCTTAATTTCGCAGAACGAGCTGAAATTTACGAATCAGCTCGTTTTAGCCCAAAAATCCAATCCTTTCCACCCAAACCCTTGCATTATCATCCAGGAAGCTATATCTAAGCTTCTTACACGTTTTATTACCCTAAAACGTGTGTTTTGGGCGATTTTTGCCACTAGAAACCCCAAAAACCCCAAACTCGGGTTTTTTCACCAAATGTGGCAATTTAGATACGTTTCTTACCTTGATTCTTGTAGTTTTGGAGTCCACAAACACCAGCCTTCGATTCTTGACCACCCGAGCTTCGATCCGGCACTTTCTCTCTCTACACTTTCTCTCTCTAGAATGGCGTTTGAGTGAAAATGAGAGTTGCTCAGCTGATCCATCTATTTATATGCCAGGCGTTCCCGGGACCCCAAATTCGTTAAACTCGTGACCCGGAGGGTTAACTCGGTGTAATACCCGCAACCACTCCATATTCATTAAATGGTTTTCATCCGAGCCCATCACTATCATCTGACTCGATCAGAAAATTTTCCGGGCGTTACACTCTATAACCAAGGCTCTGATACCAATCTGTCACACCCTAGCTTAGAGCGGAAACACGAGGATGCGACGGATTGGATCGTCATAACACTTGGTTTGTTTACAGAGAAATAATACATGCAAAATCCTCGTGTCATGACGTCGCCCGACACAAAGGTGACTTGTGTCGTGGTTAGTCAGTTCCACGACTATCATATTCTTATTGATTCTAAATCCAAAATACACAGAATTCACAAATGAAAACAAATGATATACATTACTAATGCAAAACTATTGAAATCCTGAGGGTCTCTGCTAAGGCATCAGCTCTAGCTATCCTCTTTGATTATGTTCACCTGAAAAGATATGCTCAAAAATGTCAACACATAATGTTGGTGACTTCCGCAGGTTTAAATTGAAAACATGTAGTTGATGCTGTATAGAATTTGATATGGAATCATACTGTTATAAGCAAGCAAAACCGCATAACATGTGTTTTAGACAACCAAACCTAATGACGTTATGCATATAAATTAGACGGAATATATTCACCCATGGCCTGATTGCTGGTAGCTGTGTTGGTAACTAACAAGTTAACCAATCGTCGATGGGTGGGGGTGTCAACCCAGTAGTACTACCAATACCTAACCGCGGGTTCCCAAACCGGGAATTAATGGTTGTAAGATGATCCATAGAATAACACCATGTATGTATGCAAAACAGTATCACGTTGATTCCAAGTATGAAAAATTATATGTAAGATTGTACAGCATTGAAAATGGGTGAGCATACTTTTCCCCAATTGATTGAAAACATTGAAAACTTGTATAAGCATAAAAAGGGGCCACGAAACTCATCTTGAATTGATGTAATGCACAAAGACTTCACAGAATAAAGCAATACACGATCAAACACGATCAATACCTATTATTGATTATAACTAAGCCTTTAAAACAATTCAGCGCGAATAGAATTCGAGTCGGTTCGGTTTGACTCGTACACGATTAGATATATGTATTCAAGTTTGATTATAAATTTAGTGTTTCTTGGGTTTAATATCTGATAATGTTTAGATATATTATGTATAAATTCGTCGTAATATTTTGAAATATTATTTAACATTGCTTACGATTACATATATAACTTATAATTACGTTTGTAAATAATTTATGTATAATTTCTATGATTTTTCACGATTATTTTATAATTAATTACGATATAATGCCTATTTTTATAAAAATGATTATTTATAATATTTATAAATAATATTTTATAAAGATTTTTAAGGTTTTTAAATAAAATAAATTTACAGAAAATAATTTTGTGAGATTTAAAATAAGGAAAGTTTATAAAATTTATTTTTATAATTTTTAAGATATTTTCCATAATTTTTAGAGGCTTAAAAAGCTTTAAAAAAAATAAATGAGGGTGCCCGGGGTCGAACCCGGGACCTCAAGGTTGATATGCAATCACAGAACCAGTAAACCAAAGGCCTCAGCCGCGATGGTATTCAGTTCTGCTTATTTTTAAACATGGTTCCCCAGTTTCCCCCAACTTGACATAAACCCTAATTCGATTTGGGTCAAATTGACCCTCATTTTGATTCTGTTAATGGATAATTTCATGGGGCTTTTGTTCCCCATGATAAATCGAGTAGATTAATGCATCTAATTACCTGATTATGTTTCGAATTATAGATGAACACCACGAAGAACAGGTCGCGGTTATCTTGAATTTGAATGTTGATCAAACTTTGATGGAAATCAAATTAACTGCACAGAAAGCTTCTAATTGTGCTAATGAGTGAAAACCCTCTGCTAATTATAGGTTAGAAGGCTCGGAGAGTGGGGTTCGATTAGTTGCAGGTCGCGACAGAGGGAAAGGATTGAATTCGATGTTTGTATGTGTTTCAGGTGCGAGTTCAGATTGTATTAGATTGGAGATTTATATAGGATCGTTCATGATGTATTAATTTGATTAAAGTGGTGTATGAGTGGGTTATCGAGCCGTTGAACGTTCGGAAAATAAAGTGAAAAAGATTATAGTCGTTAATTTACCGTTACGACGCGTTTTAGGGGTGCATTGGGTTCGATTCTTGTCTGCGAAGTGGTTGGGTGTAATTTGAGCTGTTAAAATTGAGTTTTTAGTGGGTTTTTGGTGGTCGCCGGCGAGTCGCCGGAGACTCGCCGGAATTGTGCCGGAAAAACAGGGTTTGGGCGGAGGGTTGGTTTTGAAACTTTTAAAGTTACACAAATGGTCCCTGCGGTTTATGTTTTATTAATTTATGTTATAAACTTGTTCTTATAGTTTCAAAATTGACCAATTGCCCCCTGGACTTTATTATTATTATTATTATTGTTATTATTATTATTGTTATTTATTATTATTATTATTATTATTATTATTATTATTATTATTATTATTATTATTTTTAGAGTAAATTACCGTTTGCATCCCTGAGGTTTGGTGATTTTATCCATTTGCATCCCTACAGTTTAAAAATCCTCATATACCCCCTAACGTTTTATTTTTGTTCTCATTTGCATCCAAATGACTAACGACGTTAAATAATTCAGTTAACTTTTTATAAAATAACGAAATTACCCTTTGACCACCACAAACTCTCTTTCTCTCTCTCATTCTTTCTCAAATATAAACACACATACACACACACATTCTCTCTCTCATCACTCCATCACCACCACCATCAACACCACCACGCATCACCACCGTAACCGCCCCTTACCATCACCATAGGTTAAAACCCCTAAAAGATCACCGACCCTTACCATCATCATCTTCTTCTTCTTCTTCTACTTGTGGTTTCCATAACACAAAACAACCCTCTACCTCCAATGCTGAAAAAACTCCAGTCACGGCGGCGACCTCGCAACACCACCCACATCTGCACCCTAATCGCCGCCCTCCTCCTCCTCCTCTCCGCCACCACCCTCTACCTCCTCCTCAGCTCCGACCACCGCCACCACCACCGTCACTCTGACCAACTCACCTTCGGCCCCCTCCTCGACGACATCGACCCCACCGACCGCAACTCTTCCGAAGAACAGATCAACATCCTCGGGCGTATAATGAATGAATTCAAGAAGGTGCCTTTCGTTAGTAAGAACATTGTATCAAAATCGAAGCTTGAGGGCGAACAAGATAGCAAGAGTGAGATCAAGATTGCAGAGAGAAGAACTTTGGATGATGTTGTGAGTAGTAAAGATGAGAGGATTCAGCAGGTTGTGGATAAAGGGAGTGAGTTTAGGACTACTAGTGATGAGGTGACATTATTGTGAATCTTGTTTTGAAATTCTGAAATTGAAGTGAAATTGGGTTGATTTTGGTGATGGGTGTTGGTGTTTGATTTGTGTATTGTTGTTGTTGTTATGATTTAGGTATGATAATGGGGGTATCTGCATCATCATTTTGGTATAATTTAAGAGCATCTGCATCATGATTTTGCTCTTAGTGTTGCTCTTAGCTCTGTTGATGGTGGTGGTGATGGAGTGATGAGAGAGAGAGAGAGAATGTGTGTGTGTGTTATATTTGAGAAAGAAAGAGAGAGAGAAAGAGAGTTTGTGGTGATCAAAGGAGAAGAAGAAGATGACGTTGATAGTACAATTAAATTGTGACAAGGGTAATTTTTCATTTTATAAAAAGTTAACTGAATTATTTAACGTCGTTAGTCATTTGGATGCAAATGAGAATAAAATAAAACGTTAGGGGGTATATGAGGATTTTTAAACTGTAGGGATGCAAATGGTTAAAATCACCAAACCTCAGGGATGCAAACGGTAATTTACTCTTATTATTATTATTATTATTATTATTATTATCATTATTATTATTATTTATTATTATTATTTTTATTATTATTATTATTAACACGAACCTGTATACGAGAAATTCAACTAAAACAGTATATATATATAATAAATATGTATATATAAAAATAATAAATAAGTAAGGATAGTTAACACACACGGAACGAGTACACGAAGATAATTCGGTTAACACGATAAATAGACTATGAACATATGTGAGGATCGTTAATACACACGGTGAGTTAACGAACTTAATGTAAATTTACAGACCTACCGGTGACAAATGCTACACACCATCACATTCACCACATGATCTTCAACAAAAAGAATCTTGGTTTCCTTTCAGATTTGGGAATATCTTGAATGTTTCTAGAACTTTGTTCATCAGTAGGTGAACATGAAACCATATGTAGATCATAGTGATTCTCTTTTTCTTTCTTGATGCATTTTGTTTTCATTTCCTGAGGTACACTGATGTCAACCTCTGATGACTCGTTGTCAGCTATATCATCAAATCCATCTGTATCATCTGAGCTTTCACACAAATATGAAAGTAGACCCACAATGTTCTTTGCTTGATATTGTGAGATGTCACACTGGTTCTATCTGAGATCCTGGTGTGTGACACGCCTGACGGTAAAACCCCGTTAGCGGATTTTGAGGGTGTGACATATACAAAGAAAAAGTAAATTATAATTTTATATAACTAAAAGAAAATTACATTATTATACAAATAAAAACAAAAGTACATTTTAATAAATACAAAAAAATATACATTTTTATTAATACGGGTCTTCGGAAGGGTCCTGATACGAAGATACTCACATTTAATTATTGTGTTTAAACCTCCACCTAACTTGTGGATAATCTACAATCATGTCCATTCATATGAAATGTTCATGATCAGCAAACCCGGACATAAAAACCGGCCCGTTTAACCTTGCCATATTCTTAGGGGTGAGAACTTGAAAGACTCAACGAGGCAAGAAACATATGTACCACCAAAAATACGTCTGCTATTCTTTATATGTCAGGTTTTGCACAACCTCCTGTTAATCAAACAAAATAAAAAACAAATCATTCTTAGTCATCCCGCCACTCATCATCCTACGTAAAACTATAGTATGACCAATAACCTGGTGAAGATATCTATATAATGGATCGTTTATTTTTGTAGCTTTCGTTTTATTATTATGCTCATATTTCCCCTCATCAAGTTCTTGCCAAAACATTGATGCATAATTATAATATTTAGGAAATTTCGTAAGAGCATTCAAAATATCAGATTGATGGGTCTCTTAAAATATGTATAAACCCATCAAAACAACTAACTGGGCCACAAAAAAATTACGTGATCCCCCCCTCCGAGTACGAAAGTGATAGCATCTTCGTCACTATTAAATGACCAAAAAAAATTATAAGTCAACAAAAATAAATTAAACATCAATGACATTAATATATATAATCTCATTAGATTAGCATACATATAGTTATGGTTGTCCGAGTCGAAATTAAAATGAAGAAAAACTCCAAACAAAGCTCTCTATATTGCGGGCCATTAATGGAAAAAAAACTTCTCCACGGCTTATTATGTTACGAGAACGGGTAAATTCCCCGAGGTCCCGTAACAAGCTTCAGGATATTAAACGTGAAGTCTCTAATTCTTTATCTAAAATCTTTTGAAACCTTTTATATTCATCTGATCCTTAATGAAACTGAAGACAAGGGTGATTCAAAACACGAATCGATGCGGTATCTTGACGTGATTACCTGAAAAGTTTACAATCAGTAACAAAAAAATATATTTAATTAAAGTTTATACTAATAATAACAATATAACCTTTGTTAATACTAAAATCTTTAAAAATTTTAACAAGAAGAAGGTGATTAATTGTTGGTGAAATATGATGAATGGATGGTTGAATGCTTGATATGACTTGTTGGTGAAATGTGGTGAATGAGGTGGTAAAATCAGGTATAATAAGGGGATGGTGGGTGGTAATTAAAAATGGTAGTGGGTGGTTGTGTTATTAATGGAATCTGCTGAACAACAATAAACGACCATTTATAATGGTATAAACAACTGTTTACCAAGAATTGTTTGAAAATGAAACTGAAACAAACATCGAGATTTGAAATTTCAAAAAGTAATCCTATAAATTAAACGACCTTTTGTGGTGGGTCAAACGACCGTTTGCATAATAATAAACGATAGTTTATTCGCAGCTATCATTTCAATAGTATATGAAACACAGTATTCTTCCTAAAATACTTTATAACAAACTTTTTTACTATAATTTAATTTCAACTATTATAAAAAAATTAATTGTTGATTAAAAAACTATTTTTACTTGAACCCTTACATTTCCTATAACATGCGTGTAGCTATTTTTTATCACATATTGATCTCATCCATTAATTACTAAAATGAATGGCTGAGATTATTTGTTACACTCTTTAGAAAAAACACATTTTTATAAGAACCACCGTCTTTATATTTATTTTATTTTTGAATGTGTTTTAATTATTAGAAGTTTATATTTGTATTTTTTATATTTTGAAATTTTAAAATGGTTATGATGTTATTCCGTTTTTGAAACTAGTCTAACTGGTGTGATTATGATCGGTTAGATTATCAACTTATCCGTCTGGTTCTCAAATATTGATTAGCACACATCATACTCTTGATAAGAAAAAAAGGTATAAAATAGAAGACTCTAATGAGTTATAGTTGTGGCCTTGTGAGTTGAAATGAAAGAAATGGTTTAGCCGAAGATAAAATACTAGGGTAATGCAAAAGTTTGAGGGAAAAAAAAAGTTTTACCTTATGCACCTATAACTCAAGTTATTTATGTTCTTGAAATGCCCAACCTAAACAAGTTTATCAGAAAATCAGTATATAATACTTTCAAAGCCATATGAAAAGGGAGCAACAAATGTATGGAATGCTCTAAACGGCCAAAACTCGTGAAACGAAGGTGTTAACATGATTAAGTGTATAGTTTCGAACTTTCAAATAATAAATAAGTTATACCTAAGAAGGTTTTCTAACCATTTTCGAATAAGTTCAAACGAACTCTGAGGACGCGTCACACCATCCTTGTTGCTACGTACGTTAACTTTGATTTGACAGATTCATCCAATTAAACCCAAACTCAAAGGAGGACCACAAGCTCGGGGTTCGACGAATGAGAAAGTCTCGGCATTAATAAAATGGAGTTAGCTGTGAAAGAAAGAGCCCGACATTCATATTAATCAATGTTGGAATCAACTTGTCAAACTCTAACATCTTAGCTTTTAAGGGTTGGCTTTCAAAGTTTAACTTTAGGGTTTAGAGTTTGATGAGTCCATTCCAGCTACACTATGAATTAAACTGGAATACATGTTGTAATATTGTTTATAAAAAAGTCAATCACATGACTTCTCTTTTTCTTCTAAATGGTATTTTATATTGTCTTGGGTGAGGTTAGAACCTCTAATTTTTTTGTTATGAGACTTCCCTCACCCCTATAGGTTAATCTTGATGGGTACAGGTCAATTCGGATGACGGACGAACGGGTTAGTAAGTTTTAAATAGTTTAAAGTTGATAAAGTCATGAGTGAGTTGTTTAATTTGTTAACTAATTAAGTAACGTGGGGTAGTAGCAAAAAGATAGGTGTCGGTCAGTTGTGCTCATGATTTCATCCACGTTCATGCATGTAGTTGTATATATGTATGTTGGGTCTTGATGAAATAAACTAGAAAAAAGTTTGAACAATAAAATTATTATGATTCTGCGTGTGTTTTTGGTGTACGTTTTTTGGGCCTAAAACCAATAATCCCAACCCTCACCCATTCACATTATTTCTCTTTATCATGTGATAACGAATAAAAATGCATAATGGTCTAGAAGTTTTATCTAGGATGAAACTTAACCAAGCAAAATATATTAATATCAGTTTTCACACAAAAAAGGACATTAGTTAACTATTCATCCGATAAAACTTAAGTACCCATTCACACACTTATTGTAAGATGATCATTTCCTGCACTTAGATTGAACATTATCCTCAATGTTCATGACACACATATAGCAAGCACCTAGTAAAATACACACATTCGACTGTAGCCAACAATGATACAAGTAATACACCTTACAAAGAAAAAAAAGCCATAGTAAAATGCACACATTCAATTGTCAAGATGTTGTGTTGGAAGCACAAAGATGCTGCAACAGCCTTGAAGGATGTATTTATGGTAGTAATAGTGATGATGGTTTGAGGCAGGGCAGAGCTATGTCTTGATGACAAGATTGTGTGAAGGCTTACTGTAATTGTGGTGGACACCACGCCACGAATACCGGCCGGGAGGATCAATGTGTGACATGACTAATTGATTATCGTGCCAGTGTCGTGTTCATGTAAAATTTTCAGGGTGTCAGATTCAGCCCCCGACCAACCACGAACATGACCTTTTAGTAGCCCTAGCTATAGGCTGCTAAACAAGTTGTGTTTGCAGGATGATGGGTTGAACCCGACACGAAGTTGAAACATGAACCCGAAATCGTGTCACACGTAAACCTGAGCATAACACTTATTTTTATTTTTAGACACAAACACGGCCTGTTTAACTAAGAAAAAAAATTATCTAATTTTTTCACATATTACTACTTTAAAAAAAGCAATTACGTTTAATTTAAGCCAATTAATTTTTAAAATTCTAAATATGACATAAAAATACTCAATACTATAAGCTATTATATATAAACATATTATAAAAAACTAAAAAAAAATAAGCAAATGGGTTAAACGTGTTCACGGGTTTGACCTAAAATTGACCATTTTCGACTATTCCCAGGTCCACAATTTTGTGTCTCTGTAATATTTTCGTGTCATCCAGAAATTCTGAAAAATTTGTTAGGCAATAGAGGTAGAAAAGGCCATTGCCAACACCATAACAACCTTTAACTATACCACCGCCTCGGGTTACGTACGCCACCTCGTCAAGTGTCGCCATATATACACTCAACTGCCACCTCGGCCGACGCCACCTCCACCTCATGATATATACAAGACCTGCCCTACCATTAGAACTAACCAACTATTTTCATGAAGTTTGCAAACTGGTCTTCTTCGACAACATGTATCTTTAACTCGCACAGATCACTTTCATAGCAACTCCATAGATACGATGTCTCTTCGTCGCATATCACATCGTCCAACGAAGTCAAATTGGTCACAGTATCCGGCAACTCTTCCAGCCCATGACAACCACTCATCTCGAGCACTCTTAGCCCGTTTAGCTCGCCAATCTGGTCAGGCAGTGAGTTTATACTCAAACAATCAGATATATCAAGAAGTATCAACCTATGAAGGTTCCCAATCGACTCGGGTAATTTGGCTAATCTTGTACAAGAATGAAGTCTCAGTACTTCCAAACTTGACAAATTTCCCAACCTTTCAGGAAGAACATCAAGCTCATGGCAGTTGGTGATGCTTAGTTTTTCAAGATGATCAAGACTACATAATCCTGCTGGAAGTTCTTTCAGATCATAACAACTTTCAAACTCAAGCTCTATGAGATTGGGTAACATAGCAGGGTCATAAGTACAAATCTTTAATGCATTACCAATCTCACACATTATTAAAGAAAGCTTCTGCAAGTTCTTTATCTGAAAGATGGACTGAAATGAGGGAGAAAGCGAGATGTGTTCAAGTCTCATTCTTCTTAAGTTGGATAGAGAACTAATCAACGGGAGTTCGTGCAACTCAGTAGGATAAATACCATAGCCTGTTATGTTTAAAACCTTCAGTTCATTGAAGCTTTTGATGAAGTGGGGAAGCGCGTATATTTTACTTCTTATGTTCAGTACCAAAGCTTGAACTCTTGGTGCTTTTAGATCATACCAGACAGAGGAGAAAGTTTCATCTGTAGACAGAAAGTGCATGTACAGTTACTAAAACAATCCATGAAAAAGGTTTTATTTCATGATATGGATAAAGAAATGAAACCTGTTGAAATAGACATGAGACGAGCATCAGCAGGCTGCTGTATTTGTTCAATCCACCACGCGGGTATGTCATTCCCATAAATATCAATCAACAGTCTTTTTCTTTGCGCTATCGGATCTTGGCTACTCAAATGGATGGCCAATTCCCTTAGCAAGTCATGTTGCATGACATAAAGCTCGTTACAATAACCTTCTAGTTCACTAGCATCTTTCCTACAAAATGCAATGAAAAATCAGTTAATAATCAGAAAAAGATAAGATTAAAACAATTATTATTTGTACAAAAATAACAACTTTAACCTTGAGGGGAGAAGATTTAGAAGATTTCTTGAAGAAAGCTCTAGAAGATATTCACTGGTATACATTCCTTCTTTGTCTAGATTGTATAACTCGACCCACATATCCATTAGAGCACAGGCTGAAATCTTTTCATCTTCGGGAAATAAACCCAAATCAAGAAAACAGTCACGAGCTATTGGTATATCCTCAAGTGCATCAACACTGGTCTGAAGACTAAGCAATAACTGGTTGTTTGTAAAAAAAATAGATTGACCTTCGGACCATTTTTGTAAAGTCATTCTCCACTTGAGCACGCCTTGATTGCGTAATGATGCACCAATCACTGTGAGGGCCAATGGAAATCCCTTGCAGAACTTAACCATCTATATATAAAGAAAACCACAACCAAAGTTCACTACTGATATAAATTCATGCAAAATGCAGATATAGTCCACAAAATGTTAGTAAAAAATGAAAACATTACCTTGCTTACAAGATCATCTGGCACGTTATTCTGATTCCTGTCACAAGGAAATGCTGAATGGCAAAGAAGGGTTCTTGCGTCTTCATCGTTTAACAAATTTAATTTGTATGTAGAACCAATTCCCGAAAAAAGGAACCTTGAAGTGACCAAGATAGTGTATCCTGGTATGGGGAACTTAAGTTCCTGAATAAGCGATTCAGATTCGGACCAAACGTCATCTAGGACCAGCAATATCTTCTGTGATCCCATTTGCCTCATCATGTTCTCAAGCTCGTTCTTTGCCTCTTCATTGGTCCGAAACTCACAACTCTTCACATTAAGATGATGTGTTAATAATTTCTGGACAATGGTTTTGAGGGAAGTAGTTCTAGAAACAGTAACATAGAAGATGTTGTCACTAAAATTTCCTAAACAAAACAAGCACACAACAGTCAAAATGAAATGTACTGAACTCTCTCTTAACTATATACGAAGAAGAACATCACAAGCTTAGAGCATTAGAGTATACACAATAGCATTTTTAGCTTCATCTATATAATTCAACTAAATATCATATTTCTTTAAAATTTTATCTTTAAACTTCTTTAACGTCCTACGTCTCATTTTTCATCTCTACTCCATCTCATTCACAATAATTTATTTTTATTATATTTTCTCTTTTTTAAACACAAACAAAAATTATAAAGATTCATGAATAGTGAATCTTTATATTTAGAGAGTCATTATTTATAATTTATAAATTTATTAAATTTAAAGATGAAGATGTGATGTAGGTGGAAGTAAAGATAACCATTTGAATCTGTTGATTCACAAAAAATATTAGGAACAACTCTTCTAATTATCTTTGATTCACAAAGAATACCGACAATCATGTAATCATTGGGAGAACATTAGTTTTTAGAGTTTATGAAAATCAATTTTCTCTCTATCACAAAATGTGTGTTAGTGTGTGATTATCCTAATTGTCTGTATTGTTCATGAAGTACGACAATTAAAAGAGTTATTTCTAGTATTGTTAATGAATCCACATGTTCAATTGGTTATTTTTTGCTTCCGCCTACATCAAAATGGGGATAGGAATCATAATGAATGTGTAAAGCAATCTTCAGATAATAGAGAGAGATAAATATGTTTTATTGTAAATGCTCTTAGTATCAGAGTCTTCACTTTATCTTCATCTCTATTATTTAAAGATTTCTATTCAATTACAGCTACATCAGCACCTCTATAATTTTTAGAGTTTTGAAAATAGTAAATCTCTAAATATAAAGATCTATTATTTATAGATCTTTATAATGAGTGTATAAAAGATAGTAAAACAAGTTTTGTGCGTGAGATATAGATAAAGATGAAGAATAAGTTGTAGTAGGTTAAACAAAATGTTAAATTATATAGATGAAGATGAAGATCTGTTATGGACCGAAACCATTGCAAGGTATGGGACTTGTCCCACATCGGTTGTATGGGCAATTGATGTGGGATTTATAGGCCAAATGGGTTCCCTCACCCATCAGACTAGTCTTTTAGGTTGAGTTCTTCCGTTTGGTCTGTAACAGTGGTATCAGAGCCAACCTCGGAGTGGTGGCCCACGGAGTGGTGGCCTGGAGAGAGCCAGCCGTGACCAACGTGGCCGTGACCAACGAGGACGTTGGTCCTTAAGGAGGGGCGAATGTTATGGACCGAAACCATTGCAAGGTATGGGACTTGTCCCACATCGGTTGTATGGGCAATTGATGTGGGATTTATAGGCCAAATGGGTTCCCTCACCCATCAGACTAGTCTTTTAGGTTGAGTTCTTCCGTTTGGTCTGTAACAAGATCTTAGTGTGAATGCTCTTATACCTTTAATCTTGACGTCATGACAAAGCATCTTTGCCAATGTAGTCTTCCCGCAGCCTCCTGGAGCTGAAATTGTCAGCACCTGGTTATCATCTCTAAGCAGCATGTGTTTCAAAGCTTTAAGATGACGATCGAAGCCAACGATGACATCCGGAAGCTCTTTTAAAGAAGCTACCTCGTAAGCGTTTTTCGCTTTCATCTCTAAAACATTAGCAACAAAAGGGAAAATCAAAACCACAACAATTAAAAGTGAAATTCTGTGACATTTTACCATTCAATAATATAAAGGGGTGTATGATCATGCGAGAATGAAAGAAAATAAATGTACAAAATGATGAAAAAATCTGGAGACTAGAAATATATTGATGAAATTAGGGGATGCATTGAAAATGTGGTAGTGAAATAGCCTTAAGGTTTTATGTTATAAGAAGCGTGTAGTGTGGGCGATAAGATGTTCACTCGGCTAACGGATAGAATTTTGAGATTTTACTTTATGTGATTCTACTTTAATTTTCCTTTATCAACTTTTTACTCTAAATATGTAATACATTTAATCTAAGAAAAATAGATTTTAATAATCTAAATTATTGACTATTAACCAATATTAATCTCAACTAACAATTTAACCAATATTAATCTCAACTTTTAATTTTATTGCCAATAACAGTCTCAGTCTGACTGTTCGTTAACTCCGTTTAGTTTTTTATGATGCCACGTGATGTTGCTCATGCATGAAATGTCATATGACGTATTGCATAATTAAAATAGAAAAAGTGATAAAAAGCTGAGTAATACAATTATATTTCACTATCAAATATATACAAATTTGAATCTGGTCTTTCAGTATGATCACAAGCAATTATATGTCTAAAGAATTAGAGCACCCATCTATGATCTTGTGACATGGATGATTGCCCTTTGATATTGATTTGAATATCAAAGGGCAATCATCCATGTCACAAGATCATAGATTGGTGCTCATAAGTACAAATTGATTATGTGTTATTTAAAATTAAATAATGCATTGCTAAAAAATTTATAGCATCGACTTGTTGAATATGCACATCTGACTCTGAAGTGCTAAATTTAGGATTGTAAATAAGTTTAGCTTGAGTTGGATCCGAGCTTGACTCATTATTATTAATATATTAAAGAGAGTGTGATGAACAGTATTTTATCGTGATTGGCCGGTGTGCCATGTGTTAATTCATGATTGGATGGAAACAGTAGTTTATTGTTTTTTCTGATAATAACATTTATATAAAGTAGTTGATTACATGTCTTTAAGGTGTGGTTGGCCTAATGGTAGAGATGTGCACTATTAATCCTAAGCCACTTGGGTTTGAACCTTGGGATGGGTGGTTTTTATTCCAGGTGTTCTTAAACTTTTTTATGTTTTCATCTGTGTCTTTTTACGAAAATACAATGATTTACCCTATCCCGTAGCAACGGTTATGAATCTAGTTTGATTAAAAAGCCGAACTCGAGATGGAGTAAATTTTACAAGTTTTAATGTTTAACTATTTTACTTATTGGTTTAATTAATATTTTATATATTTGTATTTATAGTTATATGCAACATAATATATATAATTTAATTTTATTATAGTTATATATAAAAATAATATATATTATGTAATTATAATTTTCTTACAACAAACACACACCAACTTTAAACTCTACTCAAGAAATTCAGTTATTATCCGCTTTGTAGGATGACTCGGATAAACATCAGACACAACTAGAGCAAGATTTATTGACATCTATCATATCATATACATAAAAGTATAATTCAATAATAATAAAATTATTCTCGTTCAGGCTTAAAAGAATAATCAAGCCCAATTTATTACCTTGGAACTCATTTATAAAAACGAGTGATTCACGAATGACCCTACTCATTCATACCTCCCGCTTTAACATGTTATTTAACCCATCTAAATAAGCGAGTGGTGGGGGTTTAATGGTAAGTGAAAAGTCTCATAATAAAAAAAGTTGTGAGATTAAACCTCACAAAAAGTATAGTTCGTTTATAAAAAGTTACAAAATGTTTGAATATTTTTTTAACATAGCCAGATATATCTGATATGCTTACTATGCCGCAATAATCTATACTATATAATAAAAGAAAGTTTTTGAGTGACACATGTCAGTTTCTGATAAAGCCTAGACTTTGTATCCTGCCTCTCTCATATTAAATAAAAATAATTTCAAATAAGTAAACTAAATAATTGAATATCTAAAACACAAATCTTATTATTCTAATAAATTATTAAAACATACTACAAGATGCCAATTATATCTTATATTAAATATAATTTTATAGTTATTGATTTTATTATTTACTACTTATAATTTCTTAAAAAAATTCATTATTTATTATTTGATTAATGGCTAATGACATGTAACATACAAAATATTAATAAAACCTAATGATTTTAGTAATTTGAATTTTTTCTACCCATGTCATACGTGGGTTTCTAACCTAGTACATGGTATAAATGAAGAAGATAAGTGCTACAAAATGTATCCGTATTCCAAATCCTTTTATCTTCAATTTAATATACAATTTCATATTCCACAAAATATGCAAACAACATATAGAAATAAAGATTTTACCTTCTTTCTTTTTATATATTGATTTATGCGGGTAGATATACTGCAGGTATCGACAGAAGCTTCAATATGCGGGTATTTATTTGTAGAGATACGTCCACCGGGATAAAATTATTTGCAAGATGATGAGTGTTAATTGTCTTATTTCTTTAGGTATGGTGCATTGGGTGCAATTGGAACATGTACTTATTATATAGAGAGCAGAATCGGAAAATTAGAAGAAATTTCAATATTTCAAAAACTAAGTTTAACTTATCACGTAGGTTTATAGGAAGGTTCGACATGTTTAAGACTCATTAATTAATCAAAAAGGCGTAGTTTATAGTTTCAAAAATTAAATGTGAAATGTTGTTTTTTGTTTTTTTGGAAGGCAAAGAAAATATCCATTAAAAAGCTCTATCCAGGAGATATAGCCAAAAGTTACAAATACACCCCAGAAAAAAACAATCCTATCAAGGAAGGACCCCAATGACACATAAAGGCTTATAAGCTATAATCTAAAGCAACACCAATCTTTCCAATCAATATTACTAGAGATCGATCTACTCTTAACCCATAGGAAACTGGTACACTTAATATTAATTAGCAATCGGTTAAGTGACGGCACCTGATCATTGAAAATGGCTGCATTCCTGCTCAACCAAATACACCACATAGCCGCAAGAACAATAGCATGGAAGGCCGATTGATTTCTCACAGCTAGCAAAGGGGAGTTGTGTAAATTAAGCAAATCCGAGATCGAAAAAGCAAAGATCGGCGGGGTATTACACCAAGATGAAATGAAAGACCATACCATATTTGCAAAGTAACATGAGATGAAAAGATGCTCACTTGATTCCTCAACTTCCATGCATAGCGGGCAAAGAGTAGAATGTATCGAACCTTTCGAGCAACCAGCGCTTTAAGTGTGGGGAGCCTATCCATACCAGCTCGCCATGCATGAATATTAACTTTGTTGGGTACCCATTTACACCAATCCACTGCATAATCCTTTGTCACCCTAGTACTATATAACAACCTTCTCATAGAATTCACAGAGAAAACCCCATCCTTGTCCCCATGCCAACACCAACCTTTATCATCCCAAGTCATGAGATCAAGAATATTAATATTGTTTGTGATAAGGTACATCTCAACCTTTGCAATGTTCGTCCATGTCCCCGAAAGGTGTGTTTTACACGGTATGAGACTTGGCCGCATAGGATTGTGATGTAGAGCCATTATCACTTCTCTCCATAGCCCCTTCGAGTTATTAAGAAACCTCCACCTCCACTTAGTTAGGAGACTCAAATTGAGATCTTTTAAGGATCCAATACCAAGACCCCCATCCCTTTTCTTCTTGCATACTTTGTCCCATGCTACCCAGTTGATCCTCTGCTTATTGTCATTACTACCCCAAAGGAAACTCCTCCTGATCTTGTCTAACTCCTTAATGATTATTTCCGGAGCTTTGAAGAGGGAAAAGTAATACACCGGCAAACTATCAAGAACCGATTGAATTAATACCAACCTTCCACCAATAGATAAATGATTGGCCTTCCATAGTGACAAACGGTTTTGAAACAAATTAATTACCGGCTCCCAATGTTTTCTTCTATTCATATTTGCACCCACCATTAACCCAAGGTATTTAAAAGGTAAGTCATCTCTGTTGAACCCCATTACATCAGCCGTTTCTTGGGCTTCTTCTTGCGATACATTGATCCCTATCAAACTACATTTTTTGTTATTTATCTCTAGCCCAGACACCATAAAAATACCTTTATCAATCTTTTAAGGTTCTAAATATTGCCCTTGGACCACTCACCAAGAATAATAACATCATCTGCAAAAAGAAAATGTGATAAAATTGGACCCCTCTGAGGTAGTTGTACTCCTTTAAACACACCAATGCTAATGGCGCGATTAATCAACCAGTTAAGAGATTCCATGGCAATTAAGAAAAGGAAGGGGGAAAGAGGGTCACCCTGTTGAACACCACGTGTATAACGAAATTCTTTAGTCGGGGATCCATTTATAAGAATAGATGCTTTCGCCGAACTTAAAATTCCTTTGCTCCATAGCCTCCATTTTGCTGGAAAATTAAGTTGACTAAACATTGAGTCGACAAAATCCCATGAGATTGAATCGAAAGCTTTATTGAAATCAATTTTACAAAGCATTGCCTGCTTGCCCGACTTCTTTAGCCATGTGAGAACCTCATTAATCATTAAAGGCCCATCAAGGATGGACCTGTTAGACATAAATCCAGATTGAGTTGCAGAAATAACCATATCTAAAACACCTTTGATTCGGTTGGCTAGAACTTTTGAGATTACTTTGGAGATACATCCGATAAGGGAGATAGGTCGGAACTCATCGAGCCCATTAGGATCCTTAACCTTTGGGATTAAATCTATAAAGGAAGAGCAGCAGGAGTCACTTATAGAACCCTGCTGGAAAACTCCTCAAATATGTTGTAAAAATCCTGTTTGATAAAATCCCAGAAATGTTTAATGAATGCTATGTTGAATCCATCAGGTCCCGGAGATTTCTCCTCGCCACAATCCCAGACTGCTTGTTTAATTTCCATAGGGGTGAAAGGAGCAACCGAGGCCGCTGCTTCAGCCTCGGGTAACTTCTTAATCCCATGGCACTCCATATAAGGTCTAGATGAGTATGTTTCTTTGAACCTTTTCCCAAAAAAACTACAAGCTTCCTTTTTGATTTCTATTGGGTTTTCACGCCACCTCCCATTGATTAACAACCCATTAATTCTATTCGAAGACAATCTCGCAGAAAATAACCCATGAAAGAAAGATGTATTTTCATCCCCTTCAAGAACCCATTTCGCTCTCGCTTTTTGTTTCATGTCCTTCATACGCGCATTTCATAATCCACAGAAGTTTTCTAGATCCAAGAAGATCATTTCCATCACTTTCCAATAAACCCCCCATTTCAGCTTTTGCTTCCAAGTTTACAATTTTATCCTTTAATTCTTTCTCCCTACTAAGTTCTTGTGCTTGAAGAGCAAAATTCCACGCTTTAATAGCCAATTTGATGTTCTTTAGTTTAGCCGCGAGTTTCCCATCAGCTCTATAGGCAACTACTGGGATGTTCCAAGCTTTAATAACCACCTCATTTAACCCCTCTTTAGAAAGCCATGAAGTGAAAAATTTGAACAGTTTTGGCCCAAATCCCCCACTGATGTTTTTAGAGTAATTGGGCAATGATCCGAAAGTAGTCTTGGCCAAGCACACAACGATGCACCAGGCCACTTGTTTCTGAAATGTTCACAAACCAAAATTCTGTCGATTTTACTTGCCTTTGAACCACTGCAGTTCATATAAGTGAATTTTGCCCCACCCATGTTGTATTCATGCAAACCCGCTTCGAAGATGAATTCATTGAAAGCGTTGGCGCCACACAGGTTGAATTCAGAATTCATACGATCGAAGGAAAATCTGGCCTCGTTGAAATCACCCAATAGTATCCATAGCCCCCCCAAATTAGATTTCAACCTCAACAATTTCCCCCACAACTCCTTTTTTAGATTTAAATTCTGTGGACCATAAATGTTAACAACATTGATAACTTCCCCAGAACCTTTCACATGACCCCCAACAAGCAGAAAGTTCCTATCCTTTACGACCTCATATTTACAGAAACGTGATGACTCCCAAAAGGTGATTAAGCCCCCGGATCTCCCAGTTGCTTCAACCCATTCCAAATTCACTGACTTTTTACCCCAAATAGTACGTACAGGTATGTTATTATAATCATTAATCATAGATTCCTGTATACATAAGAAGGAAGGGTGATGCTTACCAACTAAATCCTTCAACCACATACCTTTTTTTGTATCACCTAGCCCCCGGATGTTAATTGACATAAAATCCATTAGCAAACATGTGTAACTCCTTCCTCCACAATCATATTTTGAACCTGCTTCCTGAAGTTTGAGAGATCCACACCGACCACCAATCCTACTTGCAAAGTATTCTCGACTTCACATTGTACTTCATCACTGATTCCATTATTCTCCATCCTTTGTCTACTACGGATCGAGGAAACTGGACTTCCGTTCGACACCTCCTCACCATGTCTAGTGAGAGGGGACTGGTTAAGATCAACCAGCGTCTCTCTCGATGTTGCATCCTCTTCCTCCATACAAGAATTGCTTTCATTAACATTCTCCGCAGGTAAGGAATTTCGCTCTTTGAATCTTCTCCACACCCTTCTTTTGTCGACAGAAACTCCACTTCCTGAATTGTGTTTATTACTCAAAGGCCTCTGTTTGGGAGAATTCAATTTCTTTTCCTTGAAGATTGAAGGCCCGTGTTAAAAATTAGCTCATGAAGCCCAAAGGGATCCGAGCCCAAGCCACCCTGAGAATTATCCGAGCCCAATTCCTTATATACTTGATTTACATCGGTGTTTTGGTGAATTTGGCCCATTACAGGCCTAACAACCGAGGGGGATAACACTTCCGTCGGGCCCACATTACCCAAATTAATTTCTGCATGATCCCCAACGTTTTGTTCCCCAAAGTCTGCTCCTGAGAATTCCAAGACATCTCCCGGTGTAGAATTCCCATACACGTGTGGAACCGAATGGTTTTCACCTAACTGATCCTCCTTCCCAGACTTAGATACCGGAGAATTAACATGTGAATGATCATTTAGGAAATCCGGTGCCCAAATCCGATTGGATTTCGACACAAAGATTGAATATGAGACTCCTGAAAAAACAATATTGATCCTCTTGACTATAGGGCATTTCTCCGAAACTATAACTCCAATTTGGTCTTCAAACATATTCCCATCCATATTCGAGACAATGGATGGGAATATCACCTTCCCAAACCCTTCAGCAATACAGTTAAAAGTCTCGGTGCCTAAAGATGAAGAGGCACCCCCTGATATTGATCCATGCCAACCTCTCATATTGAATATCTTGCCCTTTCCAAATTTCCATTGAGGAGAAAAATTGTTTCCACTCATGCATATGATCATGCAGAAGGGATTTTGCTTCCATTGTTGACTTAAACGATATTAACACCTTCATGCCCCATAAGTATCTTAATTCGAAACTCGCTGCAGTCATACCTTTAAGTATCTCCATCAAATTATGTAATGTTGCACCATCTATCACCGTCCCAATTAACGAAAAACCCATCCATGCTTTTGCATGATCAGATGCCTTCAAAATCTTGATCTCTTGACAGCTGCTAATGAGAGCATCTTTGTAAGTGCAGTGAGTTGATACAGCCCTCCCCCCTTTGTTTCCAAGCATGTTTTTGTCAGAATGTTACCGTGTAAAGTGTTCCTTCTCCAATCCCCCATAATCTATCTTGTTCCCACTTCTGTCAAACTTAGCCGGGTTAGCTTTGGCAATCATATTGCCCACTTTCATCTTGTTAAGATCTTCTAGTAGTGATTTCAAGTTCCTGACTTTGTCGAATCTTACAAAACCGAACCGCTCACCCCCCTTCGTCGCTTTTCTTGACGGGATGAATGCATCCACAAGCTTACCAAATCATTTACAGGCCACCCAAAGCTCCTTGCTGGAGAACTCCTCTGGAAGATTGGAGATGAAAATGGTTAATATATCTTTGCCCTTGAACCCTTTCTCTCTTTTCTGTTTCTGCACTGTTTCCCATTCTCCACCGTCGTCCACCTGTTGTTCGTTGATACCATCTTCGTATCGGCTTCCTTTCCCGTCTGATTCCGTTTTGTTCTCCGCTTCTGGTGTTGAAATGTCCTTTCGTCTCCTGCCGTTCGTCTCCATTTCTGCTTCTGGTGGTAGTACGTGATAGTTTGAAAATGATTCTTTTTGGCTTTTTTTTCCTAATGTCCCTATTGGAGAAATGTATCACAAACAGACATTTCCGCTTCTGGTTGTTTTTTGTAACCTTGAATATTTATCGTGCTAATGTTATATTAATTGCCTCTTATCCATGTTTAGTGAGTCATACCAATAATCGTGTTAAACATGTTATGACATTCGAGTTTTTGTACCGCTTATTTTATTAATCAGGTTAACTTATCCTATGTGTCGATGAAACGATTACATTTAATCACGTTAAACGTGTCACGTTGTACAACCTACTTGTTAAACATGTTTGTGTTAACGCTTAATTAGATGTGTCGTTTTTAGGTTTAATAGTCGAGTTAAAACATGTGCCGAACATGACTCTTTTAACACATGACATGTTTTGCAAGCTCTATACATAGAAGGATCGATGAAATGCTTAGATCTTCGTAGTTTTAACAATAGAGAAATTAGTTACATCTTAATATTTCTAATATCACCCTATGAAATACAGCACAGGAGCAAGGCATCCATTCCTACAAATGCTTCATTGGAAAAGACCACGCGGATGTAGCCGTGCAATGCAACTTCATGGTTTTACCATCGTCACCACCACGATGACGATTGTCACATCTATAGGAGCCCTTTGTACTATGTCATTTGTCTAGTCTAGATTTATATTTGTTGATGATTTTAATCATCGTTTTAGTATAATTTGATTTAATTAACACCAAAGTGATTGTGAAAACACATCAATATAAGCTACAAGGTACTAGGCAGCACATCCACAATGAAAAATTATTTGATGCACAATTTGAAAGTCAATGGAAGTTGGTTCGGATTTGTAAAGTTGTTAAAAAGTTGCATAGTAATTAGTCCATAGTAGCAACTGTTAGTGTAATTCCAAGAGTGTGAAAGTTTGTTAAAAGTTTCGGTGTTATATTGGTAGATATGTGTAACACTAGGTACTGTTTTGTAACTTTTTCTTAATTGTTTGTTACTTGTTTGTTATAAGTAGTTGGTGATGTTAACATCTTCATCATCACAAAATTCAGTCAATAATATAGTTCAGATCATTCAATCGTTGTTTTAGTTCATCTCCTTTGATATCCACTTATATGTGGTATCAAAGCTTCGGTGAGAATACAAGCAAGAAAGGTTTCGATTCAAAGGACCGAGTTGATTCACACGCTATAATCCTCACAAAAGGCGATCCGAAGGACTGGATCTTGATCCGAAGGTTGGGAAGAAGTATCATCGGAGAAGAACGAAGATGGCGGCACCGGCAGCAACACCACCTCCCCCACCACCACCAGCACCTCAAAACCAGTTGGTTACCATTGGGGATAACACGACCATACCACTCCAATGTCCGATGCTCTCGGCAACGAATTATTCAATCTGGGCGGTAAAATTGAAAGTGATATTCAAAGTGCACGGCCTGTGGGATATGATCGAGCCACCCGAAGGTGCAGTTCTCGATGCAAAGAAGAATAACACTGCAATTGCCTATCTATATCAGGCAATCCCAAAGGAGTTAGTCCTTCAAGTTGCTGATCGGGCGACGGCTAAAGAAATCTGGGACTCACTGAAGACCAGATTTGTCGGAGTTGATAGAGTTAAGAAGGCGAGACTACAAACCTTAAGAAATGAGTTTGAGGCTCTCAAGATAAAGCAAGGGGAGAGCATCGACGACTTCGCTGGAAAATTAAGTGCAATTTCCACAAAAGCGACTCAATTGGGGGAACCGTTGAAGGAGTCCATACTGGTCAGGAAACTTCTTGATGCAAACCGGAATGGTTCATCCAAATTGTAGCATCGATTGAGCTGTTTGTAGACCTTGAAACTCTACTCCTCCAAGAAGCAATTGGTAGATTGAAGGCATTTGAGGAGAGAACTGGTATGAGAAATAAGACTCTCACTAAAGATGCAAAAGACGAACAATTATTACTCACGTATTCTGAATGGCAAGCAAGACAGAAGAATTCTGAGTCAAGATTCAAGAAGAATCCTGATAGAGGTGGAAAATCCAGCAAGACCAGGAGTTGGTCATCAAAAGAAAAGGCTGCTGATCGTGATCAAGCGAAGACGAAGGGAAAACCTGTCAAGGATAAGTCTCGCATAAAGTGTTTCAAGTGTCAAAAGAAAAGGTTGTTAATTGTGATCAAGCGAAGACGAAGGGAAAACCTGTCAAGGATAAGTCTCGCATAAAGTGTTTCAAGTGTGAAGAACTTGGGCACTATGCTTCGGAATGCACAAAGAGAAATAAGGATCCGGAGGCAAATCTGACCCAGACCGTAGATGATGAACCAACACTACTAATGGTCACATCCCACCAAGTGCAAAAGGAGCTTGTGTTCTTGAATGGGTCGAATGTGATTCCATCGCAGTACTCAGGAGAGGATGCAAGTGATAATATGTGGTACCTTGATAACGGAGCTTCAAACCACATGACTGGGAATCAGTCAATATTTTCTGAACTAGACAAGAACATTGGTGGAAGAATAAGATTTGGAGATGGATCCACTGTGGTCATACAAGGAAGAGGTGCGGTAGTGTTGGAATGTAAAAATGGAGACCAAAGAGTGCTCCATGATGTGTACTACATTCCCATGTTAAAGAGTAACATACTAAGTCTGGGCGAAGCAACCGAACTGGGTCAGAAGTAAAGATGAAAGGGGATGTTATTGTGTGTTCATGATTCGAACGTGAACATGAGCTTGGATCTTAGGATTCATATTGATGATAACAAGAATTCAATGAATAGTTGCTAAGATATATAAATAATATGATGATGAACATGAAGAACACATACCATGATGATTAATGTTTGATGTTATTGATATATTGTTGAAATCATCATTCAAAAGAATGATGATATAATGTTGAATTCATCATCCATGATGGATGATGATTTATTGTTGTTGGTGAGAAACCCTAATTCACCCTAACATGTGGTGAATTAAGCACACTTTACAAGGATGACATATGTTACAATATATACTTATCTAGAGATTACAATAATTATAAAATAAACCCTAGACTAATATTTTGTTGCTATTGTTCTTCAAAACTTCAACTTCAATAAACTTGAAATCTTCAATTTCTTCTAAGGTTAGAATTCCCAACAATACTCCCCCTAAATTGTAGATTTCCAATGTGAGTTAAAGCTTGATCTTGTTCTTGTTGGATAGTTGTTCAATGCTAAGAATGTTGTTGTTGATGCGGAAGCGATGTCTTCAAAGCTTTAGAACAACTATATTTTGTAACTTGATGTCACTATTGTTTTTGTTGTTGAGAGCCCAAATACGAGGCCCAATCTTGTTTTGTTGATCATAAGCCCAATCTTCAACACTTGAGCCAATTCCAACTAATGTTTTTGTTTAATGATGGAGCCCAAGAAACAAACCCAATTGAGTTCCCGAGCCCATTTGCAACCCTAGGTTGCAAACCCTAATTTTTCAAGAAATCCTAATTAGGGCAGCTCTAATTAGGCATCCCTAATCACAAAAACGTAGCCTTAACCAAGTGAGTCACACATGACAACCTTCAATGTTTCGGCAGCCTCTTTGGGCAGCCACAATTCGACTTTGGTAGCCTTCAATCGGTTGGGTAACCCTAATTAGCAGCCGTATTTGACATATGATTGAACTATGGTGAAGGGTGGTTTGAACCTTGGGCAGCCGCATTTGGTTTCGGAAACATTCATTCGGATTTTGCAGCCTTCATTCGGCTGATTGGTTCTGATCATTCGACAGCTTCTTTAGTCGCATGACACACCAATAGGCAGCCGCATTTGGCAGCCCAATTTGGTCCGCAACTATCCCCAATCAGTCGCCCTATTCCATTCGCACAAGATACATTGAATAGCTTCGAATGATTCCTTTTTGATGAGCCATGTGCAGTAAGAATAATAGTTTCAATCGAATACAAAAGTTGATGTAGAATCCGCAGCCGTACACCAATTTTGATTAGATTCAATCAATACTTTTGACAACCTAACCATTGAATCTCATCAAAATCAATAGGAATCCACAACTCTAGCTCTGATACCACTGTGAATCCAAGGATCTCAATTCAGGAATTATCAGTATTAAAATAAATCAATTTAATGATCGCGGAATTATCACTAATTGACGTTTAATTGTTTTAATGATTAATGATGAACACAACCACAGAAACACAATAAAGGTGAAATCAATAATTATTCAAACGTATTTCATTAACTATAAAGTAATGATTACAAAAGAATAATAACGAATAACTATGAACAACGAATTCAGTGAATCGAATAATGTTGATGTTGATGTGACGGCGGTTAGGGTTGCACAATGATGTAACTCTTGACAGCCGTAATATTGATTGATTGTGTTCTCCGAGATGTGAAACCTAGGACTCATATTTATACACGATTTGAGTCGGTTAAGGAAACACCGGATCTCTCGGGATTTGTTATTGATTGTGTTGACTTGTTTGACTTCTTGGTATTAGCAATCGCACAAGTATAATGTTCTTCCGCAGGAGTCTTGTCGTCCGCAGAACTTTTGTTCTTCCGTAGATGAATTGGTCTTCCGTAGAAGAGTTGTTCTTCCGTAGGAAATCCTTCTTCCGTAGGAGTCTTCACTTCATGGTACTTGATCATCCGCAGGAACATTCACTTGGTCATTTGGTCTTGTAAGAAACATATCTACTGATTAACAATAATGTTCATCCGTAGATGTTTCTTACACTTGGTCAATTTCAGGATCCGTCCAAGTATATTGTTTTTCCCTGTCAAGTCACAAATCAACACACATATATATGGGGTTAACCTATAGATTCAATGCACATATATATATATATATTGAATGTTATAAATATTAATTACAAGACTTGATTCAAGTACTAAGCCTATACAAAACTAATCTAGCCCTATACAATCTAGATCTAACAATACTCCCCCTTAGGCTTAGCTCCTTGTAATCAGTCCTTCAAAACAGCAAGCTCCTTGACTCTTGATATGATTTTGTTGTAGAAGTAAGATACAGCTGCCTTTTGATCATCATACTTGTATTTGATCTCCATTTTGCTGATCTTCTTCAGAGTCTCGAAGCCAAGTCCCAGAACATCCTCCTCTGTAGTGA
Organism: Flaveria linearis; assembly: GCA_024085815.1. Taxonomy (NCBI): domain Eukaryota; kingdom Viridiplantae; phylum Streptophyta; class Magnoliopsida; order Asterales; family Asteraceae; genus Flaveria; species Flaveria linearis. Next base: position 40,432,758 of record CM044016.1, on the reverse strand, counting down.
GAGTCTCCAAGACTCTGTCATTCTTCACTACTTCAAGTTCATCTTGTTCGGAGAGGCGAAGTTCTATGACTTCATCATACTCTGTTCCCTTCAGCAAGCCTGCATTGTGTCTGCGTCATTTGTAGGCCTTTGCATGAAGTTTGTCAATCACTTGTATCATGTGAACATGCAGGAACAGATCATTTTGAGCTGCTTAATCACTCAGCTTCAGAAAGAATTTGTCATGAAGGTAGGAAGTGTAGCTCGGATGAAGCAACTTTATTTCCGCAGGATCAAAGATCCTGATCTTTTCAGCTCGTTTGTTCTCTGCATTCCTCAGCAGCACCAGTTCTTTTGTCCTCTCTACATATCCCCATTCAATGATAGGGAGTGTGTATTGAGTCCCTTCAATGTGCTTGATGGCTGCTGAGGTTCTGTTGTTATAGCCAACCCTCTTTAGAAATTCATCATCTACTGATTCAGAGGCATTGGACTTGTATCTTTTCAGCCCTTGAATTCTTCTTCTGTGTCCATCATCATCTCTCTTAGCTTCTATCAGCACATCATCTTTGAACTTTGTTTTCAGTTGACCCACTCTGCTTGAGAAGTCCCTGCCCCTTGGATGTATTGGATAATTTGTCATGTTAAGGCTTTGCAGGTCCTTTAGATCATTCTCAGGAAGGCAGAGAACTGAAAACACATCATGGAAGTATTCAATTCTTCCTGATGTCCTTTTGATCACTGCACAATCCCACTCTTGGTCATATTTCCATGCCATGATCTTGTTTTCTTCAGCTGAGTTGGGAGTTGTGAGATGATCAAACAACTGAATCAGAGTGGACTTCTGATCAGTGATTTCTCTAACAGTGGTACCAAGGGGCCATACTTTGCCTGGGATGACTTCCCTTGGTTCCCTGATGAGCTTATCCTTTGCTTTATGCTGATCCTTGGGTTCCACAGTTATTGGATCAGCTGATAGTTTGCTTTGTTTGTCATCAGTTGGATGAGGAGCTGTGGTTCTGAATTTGACACCGGTTTCCAATTCCACCTTCATTACATGCTCCATCATCCTCCGCAATTCTCCAGTAGTTCTGCCTTTAAGCTCATGCGGTTTGTAGTTATGGTCTTGTAACCAGCAAGTCATGTTGTACTTGGTCAGTTTGGCTGTGTCACAGTGGCCCAGATCCTTTTTAATTTTCTCCAATGACTGAAAGATTGTAAAGGCTTCATAATCACAGTTTGGGATTATGAACCTTGCAAACTCAAACTCTTTCAGTGCATTCTTCATCTCAGATGTATTCATCCTCTCAACCATGTCATATGGAAAACCATGATTGATGAGGGTCATGAACATGCTAGAATCAGGCCTCTCTTCCATGATGTCTGCTGTTGTTAGAAGATCATCGGCCTTTCCTCCCTTTTCACCGGTGGGGGACTCCATCGTTGTCAGCTCCTCCCATTCTTTCTCACTTTCATCATCATCCCCGGATGATACCTTCACAGTAGACACATCTACTGAAGGTGTAGGTGCAGGGGATGGAAGTTTTTGTCTTTTTGGGGAGGTTTCATCTTCAGATTTCCTTTTGATTGCTCCTAAGTATTTTCTTTTCCGGGAGTACAGAATCAGTTGCTTAGAAGCTTCAGCTGACTGTTTTGATTGATCAACACTTGGGGCCTCTTTTGTTTTTAGAGCTGAGATTTTTCTTTTCAGCTTCTCTATCTCTTCATCTTTCTGTTTGATTTGCTCAGCTTTATTATTTTGCTCAATTTTTAAAGATGCCTCCAACTCTTGTTCTCTTTGCAACAATGCATCAATAACTTCATTGTTGCTTAGTGCATCTTCTCTCAGCCTTTTTAGCCTTGCATCTTTCTTCATTAGCACTTCATCTTTTTCTTGAATTATACCTTTCAGCTCTTGAATTCTTTGTTTTCGCTTATTTGATTTGAGTACTAACTTGTTGTACTCAGCAACCAAAAAGCTTTTGCTGACAGGAATGTCACTGTCACTCAAGTCATCTTCATGGTATGCAATGACATCCTGAGCAAATCCTTGTACTTCCCCGTGCTCATCAGCAGTTTGTTCATCTTTCAATGAAGATATAGGCTCAGTATGTGCTGATGACACTTGTTCTTCTGTGTGTGTGGGTGAGAAGAGAACAGTGCTAGCTTGAGATAATATCTCAGTGTCTCCTGAGTGTACAGAGTGTACAGACTCAGTTATTTCAAAAGGTTCAGTGCCAGCACTTTCCGGTGATGGATGTTTTGGTGATTCTGGTGGTGGTTGTACAGGGGATTGAATTTGTAGTGAAGAGAAAGGTTGAGTGTGATGTGATGATGAATGAGAAGGTGATGGTGATTGTTGTTGGACTGGAGATATTGGCTGAGTGTTTTTGGTGGAAGATGAGGATATCAGCAGAGGTGATTGATGGTGATGAATTGGGGATATCGGTTGGGTGTTGATGCTTGCTGGTGATTGTGATTGTTGAGGGGTGTTTGGCTAGGTGATTGATGTTGGAGTGGTGGAGTTTGGATTGGTGAGTGGTGTTGGTGTGGTGATGTTTGGAGTGGTGAGTGAGATGCTTGTGCAGAATCAGCAGATGACTCTGCTTCATCTGCCCAAACCAACTCTTGTGGCAGGTCTGCTTGGGCATCCACTACATGGGCGAACATTGGCATGTCCTCACCCTGGTACTTCCCACTTAGTTTGTTCAGCACTGATTTGCCCAAGTGTGCTTGCACAAATACTTCGCCAACTCTGTCCAACCTTGGAAGTTCTGAGTTGATCACAAGCTGTATAAATCTTGGGAACATGTACATCTTATCATTCCTCTGAAGTTTCACTTGTTCACTTAAACAATTGAAGATATACTTGGAGTAGTTATAGATTCTACCCTCGAAGATCCCAATGATTCCAGATGATATGTGTCGAGAAAATCTATCGAGCCCCGACTTCTTGTTTGACATGCACTTTAGGTAGGTATGGCATAAGAATCGGTACGGTTTGCACAGCCTACCCTTTTTGATCTCCCCTTTCTCGTAATCTCCATCGTACCCCATCAGGTTGAATACCTTCTCAATGTATTCATTCTCGAATACATCAGGGTGCCCTATCTCTCTATCACCCAATTCCAGACATCTTCGTATGGTGCTTTCAGTGATTCGAAGACGCTCATTCAGAATCTCAGCATCAATCACTTCCTCATCACCTTGTTGTTTAACTCGTGCTGAGTTCCAGAAGTCGATTATGTGCGCCTGATGGATCACAGGCTCTGCCGTTAAGGCGTAGAAGAGCCTGGACCGCCGAAGATATCTTATGATATCTCGACATCCTTCAGCCGTAGGATCATCAGCATTTAAGAACGCGCACACGTTGTGTTCTTTTGCGAATCTGTTTGCCATCTGTAAAGAAAATCGAGTTAGCATACATGCAGTTGAATCGTTTTAATGGCAATAACCGATTAACCAGTTCCGTACTAATGTTTAGAACATGATTTACCTTTGCAGTAACAGTAATCGATTACTGGATAATGTTGATTAAGTTTTCTTGGAACGGATTTTTTGAAAGTTTGAAAGAGAGGGAAAGTGGGCGAGTTTCTAGGTTAAAAGTAAAAAAGTGCTCTGTTAAAAATGAATTCTAAGAGTCAGAAACCTTATTTATAGGCGAACACATTAATTTCTTTTATTAATTATGTTGGGCCCACTCCCGTTTATTCCTTTCCGCATACCAAGTTTATTTAGAATGCATTACTTCTTCCGCAGAACATCTGCGGAACCTTAACATCTGCGGATGTATTAACATCTGCGGATGTATAAGTTCAAACAATTCATTTGTTTTGCTGCTGAATCAGAAATCACATAATACTTCTACGGATGAGAGGTATTACTGAGACTTCTGCGGATGCAGAAATTTTACTTTTACTTCTACGGATGAGAAGTATTACTGAAACTTCTGCAGAACTTAAAAGTTTTAAAAACAAATGTATGATATCTACTGAGTAGAATCAAATGTTGATGTTGGACATTGTTGACTTTATTTGCATGGCAATTAAGTACAAGAAAGCAAGTGTCCTGTATCCTGCATTCAAGTTCGTGCTCAAGTTCCAATTCCTTCAAAGTAAACTAAATCAATTATCAGCTTTTTATTGTTTTTCATGCATGAACTACTCCCCCTAAATTTGTGATTAATGTTAGACTGTTGCATTGATCATAAATTTAAGTTGTAAACAGGCATGACAGGCATATGACAGTCTAAGTGAGAGAAAATCAGTTAAGAGGACAATTTAAACATCTGGCTTAAACAATTACATTCATGCATATATATATAGAGGGATCATACTATGACTTGGCTTCTGCTGATGTTGATTAGTTGATTCACTACACACTTGATTGTAAGTATATAGATCCACTGAAATTCAAACATGAGTAATGTATCAACTAGGCATGCTATTTATCATGTTGTGAAGTTTGTTAATCAGTAATAATCATGAGTCCCACATTCAATTTTCATTAGAGTATGTCTTCCGTAAGTGAGGCAAATCACTACTTTTCACACTTAAGGACTATGTACATTAAGTTATAAGTTCTATCTTGAGACATATTACAATCTCATGAATGCTTTGATGTTGAAGCTCTTTGAAGTGATGTACAATTAAGCACAAGTGATTCTTATTAGAGCTGAGATATGATCTGCATAGTCACCAGGTCTTTACTTTCGTAAAACAGAGGTGAACTTAACCCAGGTCTTTGTTTACACAAAACAGAGGGAGAATGAAGATCATACTCTTGGATCATATCCCCAGGTCTTTGTTTACACAAAACAGAGGGAATATGACATTGCAAAGATAGAAGATTATAAAGTATTTTACATAGTGTGCTTGTGTAAGTGATTTGATCACATCAGGAGAGAACATACCTTCCTGATTCTCAAATGGAATCCCCACAGACAGTTACCTGAAGCTTTTAGTTTGGCATGCTCTTAGCTTTGTTTCCACTCAAGATGAACCTACTCACATATCAGTATGATATAAGTCAGATTGAGTTTTTGTTTAATAACCAAGTATAGTCTACTATCATTTCCCATATATAATGCATGTATAGATGTTCTATCAGACACTTAATTTATCCTTAACTATTACTCTGCACAAAGTCAGTCATATGCTTTTGTTGATTTATTCTAAGTTAATCATCCCCAAAGATTCTATCAGAAAATTAAATCTAACAGAATCAAATGCTTTAGTGAACAAATCAGCAAGCTGATTTGTTGTGTCCACTTTGACTAACTTAATTAGACTCTTTTCAGAGCAGTCTCTCAGAAAATGGTATCTGATTTCAATGTGTTTTGTTTTACTATGTTGAACTGGGTTAGCAGTTATAAACATAGCAGCTGAATTATCAATATGAATTGGTGTATGAAGGAAATTGTAACCATAATCAAGTAATTGGTTCTGCAACCAAAGTACTTGAGAGCAACCTGCTGAAGCAGCTATGTACTCTGCTTCAGCTGTGGATACAGATACATTTGTTTGCTTCTTGCACTGCCACGAAACAAGTCTTGGTCCTAGAAACTGACATCCACTAGTTGTGGATTTTCTGTTGTTGTTGCATCCTCCATAGTCACTATCTGAATAGGAGTAGAGGCTGAAATCTCCATCTTTGGGATACCAAAGTCCTAATGCAGGTTTGCCTTTCAGATATCTGAAAATCCTCTTCACAGCATTCAGATGGGACTCCTTTGGGTCTGATTGATACCTGGCACAAACACAAACAACAAACATGATGTCAGGTCTACTGGAAGTTAAGTACATTAAAGAACCGATCATTGATCTATACAATCTTTGATCTACTGATTTTCCAGCAGGGTCAGGCACAATCTTGTCTATTGTTGAGGCTGGTGTCTTGCAAGAAGTGGAATCGCAAGATTGTACTTCTTCAAAATTTGATGAATATACTTTTCTTGATTGATGAAAATGCCATCTGTTTTCTGATGAACTTGTAAGCCAAGGAAGAATGTCAATTCTCCCATGGAGCTCATCTGAAATTCAGATTTCATTAAGTCTTCAAAGCTTTGACACAGCTTGTTGTTGGTTGATCCAAATATTATGTCATCAACATATATTTGAACCACCAAAAGATCTTGATGTTCATGTTTGAGGAAGAGTGTCTGATCAATGGTGCCTCTCTTGTAGCCATTCTTCAGCAGGAAGGATGACAGTGTGTCATACCACTTTCTGGGTGCTTGATGAAGACCATACAAAGCTTTGTCAAGCTTGTATACTCTATGTGGATAATCAGGGTCTTCAAATCTAGGGGTTGAGCACATAGACTTCTTCATCAATTTTCCCATACAGGAAAGCACACTTCACATCAATTTGATAGACTGTGAACTTCTTGAAGGAGGCATAAGCTAGGAAAACCCTTATAGCTTCAATCCTGGCAACTGGTGCAAAGACTTCATCATAGTCTATCCCCTCTTCGTGAGTATATCCTTGAGCAATAAGCCTAGCCTTGTTTCTCACGATGATACCTCTGTCATCCAGCTTGTTTTTGAATAGCCACCTTGTGCCAATTGGATGTTGACCTTTAGCTTGTTTTTGAATAGCCACCTTGTGCCAATTGGATGTTGACCTTTAGGTAATTTAGGGGGAGTATTGTTGGGAATTCTAACCTTAGAAGAAATTGAAGATTTCAAGTTTGTTGAAGTTGAAGTTTTGAAGAACAATAGCAACAAAATATTAGTCTAGGGTTTATTTTATAATTATTGTAATCTCTAGATTAGTATATATTGTAACATATGTCATCCTTGTAAAGTGTGCTTAATTCACCACATGTTAGGGTGAATTAGGGTTTCTCACCAACAACAATAAATCATCATCCATCATGGATGATGAATTCAACATTATATCATCATTCTTTTGAATGATGATTTCAATAATATATCAATAACATCAAGCATTAATCATCATGGTATGTGTTCTTCATGTTCATCATTATCATTATTTATATATTTTAGTAACTATTCATTGAATTCTTGTTATCATCAATATGAATCCTAAGATCCAAGCTCATGTTCACGTTCGAATCATGAACACACAATTGGTATCAGAGCTAGAGTTGTGGATTCCTATTGATTTTGATGAGATTCAATGGTTAGGTTGTCAAAAGTATTGATTGAATCTAATCAAAATTGGTGTACGGCTGCGGATTCTACATCAACTTTTGTATTCGATTGAAACTATTATTCTTGCTGCACATGGCTCATCAAAAAGGAATCATTCAAAGCTATTCAATGTGTCTTGTGCGAATGGAATAGGGCGACCGATTGGGGATAGTTGCGGACCAAATTGGGCTGCCAAATGCGACTGCCTATTGGTGTGTCATGCGACTAAAGAAGCTGTCGAATGATCAGAACCAATCAGCCGAATGAAGGCTGCAAAATCCGAATGAATGTTTCCGAAACCAAATGCGGCTGCCCAAGTTTCAAACCACCCTTCACCATGGTTCAATCATATGTCAAATACGGCTGCCAATTAGGGTTACCCAACCGATTGAAGGCTACCAAAGTTGAATTGTGGCTGCCCAAAGAAGCTGCCGAAACATTGAAGGTTATCATGTGCGACTCAATTGGTTAAGGCTGCCGTTTCTGTGATTAGGGATGCCTAATTAGGGCTGCACTAATTAGGGTTTCTTGAAAAATTAGGGTTTGCAACCTAGGGTTGCAAATGGGCTCGGGAACTCAATTGGGTTTTTTTCTTGGGCTCCATCATTAAACAAAAACATTAGTTGGAATTGGGCTCAAGTGTTGAAGATTGGGCTTATGATCAACAAAACAAGATTGGGCCTCGTATTTGGGCTCTCAACAACAAAAACAATAGTGACATCAAGTTACAAAATATAGTTGTTCTAAAGCTTTGAAGGCATCGCTTCCGCATCAACAACAACATTCTTAGCATTGAACAACTATCCAACAAGAACAAGATCAAGCTTCAACTCACATTGGAAATCTATAATTTAGGGGGAGTATTGTTGGGAATTCTAACCTTAGAAGAAATTGAAGATTTCAAGTTTGTTGAAGTTGAAGTTTTGAAGAACAATAGCAACAAAATATTAGTCTAGGGTTTATTTTATAATTATTATAATCTCTAGATTAGTATATATTGTAACATATGTCATCCTTGTAAAGTGTGCTTAATTCACCACATGTTAGGGTGAATTAGGGTTTCTCACCAAGAACAATAAATCATCATCCATCATGGATGATGAATTCAACATTATATCATCATTCTTTTGAATGATGATTTCAAGAATATATCAATAACATCAAGCATTAATCATCATGGTATGTGTTCTTCATGTTCATCATCATCATTATTTATATATTTTAGCAACTATTCTTTGAGGTCTTGTTATCATCAATATGAATCCTAAGATCCAAGCTCATGTTCACGTTCGAATCATGAACACACAGGGGAGTATTTGTGGATGTTTGAAAACAGTGGAAGCTGTTGATAAAAGTAAAGAGATCTCAAAACAGACTCTACAAGGTAGAGTTAAAGATTGGTCAACCAAAATGCCTACTCAGTAGTATAGATGATCTCGTATGGAAGTGGCATGGAAGATTGGGCCATGTGAACTTTGAGGCACTAAAGGAGATGGCCACAAAGGAACTGGTTGTTGGTATACCAGCAAGAAAGCGGCCAGAAAAAGTGTGCGAAGCTTGCCTGGCAGGTAAGCACATTAGACAGCCCTTTCCAGTAAGATCCGACTACATATCATCTAAGCCTTTGGAACTCATTTGTGTTGATCTCTGTGGCCCCATATCACCCACAACTGCTGCTGGGAATGAGTACTTTATGTTACTTGTAGATAATAATACCAGGTTTATGTGGGTGTATATGTTAAAATCCAAAGATCAGGCCCTTGATTACTTCAAGGTGTTCAAGAAACAAGTAGAAAATGAGTGTAACTCAAGGATAAAGACTTTGAGGTCTGATAGAGGGGGAGAGTTTACCTCAACTCACTTTAACTCTTATTGTGAGAATGAAGGTATCTCTAGACAGTTGACCACCCCCTATACACCCCAGCATAACGGTATGGTGGAAAGGAGAAACAGGTCAGTTCTCAATATGACAAGAAGTCTGTTGAAAGCCATGGACTTACCACAGAGTTTATGGGCTGAGGCAGTGAAACATTCAGTGTATATCCTGAATAGAATACCCACTAAGGCCCTACAAAATACTACCCCCTATCAAGAAATGAAAGGGAGAAAGCCAAATCTCTCTCACTTAAGGGTTTTCGGTTGTGTTGCACATGTGAAAAGAGTGCAGCCACATCTGTTGAAACTTGAAGACAGGAGTCAGCCAATGGTACATCTTAGAGTAGAACCAGGATCAAAGGCCTATAGACTCTATGATGTTGCAAATGGAAAGATAGTTGTGAGTAGAGATGTTCATTTTGAAGAAGGGAGAAGATGGAATTGGTCATCTTACTTGCAACAACAAGGAGGCTATGGGTCAGACTGGGTGGATTTCACTGTAGAGAGTCATTCCCTCCAAGAAGACACTCACAATGGTGGCGCCAAGAGGCAAGAGAACTCACTGAGTGTGAACCATCCGAAGCCAGGCTCACACACCAACCACAACCTGAATTGAGAAGGTCAGATAGGAGATCAATCCTACCATCACGGTTCAGTGACTATGTGGTGGAAGGGAGAGGGCTGAGAAACTCCAATCATTCACAAGATGAGCTGGAAGATACTAATGAAGATGATATACAGTTTCTTCTAGCACAGACAGGGGAACCCATTACATACCATGAGGCATCCAAGGATAAAAGGTGGAGAGAAGCCATGAATGAAGAAATCAAAGCTATTCAAAAGAATGAAACTTAGGAACTCATGGATAAGCCCGTACATGCAAGACCTATTGGGTTAAAGTGGGTGTATAAACTAAAGAAAGATGCTTAAGGAAATGTGACTAAGCACAAAGCAAGATTAGTTGCAAAGGGTTATGTGCAACAGCAAGGGGTGGATTTCGAAGAAGCATTTGCACCTGTTGCACGTATTGAAACTATCAGATTGTTGCTTGCACTAGCAGCAAAAATGAAGTGGAATGTGTATCACCTAGACATAAAGGTAGCTTTTCTTCATGGCAAGTTTAATGAGGAGGTATATGTTGTACAACCTCAGGGTTATGAAGTTAAAGGTGAAGAACATAAAGTGTACAAGTTGACAAAAGCGCTTTATGGTCTAAGACAAGCACCTAGAGCTTGGAACAAACGACTAGATGAAGTGTTAAAGGGGTTAGAATTCAAGAGATGTCAAAGGGAGGCTGCAGTGTATGTAAGATCAAAGGTGCACTCATTACTTGTGATTGGAGTGTATGTGGACGATTTAATAGTGATTGGAAGTGATCCAGGAGAGGTTGAAGAGTTCAAGTGTCAGATGAGAACAAAGTTTGAAATGACAGATCTTGGCTTATTGTGTTACTATTTGGGAATTGAGGTGTCACAAAGACCGGATGGAATCTGTATTAAGCAAGCTGGCTATGCTGCCAAGTTGGTTGAATTGGCTGGTATGAGTGGTTGTAATGAAACCAAAAGTCCAATGGAACCAGGTTTAAAGTTGGGAAAGGAGTCAACTGGAGGTGAAGTGGAACCAACCGATTACAGAAAGTTTATTGGGTCTTTGAGATATTTAACCCAGACCAGGCCAGATCTTATGTATGCAGTTGGTTACATGAGTCGGTTCATGCAAAATCCTAAGAGTGAACACTTGATGGCAGTAAAGCATATTATAAGGTACGTTAAGGGGACAACGCACTATGGAATCAAGTATAGTAGTGCTGGTAATGGAGGATTGGTTCAGTGACAGTAATTACTCAACTGGGGAAAGTGATGGCAAGAGTACATCAGGTAATGTGTTCTATTACAATGGGAGTCCAGTGTCATGGAATTCTCAGAAGCAATCCACGGTTGCTTTATCGAGTTGTGAAGCAGAATTTATGGCAGCAACAACTGCTGCATGTCAAGCATTATGGTTGCATGGTGTACTTGAAGAAGTTACTGGAAAGAAACAAGAGATTGTTGTATTGAATGTAGACAATCGATCTGCCATAGCCTTGATGAAAAGTCCTATTTTTCATGGTCGATCAAAACATATTGACGTTAAGTACCATTTTATTCGAGATTGCATAGAGAATAACCAAATTCGAGTTGAGTTTGTGTGTGGAAGTAGACAAAAGGCTGATATTTTGACTAAAGCTCTTCCGAGAATGAAGTTTGTAGAAATAAGATCGATTCTTAGAGTTGAAGATTTGCAGGTGAATCTTGGAATTAAGGGGGAGATTGTTAGTGTAATTCCAAGAGTGTGAAAGTTTGTTAAAGTTTTGGTGTTATATTGGTAGATATGTGTAACACTAGGTACTATTTTGTAACTTTTTCTTAATTGTTTGTTACTTGTTTGTTATAAGTAGTTGGTGATGTTAACATCTTCATCATCACAAAATTCATTCAATAATATAGTTCAGATCATTCAATCGTTGTTTTAGTTCATCTCCTTTGATATCCACTTATAGGAACTGACTATAAGCCGTAAGTTGGAACTAATTAATTAGAAGCAACGTGGTCGTCAGTTGCATCAAGAAAACTCGATGGTTATAGGTAACTAGCAACAGTGAAATGAGTCATCAACAAATGGTAATTGCTCATCGGTCGTTGAAGGGTTTTCCAATAATGAGATTTTTCAACTGGCGACTATTATAGTTGTCCACCGCGAACTGCTAACAGAAATATTGTAATGGATCATTATCTATAAAGAGGACCATCTTTGGTTTGTTTAACATATGATTTCATATATGCAATCAGTTTTTGTTGAAAGTTAAACTAAATTAATTAGTATATGTATATCTTATTATAAGTTTAGTGTGACAATTGTATAATTATGCTTAGTATAGGTAAGTTAGTTTCTTGGTGGTTAAGTAACCCGATTAGGACCCATGGATAACCAGCCAAGTTTGTATGTATAAATACCTTGTAAACCCTCATTTGACACATGATGAATCTATTTTACATTGTCAAAATCCTCTGAATTCATCCATCATAAACCTGTGTATGATCCCTCTATACCCAACAATTGGTATCAGAGCGGTTTCAAGAAATCGATCAAGAGTAGTTTGTGAAGATCAACGAAAAAATCAATCAAGATTTTGTAGTGTTTCAAGAAATCGATCAAGGAGGAATTGGTTATACGGTCAGACCAAAATCGTTTTTGCCGAACCGTTATTTGAAATCTGAAATCAAAACAATCATGTAAAGAAACATCGTTTTCAAGAATTCACGAAGAACACATCGTTTGATGTTCACCCCTGTTCTTGCGCATCAACACAGAATCACAAAATTAGAACAAATCGATTCAAAGAAAGAGATTATCTATTCAGAAACGTGATCAACATCATCAATCGATCAAGAGGATTATTGAATCAAAAGTTCAGAACCAGTTCTTAAGAACAGATCGGAGAACCCGATTTCCGGTGAGAGTCCGGCGATTCAAACAGAAACAGAATAGCATTCAAATTAAAGTATTTGTTCAATCTGATCCCTTAAACCATTTCGTTCAAGAATCAATTCGCAAAAATCCTTTCAACAATCAAGAACAAAGATCGGTTAAGATTCGGCTTTCCCAAACCCGTTCAATTTCAATCGAAGAAGAAAGACAAATTCAAATTGATCAAATATTCGATTGTTAGAAGCAGAGCGTAAACGAATCAGATTAGAAGAATCAAAGGAGCAAACCCTATAGTTTGATTTGGTTCAAGTGACCGAGAATCACAGCGACGTTCACGATCATTTTTGTCAATTTTGACTTTTTGGAAAGTCAACAGATTTGGAAATTACAGAAAGTGTTTCGAGATAAGGCAGATATTTTAAAGGAAATTCTATTTTTCAAAGAAATTAGAAAAGGATTATTTTCAAAAGGAAAAGGGGATGATTACTATATGTGTTATGTAATCATAGTAAAACTTTAATACGAGGAAAACAACGGTTTAGAGTGTGGTCAAGGGTTTAAAGATCATTAGCAGTGAAGCGAGATTGATAGAGATAAACAGCAGAGAAGCTGGTTTGATTTGTCAACAGCAGAAAAGCAGGATTGATTGTCATTAGCAGAAGGCGAGATTGACTATCAACAGCAAGGCAGGTTTGACTTTCAACAGCGAGGCAGGTTTGATCAAGACCCAGTGTGATCAAAGAAACCAGGTTTGTTTTCAAGGAAAGAAATACGCGTTCAATGGTAGAAACACCCAAGAGCACGAATAAAGAAATTGTGACATTTCAAGAAGCAGTGGGAAGATTAAAGGCTTTTGAAGAATGTACTAAGAAGCAAACTAAGGAAGAAGATGTGTCTAGTAAACTACTATTCACCGAAGCAAAGAGAAAAGAAATTGGTAGACACCATAAGTGTGAGCATTGCGGTTGCGAAAACTCGAATCAAGAAGACTTAGGACGTGGCCGAGGCAAAGGTCGAGGATCCGAGAGAGGTTGAGGCAGTGGTCGAGTGCAACAGGACAAAAGTCACATAAAGTGTCACAAGTGCGAAGAACTTGGACATTATAGGAATGAATGTCTAAAATGGAAGGAAGAAAAGAAGGCTCATCTAATTCAATGTGAGGAAGATGAACCTATGCTATTATAAAGTGGAAAGATGAAGACTTTCTCAACCTTAATTTAGTTTAAGGGGAGTGTTGAAAGTTAAACTAAATTAATTAGTATATGTATATGTTATTATAAGTTTAGTGTGACAAATGTATAATTATGCTTAGTATAGGTAAGTTAGTTTCTTGGTGGTTAAGTAACCCGATTAGGACCGTGGATAACCCGCCAAGTTTGTATGTATAAATACCTTGTAAAACCCTCATTTGACACATGATGAATCTATTTTACATTGTCAAAATCCTCTGAATTCATCCATCATAAACATGTGTATGATCCCCCTATACCCAACAGTTTTTTGCTTTCACAAAGGAATACATTTTTGTTCTTGTAGAAAATTTCTTATTTAACTGAAATTGATTCGTACCCACAAAAAAATTTAATCTGAAAGTGATTATCGATGATTTTGAAAAGTATCCAAGTCAATTGTGAAATACGAAACCTACAATATTCACTTATTTGACTATAAGAGTGTGTTCTTCAACCTCGTATCGTGTGTTAGAGTTTAATCTAATGATCTTTCTCGTATAAACCTCAATTACATAAAATGATTGATTACACCAAAAGCAACAATACACATATATGTATATGTATAACTTACAATATATAACTTCTTTCCCCACCCAACTAACGCGTATTCGCCAACTTAAACCATTAACAGCCTAATCATGTTACGATATTCGTGAGAACCTGGCATATTTACTAGATATTTAAGATCGCAATTTCTGTCTCAAATAATCTTTTGCGGCCAAAATCGCAATAGCATAAACCTCCTTAGTTAATCCCATGTCCATAAATCATTTGCCAAATTTGGTTCCATTTTTTCCAGTATTGGATGCTCATTTGTCTAGTAGTACACGCACTGGTTAATAATATTAGTTCGATTATAGCGTATTGATGTACGTATTTCTTGTTAATGCGCATGAAAAGGGAACATATTTACATCGAAATGTCTGATATGTTACGTAAGGAACGGTTGAAACTCAAAATACACTTTATCTGAATTGGTCTTTATAAATGCAAAAGAAATATATGTGGAAAAAAGTCATTAAACTAATCCACTCTAGGGAACAAGATTGTAGAATACTCTAAATCAATTAGGTGCAACTGCACGCTGGTTATAAAGATTACCCACCTTGTGTTATATTTTTGCTTTATCTTTTGATTGATTCTAAAACATTCACATCTCACTCTTCATTTACATATTTATAATTACATTAAAATTTATTATTTTTATCTCTTATTTTCAATCAAATTATATTTTTTTATATCTTTATCATTGTCTTTTCTATATTATAAAAAATGGTTTTGAGTTGTTATGAGTGGAAGATAGAGAACTGTTAATCTCTATATTTGATAAAATATTGTTTATCTCGATTAATTTTTTTAATATTTTTGCAAGTGATTGACAATCACTTGCAAAAATATTAAAAAAATTAATCGAGATAAACAATATTTTATCAAATATAGAGATTAACAGTTCTCTATCTTCCACTCATAACAACTCAAAACCATTTTTTATAATATAAAACTTTTAAAAAATGACAAAAATACGAAAACAAAATTTTAATACAAACATAACTTGTTTTAAAAACAAAATTTTACGAAATACGAAATTTTTTAATACAAAACTTTTAAAAAATGACATTGTTTTAAAAAAATGTTTTAAAAAATCTTGAAGTGTTTAAAAAACAGTTTTTTAAAGCAAACGTGTCTTTAAGGACAAAGATTCGGAAAATTTTCGTTATTGGTTTGTTAACTAAAGTACTTAATTATACGTAACTTTAATTATATTTTATCACAAAAAATTATTTTATAATTTTTAAATATTAATAAATAACTATTAATTGAATATTTTCATTTACCCGAATAATACACGAGCTTCTAAACTAGTATGTGGTATAGTGTAACATCCTAGGCAAATCTCACATCTAAGAACGTGTATAGAAGAGATTCCTGACTCATAAGAAATGTTTTGCTTCTAATACCACCAACGCGTTTTACGCACATTGGTTGTGGATGAGCGGAAAACTCCATAGTTAAGCGTGCTCAGGTGATAGCGACCCAGAGATGGATACCTAACTAGGAAGTTTTCACCCAAGCAAACAAAAATAAATCCATAAGCTCCTCGTTGGCAAAGCGGACAATATTAATGGTATGAGAGGTCAGATGTTAAAATTGCTATTAGAGCCACTGTTGTGTTGTTCGGGATGGTCGGGCAAACCTCATCAAGGACGGTGGGTCCCCGGAGGTGTTTAGAAGGACACCTTAGGCAAATCTCACATCTATGTACGGTATGATGGGGCAAACCTTATCGAGGATGATAAGTCCAAAAGGGTGGTGATTATAACACCCTAGGCAAATTTCACATCGGTCGTAGACAGAAAAGATTCATGTTTCATAAGGAATGTCCTGCCTCTAATATCACCTATGCGTTTTGAGCACAATGGTTGTGGATGAGAGGAAACTCCATAGTTAAGCGTTCTTAGGTTGCAGCAATCCCGGGATGATGACCTCCATAGAAAGTTTCACATTACAATCACAAGCAAATCCGTAAGCTACTCATGAGCAAAATGACAATTTTGGTGGTAGGAATGTTCAAAGAGCTCGTAGCTCAACGCTCTCTCGATGCTCATTTATAATTTGCGCGGAAAATGTCGTTCGAACTTATGTTCGGTTGCAAACGAGTCGATCGACTCGGATCGGTTTGTAAACGATCCAACCACAAGCAAAGGTCCACCGGATCGGTTCGGCTCGATTTTTTTTTTATTTTTTATATATGTAGTTTATACATAGCACTCTTTTAGATTTTGCCTACTTTATATTTATACATATTCGATCAATCAACCTAATAAAAAAAATTAAAACTAAGCATTAAAGTGAAATCCTAAGTCATTATAAGAAAATTTTAACCCTGTTCTTATTCTTAGTCAATCATTGCTCACTACCACATCAGCTATAACCATAGGCACATTGTCAGACATAACATATTGTTATTAATAAAAGTGTTATGTTATAAAATATGGCTGATTTTTAAGTTATTTAAACCTATGACACATGGTTGATTTTTAATTATTTAAACCTATGACACAACATTTTCATCGTCTCTCATTATATATATATATATAGAATGATACATTAGATAGTTGAGTTGTACAAATTGTTCGCCGTTCGTTTGCGCTCGCTCAATACTTGATAGAAAAATCAATGCTCGAAAAATGTTCGTTTGATTTTCCGCTCGATTGCAAACGAGCCGATTGGCTCAATTCGGTTTTTAAACGAGCCAAACACGAGTAAAAGTCCGCTCAGTTCGACTAAGGCTCGTGAACAACCCTAATTAGTGATATGAGAAGTCGGATGTTACACATAGGAAAATAAAAAAGAATAATATTAAAATCTAAAAGTTATTAAATAGTTAATGAGACCTTCTTTAGGTATTGTGACGATATAAAAATCTAATGAATATAATTTATAGTTATTTTAATTTAAAGCTTGTTACGTAAACTCTAACTAATATATATTGCATTAATATAAGTTTATTAGAGACCGCATACCTATTTAATTAGCAAGCAAATTTATAGATATTATAACACTAATATTATCTTTTAAAGCGAGATTAAACATGGTCATATTGTTTTTATCGTATAGATTTAGAAGAATCTCATAGATTTGCAAACATCAAAGGATGACAGAAATTTCATTGAAAATGAAACTACTTAAGTAGAAGTTATAATTTTAAAGGATGACATTAATTAAATTCTAGATGTTTTTTTTTTTTTGAAAAGTTGATCAGATTTAATAATAAATTTTCTATCGCTGATTTGCGACGAAACTATCTTCTCGCAAACTCGTTTACAATTCATTTATTTAGTAGTGAGACGTATACACATTGTTTCACACCTCCAATCTAATGAAACTAGATGGTTGTTCATGAGATGTGACTGGAAACACAACACACTAACACGACCACTAGTAAAACGTTTGAATAATTAATTGATAAAGTATGTATAGTGTAACTAATTTAGGGTATTCATAATCAATATTGTTCGGTTATTATCTGTATTTAATCATACATTGACAAGTGTGTATTAAAGATAATTAAGATAATTAAATTTAATAATTTTTCCTCTTAAAATTTTAAAAAAAATAATGTAAAAAGACAAATCGTCTTCCTTAAATATAATATAAATACTATGGATATAATTGTAATCATGTGTATTTTCCCTCATACACACAATTGTTTGTTTCTCTGTTAAGTCGGTGTTGTAGAAAATCTATTCCAAAAACTATTCTAGAGAGAATATTCAAACCCTAAAGATAGAGACTTGTATAATTCAATGAGCTACAATACAAATTAAAAGTTTAACGCACTACACCTAATCAATAAACTCAACTGCTTTAACCTACTAACTAATCAATATTATATGGTCTAACAAGTTTACACCATAGTTGCATTGGTTTAAATTGTCAAACATGTAAATGTTAGAAAGCAATGTGCATACGAAAAGTCTATTCCATTGCACACGTTTTCTAAGTCTTTTTCTAAAGTGCTACTTGGTTGATCTTCATATTATTTATTCCACAAGATTGTTTCAAACGTAAGTGTCTTTCGAGAGGAAATGGTCAATGGTGATGCTAGGATTGCTAGCGCATCATAGACCTTACGGAGATACAAAATGGTTTGACCATACGTAGGTCAAATGATTTTTGTAAGAAAACTATTGTTGGGAAAAAATATATGATAACCCAGTTTTTCAAAAAATGCGGAAAAGTTTTTTTTTACTTTAAATAAAAAATATGTAACAGCTTAATATACTTATTTATGTTGAAATTATGAAGAGAAAATTGACATCAAATTCATCAAACCCTAATTTGATAAATAACTTGAAATTGAAATTAAATCAATAGGATGTTATTGAAATTAATTACTCTTTCAAATTAAACCATTTATACACTTACAATTAATTTAATCGGATAAGATCAAGAATTAGAAACTAAAATATGAATTAAATTGATGAAATTTTTATGCCTTGAGAGTGCTTTTTGTTTTTCTCTGTAGATTGTTTGTGAAAAATTGACGGCGCTCCAGTTATCTTCTCCGACGACCCTCCATTTATCTTCTCCGACAACTATAATTTTTCCAATCATCTTATCCACAATCAACAAAACCCACTCCATAAACACAAATGCAACTAATTACTCAAACAATTAATTGCTAATCACTCACACAGAATCAATTCAAAACACATTTAATTCCATCAAAATGTAAAACAATTAATAGCTAATACAACAACCATGTTAATACAAGAATCCTTCTTTTGTGCTGGAGATACAAGATTCATGCTTACAGTAAGTAACATCTTAAGAAGTTCCATTAAGATTCCATTTTGTTACTACAAGCAAACCACACTAGATCTGATCATGCAAATTGTACAAATGTTAAAAACGCAAATTACAGGAAAAAAATGTTCTCTGATCTGCAGATCATCAAATGAACATACCTCATATGTTTATGAGTCTTGATTTTGGGTCGATTACGGTTGCAAATCTCGTCGGTGATTTTCTACAAGAGGGAAAAAGCTACCGACACCAATGGAGAAAGAGACCAACACCGATGGAGGAGACAATCGACCGCGAAGATCTGGTGGTGGTTGCCACTAGTATGTCCGACTGAGTGATGGTGGTTTTATATCTTTTTCATTAGAACAAAAGGGATGAGAAAGGGTATAATGGTCGTTTTGAAAAATTTTACGGAAAATATAACGATCATCCAAGCCAGGGACGAAACGTGTTATATTTTTCAAATTTTAGAATTAAACCTGTAATTTTTCAATAAGATGAAATTTGAGCAAACTTTAGCAACGATGCGTGTAATTTACTCTATTTCACATCCAATGATTGTTACAGTAAAACCTGTTTTCCTCATTCCTACGGCGAGCCTAACGGAGTTATTGTTTTTCAGATGTGTCCAGTTAATTAAGATGACATGTATTCATTTGAAAAGCAATTCAAGTGATCAGACCAGTCAATTGGTTATTGTTTCTTCAATACTGCACGACTACACAAAAAACAATTGTGTTCTTGATTGTCTAGAATTCCATGAGGATTTCAAGAATACAAGCTTTAAATAAGCTGTCAAAATTTATAAAAAAGAAGCACACAAAAGGTTGTCTAATGTATGAAACAACCAGCAGTCCAAATAGCTCAAAACACACTTGTAGAAATCTGAATTCAATCGGTAACTTAAAACCTTATATGGGGTGAAACTTTTGAAGTGAACAGACCAAAAGTAAAAAAAAAAAAAAAAATGAAACCAACCGTGAAACCAAACCATTGACCTGTTTGGGTAATATAAATACATGTTTAAACAAGTCGGCCTATGTGGTGTGTTTTAATTAAGACATTGTTAAATTCATTGTTGAAACACACTTTCTCGACTCATGTCATTACAAGTTTCCTTACACTATCATATTTACATCAACCACCATGAAATCACTACACTTGGAATATCACACATATTCCCAAATACACTGATTAGACGAGCACACTACGTAAGAGACCATACATAAGTATACATGTGCACACGGATACTAACAAGTAATAGGCATGACTCTCACACATACACACGAACTTATCGTATAACTAATCACAACTCATGCAAGTAATAACTAAAACAATTTAAAACTATGGAGAGTATTTTTAGCCCAAAATCATTAGAAGAGAGCACATAGAACTCACTTGATTGTGGCGCACGAGTAGCAAGTTAATTCTTCTTCAAATATGTAGTAATGTTGACAAATTCCCATTCTTTTAATAGCTTAAGTGTTTTCTCATCATTAGCACTTGGTTTATTCACATGCTTAGTAACTTTCCATAAGTAGCAATTACTTAAGTTTTGTACCAAACCAAATATACCGAAAACTTAAAAGTTTACCTTATCAAGCTTAGTATGGCATCAAGATATCGCTTTATTCAATCTCAGTCTTCTTGTCTTTTTCATCTCAGATGGGTTTTGCAAGGTCAAGTTTGACAATTCTTTAAGTTAAACCTTTGGTGATCTCATAAATCTTCAAGGATCAACAATTTTGTATGTACTACCATCTAACCTTGTGATAACAAAAACATCCAAAGTTTCATCATATTACCACTATGTGAATGGATACTTTTTCTTCTATCGGCATTGCCTTGATCTCTTGTTCTTCTTCATTGGTTCAATTTCAACAACTGCTTTACCACGCTCAGATGTTGTGGTTTAGATTTGGTCTTAGTAGTTGTGGCTTTACGTAAGATAGGATCAGATGAAGTGTCAGTACTAATGACTCCGTTTTTCATCGTCTGAAGAACTATATTTGCATCTTCCATATCACCTACCATCTTCTTGAGTGGACCTGGTGCTTTTCTCTTTGATAGTTACTTTTTTCTTTGGGGACTCGGACAGTTGCCAATCCAAAAGTTTTTCAGCAAAACTTATGTATACCCTCTTCTTTGGTGTGTATGGTTTCTTTCTAGTTGGTGCTACTGATGGTACTTTATGCTACTCATTCTTCTAGTTTAACTCTGCTCACCAGCAGATTTCTTTTTTGCTTCACTCTTAAACTCTTCAAACACATCCTTCTCTAACTCCTCACTGTTTTAATCAATCTTTCTCTACCAATTGCATTGATTGAGTTAGCAACCAATATGTCCCCCTTCTTTCTTTTTGTAGCTTAGGTTCATTGGCACTTCTTCATCTGCTTTTCTTTCAAGCTCGTCTTCTCTAAGTTCTTGATCATATTCTTGCATTTTCCTAGCCATATCAGTTCATTTGAAGCATTCACATTACTATTAGTGCTAAGGGACTCATCTTGTTTGCCTTGATAACGGGGTTCATCAGTAGCAATCTCAGCCTCCTAAACATTTTCAGTTACAAATTGCAAAGCCAACAGTACTCCCCATTTGACAGAAGATAACCCATACAATCACCAAATAGCTACCCATCTCATTCTTGTTCCCCACCATCCCTCGGTATCCCATGCTCTATATTCGGACAGCCCTGCCATAAAAACAACTGATTATTTCATCAAGTTTGCGAATCAGTCATCTTCAACAACATTTATCTTTAAATTGCATAGATCACTTTCATAATAACTCCGTAGATACGATGTCTCTTTATCACAGATCACATCTTCTAACAAAGTCAACTGATTCATAGAAGCTAGTGACTCTTCTAATCCATGACATCCACTCATCTTGAGCAATCTTAGCCTGTTTAGCTCACCAATCTGATCAGGTAGTGAGTTTATAGTCGAACAATCACTATATCAAAAAAGACCAAACTATGAAGGTTCACAATCAACACGGGTAATCTTACTAAGGCCATAACGATCCTTAAGGAATCCTTTCGTGATATAGGTGAAAAGGTTTCCTGATAATCAATTCCCTCCTTTTGAGTATAGCCTTTAGCAACCAATCGTGCTTTATGACGTTCAATATTACCATTCGGGTCTAATTTGGTTTTGAAAACCCATTTACATCCTACGAGTTTAACACCCTTAGGTAATTCAACCAATTACCAAACGTCATTCTTATACATGGAATCAAGCTCATTGATCATAGCTTTATTCCATTCAGACGATTGATCACTACTAATGGCTTCATTATATGAGTTTGGATCGTTACACTTTCCTAAACCTAGATCAGCTTTATTAAGGTATGTTACATAATCATTAAAATTAGTAGGCCTTCTAGACCGTGATGACCTCCTTAGCTGATTTTCAGGTTCCGCAACTTCAGTAGTCATATGAGGGACTTGCTCTTGTGGATTTGATGGTGCTTCGTTTACAGGAATGTTTGGAGCAACATGAATTTCTGAGGAAACCTGAGATAATGGTGCAGTGTTTTGTAATGGTGCAGTGTTAAGTATAAGAGGTGTAATATGAGGTAAGTGTATAGAGCCCATCCCCCCCTTCCTCTTGCACTTCTTGTAAGTCAATATCTTGACTTTCACTACTCCCACTGACCTTAGAATCCTCTAAAAACACAACATGATGAGTTTCCACGATGCGAGTAGTATGAGAAAGACAATAAAATCTATACCCTTTTGAATGATCAGGATATCCTATAAAGAAACAGCTGACTGTCTTCATGTCAAGTTTTCTTTGTTGAGGATTATAAAGCTTAGCTTCGGCTGGACAACCCCATACTTTCATATACCTTAAGCTAGGTTTTCTTCCTGTCCAAATTTCAAATAGAGTTTTAGGGACAGACTTAAAAGGAACACTATTTAGTATATGAACAGCTGTCTTTAATGCCTCTATCCTTAAAATTCAAGTAAAGAGGAGTTCGCTAACATACTTCTAACCATGTCCATTAGGGTATGATTTCTTCTCTCAGCTACAACCGTTCTGCTGAGGAGTACCCGACATGGTAAATTGGTTTACAATCCCGTGTTCTTTACAAAAGTCAAAGAAAGGACCGGGAGCTTGACCAATATCAGTATGTCTGCCATAATACTCACCACCTCTATCTGATCTCACTACCTTTATTTTACGATTAAGTTGATTTTCAACTTCAGCCTTAAAAGTTTTAAACATGTCAAGTGATTTAGATTTATCCTTAATTAAGTACAAATACATGTAACGCGAGTGATCATCTATAAAAGTGACAAATGATTTATGTCCTGATATTCCAATACGATAAGGTCCACTAATATCAGTGTGTATGAGTTCCAGTAAACCAGAACTCCTGATGGCACCCTTTTTAGATCCATTAGCCATTTTACCTTTAAGGCATTTAACACATGTTTCAAAATCAGAGAAATCAAGATTTGGTAATACTTCATCTTTCACGAGTCTTAACATGCGATCTCGTGAGATGTGGCCTAAACTTTGATGCCATAACATGGATGATGTTTCTAAATCTCGTTTTCATTTGTTAATGTTTTCATTTACATTATATGATAACAATGATTTTGAAAATTGATCATCTAGTTCTAACTTATAGAGATTTCTATCCAGATAACCACAACCACAGACATGAGAGTTTAGAGTAATAGTGACTTTGGCATGACCATGCAAAACTTCATAACCATCATTGTCTAACTTTGGTACAGATACTAAGTTCCGAGTAATTCTCGAGTACAATAATGTATCATAAAGTTTAATACAATGACCAGTTTTCATTATTAATTGCATGGTTCCTATGGCTTCAACGTTATGTTCATCACCATCTCCCACCTTAATTGTCCTTTGGTTTCTTTCGAGCTTCCGGATTGTAAGGAATCCCTGTGTTGAGTTAGTAACATGAACCATAGAACCAGAATCAACCCACCATGTGTTAATTAAAATGTTAACATTAAAGGACTCAAATATCATAAATAGATGGTTACCTTTCTTAACCAGCCACTCCTTGAACTTAGGACAATCTCGTTGGGTGTGTCCCTTGTTGTGACAGAATTTGCAGCGAGATTGTCCGAAGGAGACATTTGAGTTGGAAGTTGCAGTTGTACCAGCCTTATGGACTTTGGAGCTTTCCCCTTTGAAGTTTCCCTTCCTTTTTAATGTTTTAATGGTGGTAATATGAACAACATCAGGCTTTTCTAGATTCAGACGTTCTTCCTCCTGCACGCACATTGCTATCAACTCACCCATTGACCACTTTTATTTTTGGGTGTTATAGTTGATCTTAAAAGCATCAAAGCGTGAAGGAAGAGAAGTCATAATGAAGTGTACTAGAAACCCATCACTGATCTCCATGTCTAAGCTCTTGAGTTTATGAGCCATGTCGTTCTTCATCATTATGTGTTCACGCACATTATTAAACCCATCATATTTTGTAGTAAGGATCTTTAGAATCAGAGTGCTCGCATATGCTTTAAAAGATCCTTTGAATTGTTCCTCCACTGATTTTAGATAAATTTTGGCATTATCAGAATCAGGTATTGCTCCCCTGATTGCAACAGAGATGGAGTTCTTGATTACCATGAGAGACATTCTGTTAGACCTCCCCCACTTTTCATACTCTTGTTTTTTATCTGCAGTACTTTCAGCAGTAAGAGCAGTAGGAGCGTCATGTCTCAAGGCATAATCAAGATCCAACATGCCAAGAGTAAGTTTAACAGAGTCCCTCCAAGAGACGAAGTTCTCCCCAGTTAAAACTTCAATTCTGAAGTTAGGAGTGATAGTGGATGCTAAATTAATACAAGTAGTAGAAGAGTTAAAGTGAGCTAATTATGGGGTGATAAAAAATAATAATAAAGCAGACATAATTAATACGTTGAAGATAAAATCTATTATAACACCAAAATAATAGGCTAAAAGTAAAGTTATAGTTTAATATTGACTTCGCGTTGGCTTTGACCAAAATTCAAATATTATGAACAAATTAAAGTAATGTTCTACTTGCACGATGGATTTGCGTTGGCTATGACCAAAGTGCAAGTGTTATGAAAAAATTAAAGTAAGGTTCTAAATGAATGTTGGCTTCGCATTGACTATAACTAACATCCAGGTATTATGAATATAATTATAGTAAGACATATAAATACGACACATCACCTTTAGGCAGAAGTGTAATATCTATATTAATTTGCCAATATTCATCATGTGTATTATCAATGACTAGCTTTTGGGTTCATTATTTGACTATACACATCTACCTACTCTAATAAAAAGGTATCTTAAGATGACACGTGGCAGCACCACAATCATTCTCATCAAATTTTTCCTGCCTCTCTCTCCTATTAAATAATTACTTTAATTATTAATAATATTCCTTAACAACTTTTTAGATTTAATAATCTACCTACTCTAATAAAAAGTTATCTTAAGATGACACGTGGCAGCACAACAATCACTCTCATTAAATTTTTCCCGCCTCTCCCTTCTATTAAATAATTACCTTAATTATTAATAATATTTCTTAACAACTTTTTAGATTTAATAAATTAAGAAATAAATTTATTTATTAATATTATTTCTAATAAATAATTTTTTATAAAATAATATATTTTTCTAAATCATACTTTTTTTAAAATACAAATTTTTTAAAATTGGTATTTTTAAAAAGTCACTTTTTAAAAACAAAAAATAATCAAATTTGAGAGTTATAATGGAAAAATTATTAAAAATAACATTTTTATACGATTTATTTTATTTATTTTCAGAAAAAAGTTAAAAACAAAATTTTAAAAAGTTGATATTATTATTTTATTATATGTTAAAATATCATTTTATAATTAATAAATATTATTATATTATTTTATTTATTCAACCGGGTTTACTAAAGCTAGTAGTTATATAAAATGATAACGTTAAACTTTAATGTCAAACCAAGTGATTTACCGTTGGGATTAATCACCTAATCTTCTATTAAAATTACCATTAATGGATTCAATCCATGACATAATTAAAACCATTCAAGAAACATAATAAATATAACGGCAATTTAACTCTATAATGCTTATAATTAAAATGACTGAGTTAAATTGGGTTAATTAAATACTATTAATTTATTATGCATTCAATCTGATTAAATGAGTATTAAAAAATTTTAAGAAAGTCATGTACCTTAATTTTAAAACTTAATTCACGATATCAAATTAAATACAGTAAAAAAATAACAAAATCTTGATTTAACATGTTAAGTTTCAAACTAAATTGATTAAATATTTCTTCCAGAATAAAAAAGCTTATATCATGAATTACAAGAATGCAATTGATTTGTACCATATATTAATTGTTTCCTTTCATATAATCAGTCATCTATGCGCAGAAAATAATTTAAAAAATAAATAGCATCAACTAATGCATTGCACATAAATCGTTATTTATTTGTTTATCGATATGGACCGTTAACAACACAATTTCCTATAAACTAATATGATTAAATATTGAGGTTCAAATTTGCAGTGAACATCATGTTTTAATTTGTAACTAGTGATATTTCACTACGCGCGTTGCGCGTATATTACACTTCTTTTTAACTGTTCTTTGGTTAACAAACTAAATAACATGTAAGTGTTTACCTGACAAATATGATTTTCAACGTGCAACAACAAAACAAATTAAAAATATACATGAAGTAATTCATGATTCACACATTTCCAAATAAATTCAAAACACATATAACAAATAGATATGTGTCATCATGGTGCTAACATATCACAAACTTCATATCAATTTATTGGCAGTTTTAGAACAGGATGTGTCAAACTTATGGAATGAAAATGGTTGCATTTTACCTGACCGCTCATATACCCAATTTAAGCTATATTTCTTAATACCTAAGTACTAGAAACCACAAACCAAAAGAAAGCTAATATGCTATTTACACTCGTAATAATGCTACTGATGCAAATGAAAACATTCACATCAAATATTAAAAATCTAAAATAAAAAAATTCAAACAACCTAAAAAACAGTAAGCAACTAAAAGATACTAACCAGACTTTGTGAACACCAAACAAGAAACCTGCAAAAGAAAGAAAATATGAATTACATAAGATGTAAAGAAAAAAACAGCCAAAAACAAATAAAATTAAAAATATGAACAATGAATGTAAAGATGCTAAACAGGTAGATGAATACAATTTAAAAAAATACACACACATAAATAGCCTACCCACATACAATAAAAGATTCCATGCAAGAGCCACTAATAAGAAGCTATCTACATTCTACAACTTAAATTAACTTGCAATACAGACAATAGATAGGTCTTGTCAGCCTTTAATATTTGTTTAAAAAATACTATCATAAACATTAAAAAAACTTTTATGAATAGTTAAAGACCTAAGAGATGCAAATTCTAGAAATGTTCTCCAAATGACGGTTCTAACATAGTTAACAAAAGCTAAACACTATTAAGGCGAAGCTCTAGTATAAGCATTACTGAAGTGACGTCATCCAAGGCACCAATCAACGTTGCTGACCATCCGAAGCCCATCAGTAAAACATATCATCTAAGCAACTGCATGCAGCCCACACTTGCAATAAGGCTATCATATACCGCTGCTGGTTAGCAATAAATTATCATATATCTAAGTAAACCAGCCACTAACTTAAAAATATGTCACAAATATGATTAGACTGGACGAAATTGCAGGTATGTATAATTGTAGGTGGATTGACTCATAAGCATCTAAACAACAAGCTAAGGCCACATTTGCTATGCCAAATTATATCTCATCTAACGTGCACAAAATGAACATATACTACCTTTCTAGCATAAGTTTTCATAACCACGAATCTGATTTTATCATAATGTTATCATAAACTTTCTTCTACCAATGTAGAATAACCTGAGAGCATACCAAGACACATACCATACCGACACACGCACAACATATACATGAAGCCACAACCGTGTTAACCCAAAACAGGTACACGAACCCAACCAACACAACCATATCAACGAACACATGCGGTAAAATCGCACACTCCTCGCTGCGTTGTGGATGTGTTGTTGGTTAAGGCTCAGCATAGGTAGTTCTGTTACGGTTGCACACCGGAAATGGTTGCCACGCCATAGCGACAAAAAACAGCACTGCTATCATCACAGCCTATTAACCTTTAACCTATATGTTAATAAAGCCAAAGAATGAACAGTGATGTGCATCAAGTACTGCAGCATGCTACAAGGAACAACATGATATTTAGGCTCAGAAAGCATCACTGATTGTGGCTGCACATAAAACATTCGCCACACCAAAACACCAACAACGACGAAGTTGGTTTATCATCTCAGCCTTCACAACACATAGTGTTACATAGCAAACCAATTCTCAAATGATAGGCTCGTTAGGTGACCGTCTACACCAAAAACGTATGGTGCCAAATCTCTACAATACCGACATGCAAGTCTTAAATGTACCAGAATTCATTGTCATTGACCCAAGTAGATCTGGGCCAAAAAACTACCATCAACTGTTTCTTTCATATACTCAGGTGAAGGAATGACCATAATTTTATCAAGTTCATCAAAGACCAAGATTCAGCATAAAAACAGTTGCTTATAAAAACCACAACCATTTAACGTGTCAGCCTAATAGACCCAACAATACGAAACTTCCCACAAGAACTAAGCAATACACCAACAACAGATGGGTGTTTATGATGAACAAATATGAGATATCAGGCAACTCCAAGGTCACCATAATCAACCCAAACCACAGGCTAAAGCAACCATGTTAGATCTAGATTGTATAGGGCTAGATCATTTTTGTATAGGCTTAGTACTTGAAAATCAAGTCTTGTAATTAATATTTGTAACAGTCAAATATATATATATGTGCTTTGAATCTATAGGATAACCCCATATATATGTGTGTTGATTGTGACTTGACAGGGAAAAACAATATACTTGGATTCCTGGAATTGACCAAGTGTAAGAAACATCTACGAATGAACAATTTTGTTAATCCGTAGATATGTTTCTTACAAGACAAAATGACCAAGTACATGTTCCTGCGGATGATCAAGTACCGTGAAGTGAAGACTCCTACGGAAGAAGTATTTCCTATGGAAGAACAACTCTGCTACGGAAGACCAATCATCTACGGAAGAACAAAAGTTCTGCAGATGACAAGACACCTGCGGAAGAATATACTTGTGCGATTGCAACTATCAAGAAGTCAAACAAGTCAACACAATCAATAACAAATCCCGAGAGATCCGGTGTTTCCTAAGCCGACTCAAATCATCTATAAATATGAGTCCTAGGTTTCACATCTCGGGGAACACAATCAATCATTATTACGGCTGTCAAGAGCTCATTGTGCAACCCTAGCTGCCGTCACATCAACATCAAACATTATTCGATTCACAGAATTCATTGTTCATAGTTATCAGTTATTATTCTTTTGTAATCATTACCTTATAGTTAATGAAATACATTTGAATTATTATTGATTTCTCATTTATTGTGTTTCTGTGGTTGTGTTCATCGTTAATCATTAAAACAATTAAATGTCAATTAGTGATAATTCCGCGATCATTAAATTAATTTATTTTAATACTGATAATTTCAGAATCGCGATCCTTGGATTCACAGGTGGTATCAGAGCTTTGGTGCTCATTGATTTAGATCAATTGATCTATCAGTATTAAAATTGTTTAATTGATTTTCAAACAATTAAATCACGACTTGTCATTCAGCAAGCACTGTCTCATTGCTTGTTTGATTTAGACCTATATTCAAATCAATTGAATACTAGATCTGCGTCTTTGATAGATTTATCAATTTTAGAATTTAAGTTTTGATTAATTCTTTTGCATTAAACATGAGTACTTTTGGTGGATGATCTTATCAACCGCCAAAGTTGGAAACCAAAGCTGATTTTAAATCCTGGAAGATCAAGTTCAGGAATCATGTGAACTACACAGATTCTGACTTGTGGGAGTCCATCACTCAAGGTCCTTATATTTCACCCACTCTGGGGCCGGATTATAATGACAAGAACCAGCCAATCAGCACTAAAGACCTGCCACCTGATGATGTCAAGAAGGTCAAAGTCGATATTAAAGCATACAGCTTGCTTAGTATGGCTTTGCCAGAAGAAATCTTGATCAGGTGTGAAAACTACAAGACAGCAAATTCCCTGAGGAAGATACTCCACACTCTCTGTGAAGGGAGTGATGAGATCCGAAGCATAAGGAAAGACACCTTAGATCACAATATGAAACTTTTCATCATATTGAGGGTGAATCAATTCTCAGCAACTCCATAGATTTATGCAACTTGTTACTGAGATGAACATCTTGGAGTTAAAATATACTACTGAGGAATTAAATAAGAAGATGCTCCACACTTTGCCTGAAAGTTGGAAGCAAACAGTCTCCATGTTCAAGAATACCATAGATCTCAAGACAACAGGTCTGGATACATTGGTTGCTAAGGTAGAAGCTCTTGAACTGGATGAACAATCAAGAAACAAGAGTGTGAGAACTCATGTCTCACCATATCACTTCAAGGAAACCAAAAATGCTGGAAGTGCATTTATCTCAAATAATGAAAGTGATAACTCTTGTACTTTGAGTGATGATGAAGAGGAAGTTAGTTTTTATGCATCCAAACCTACTAAGAAATCATCTCAAAGTAAAAATCAAAAGGAAAAGAGAAGATCTGAAGAGAAAGAGAACATCAGCAACTGCAAACTCTTCTCAACATAACAATCAGAACCAATAACTGTCATATTGGATTCTGAAGAACAAAAAGCAGCCTTTGCAGCTTTTAGTTCTAGCTTTCAAGCATATCTTGGAAGTTCACTTACATCAGCAAACATCTGTCAGCAAGATTTGGAGGAACTCCCTCCTGATGTAGTAGAAGAGATGGATCTACAATGGCAGATGGCAATGATTGCTTACAGAGCTAAGCAATATCTGCGGAGAAATAAAAATCTGGCAGCAGCAAGCAAAACATCAAAGATTGGTGTTGATACATCAAAAGTCAGATGCTTCAAGTGCAATCTCTATGGTCACTTCTCTAGAGAATGCAACCAACAATCATCTCCGCAGTATCAGCATCAGCAGCAACAAAATCAGCAGCAACAACAATATCAGAATCAACAATCAACCTCTCAAAGATCTCTGCATAGACAACCTCAGCTAACATCCCCACCAGCCACAATTACATCAGCAGGACCAAGCAATCCTAAGGAGTCAGGGCTGATCATCCTTCAAGATGGAACATGTGACTGGAGTTTGTATGAGAAGGAAATGATAGAGGAGAATCAAGCATTAATGGCACATATGGAAAACAAAGTTCCTCCTATGGCCAGAGAGGTAAAAGACAGGTTATGTTCATCATCATGTGTTGAGGAAGTTGAACGATATAGAGTCCATGCTCAACAATTGGCTGATAAAGTAAAGGAAACTATGATTTTAAATGAATCACACTTAAGAGAACAAAAATTATATCAAATCAAAATAAGTTCTTTACAAAAAGATTTAGAAAAATATGTTTCTGAAAATTACAGCCTAAAAGCCCAAGTTGAGCATCTGACCACTTCCTTAACAAAATCCATGGCTGATCATGCATCAACTGAAGTGAAACTTCAGAAGTTTCAATTATCATCTCAACAATATGAGAAGTTGTTAAACTCTCATATTGAATCAAAGAACAGGTCCGGGTTGGGTTATAATGCTGTTGCACCACCTATTAATGATAACTACACACCTTTACCTGAAACAATGACTAACAATTTGTCAAAACATTTTGTGCAAAGCACCAAAATTGACATAACAACAGTCATGAAGCTGAGATAAGTGAAACTGAATCTACGGAATCTGAATCACTTAAACATAATGAATCAGATTTTGATAAGTATGATGACTTGGATGATTCTGATGAACATGATACTGATCAACTGAACATTGGTAAGAATGTTCAAGTTGAAACTGGTCTTCCACGGGTACTTGAAGAATCAAAGCTGCAGTATCCTCCAAAGCAACGGAACATGCTGAAGACTATCTGCAAGAGGATTGCTGAATTGAATGAAGGACTTCAAGAACTGAACCTTCACAAAGTTGATAGCTGCGGATCAAGTGCTGAGATACCTTTGTCTTCAGAGAAAGGTAAGAAACAACAAACTTCAACAAAGCAAAAGAAAAATTCAAGTGTTGAAGATCAGCGGAAAAAAAAATCTGAAGAATCCGTAGAACATCTGCGGAAAGCAAGAGTTACCAAGTCCGTAGATCTTCTGCGGAAGACAAAAATTACTGAATCCGCAGAAAAGCAACGGAAGAGAGAAACTGATTCTGCGGACGAGGTAAAAAGAGAGACCAACAACATGCATAGAAAAAGGTGAATATCAAGCAACAAATGGCAGCCAAAGGCAAACAAGCAACAGCTGATGATGCTTCAAACAAAAACAAGAAGAAATCAACTGATGCTTCAGCAAGTGAGAAAAAGAACAGTAAAAAGAAGGATGAATCTGAAGAAAGTTCAGAAAAATATTGTAAATGGTGTGATATGAAGAATCACAATACTGATGAATGCTATTTCAGCAGCTATTGTTCCATTTGCAATATGAACAATCACATGACTGCTGATTGTTACTTCAACAAACACTGTGCCATATGTGATAAAAATAATCATTCAACTCAGGAATGTTATTTTAATAAGAAGAACAAGAAAAAGAGCAAAAAGAAGTCACAAGATACATCATCCGAATCAGATTCTCAATCATCAATAAGTAACAAAGAGACAAAGATTCAAAAAGATCAACAAAAGTCAAAGAAAGGATCATCTTTTGAGAACAAGTCTTCGAAGAAGAAAACACCAACACAGGCTAAGACACCTCATAAAAAGGTGGATTTGTCTGATAAACAGACTGAAGAAGTGGATGGTTTCTTTGACAACTTTGCAAAAGGAACTCCTGTGTCTCAATCAAAGCTGAAAGATGAAGAAACTTTCAAAACTACAGGATCCTCTCCAAAGTTAAAATACCAACCAAAACAAGTCACTTTGAAGAAAGACTCAGACAAGCATGAAGGCATCCAGAAACCTGACTCATCTTCAACAGAATCATCCTCACCACCATCAAATCAAAAAGAAACAACTAATACTGAAACTTCAAGATTAATTCATGAAGGAGTAACTATTGTTGACACATCTGGCAAATCCAAGACAATTAAGCCTTGGATTGTCAATTCTAACTAATTTCTTTTTGTGTGCAGGAACAATCATGGAGAGCTGACAACAAGTGGTATGTTAACAGTGGTTGTTCCAGACATATGACAGGGAATTGTGCACTTCTCCATGACTTCAAACATAAACATGCCTCTTATATGGCATTTGGTGGGGATAAGAAGGGAGGTAAAATTGTTGGTGAGGGAATGGTAACTAATGGTGTGTTAACATTTGAAAAAGTAAATTACTATGAAAATTTGTAGTATAATTTACTTAGTGTTTCCCAAATTTATGATCAAAATTATTAACACTATTTGATAACACTAACTGTTACATTCTTAAACCAGGTTTTATAGTTCCAGCAGACTGGATCCTTCTCAAAGCATCAAGAAAAGGCATCACATATATCTTGGATATGAACAACACAACACTCACTAAACATGAGACATGCCTGCTGTCTAAATCTTCAGAAGATGAATCTCAACTGTGGCATAGAAGGCTTGTCCATTCCAACATGAAGAACATGAATAAATTGGTGAAAAATGACTTAGTCATTGGATTACCAAAGAAAGAATTTCATTGTTCTAATCATTGTTCTTCATGTTACAAAGGAAAACAACACCGAGTGTCTCATAAATCCAAAATATTAACACTAACACTACACCACTCAAATTGCTTCACATGGACCTCTTTGGTCCAACCAATGTGCTGAGCATTGGAAAAAGGCAATATTGTTTGGTGATAGTAGATGATTTCACTAGATTCACATGGGTCTTCTTTTTAAAACATAAGAGTGAAACATCTGAAACATTAATGGACTTTGTGATCAAGATTGAGAATCAACTTGATTTAAAGTTAAAATTTTTAGGAGTGATAATGGAACTGAGTTTGTTAATGCTGATCTGGATTCTTTTTGCAGGAATAAAGGGATAGCAAGACAATTCAGTGCACCAAGAACTCCACAACAAAATGGAGTGGCTGAAAGGAGAAATAGAACACTCATAGAAGCAGCCAGAACAATGCTAGCTGATTCTCAGTTGCCCATTACTTTCTGGGCAGAAGCTGTGAATACAGCTTGCAATGTTCAAACAGAACTTTGATAGTCAAAGAACATAATAAACACCTTATGAACTCTTATTTAAAAGGAAACCTTTTATAGGATATCTTAGAGCTTTTGGATGTCATGTGTCTGTTTTGAATACTAAAGAACAATTGGGAAAATTTTCTGAAAAAGCCTATGATGGTTTCTTTGTTGGATATTCATCCACTTCTAAATCATATAGGGTCTATATTCCAGAACATAACATAGTTGAAGAGACTCCCAATGTTTCTTTTGATGAATCCATGTTTACTACTAATGTAAAAGGATCATCTTGGTTATTTGATATAGATGCATTAACAGAATCATTTAACACTGGTTATCTGATCAATGCAGGTGCTGCGGATACATGCTATCCATTTGTACCTCCAAGCTTGAATGAAGTGCCCCTGACAGCTGACCCACCACGGGCACAACCTTCAACTGCACCTCAGCAAGAATCAAGTCAGCAGCATGAAGTTACATCCGTAAATACATCCGCAGATGCATCAGTATCCGCAGATGTAAGTCCTGCCTCAGCTGCTGAACTAAGGGATAAAGAGGAGGGTTAAATCAACAAACCATGCCTGCAACACAACAATGTTCATCCGTGGATGGTAATGCATCTTCTACGGAAGTACAAAATGCGTCCATAGATGCTGCAGTTACTCCTGCGGAAGAACAAAATGCTGCTTCCGTAGAACCTCCTGCGGATGAACAAAATGCTGCTTCCGTAGAACTTCCTGCGGAAGAAGACAACCTAGCAGCAACTCATACACAAGCTGATCAAAATGAACATGAGCCTTTTGATTATTTCATAAACTCAACTTCTCAGCTGACTCCATCTGCTTCAATGGGTTTCTCAAACTTGGAATCCACAGTTCCAGTTGATGCTGTCTCAACAAGCAGAATCCACAAGGCTCATCCAACAGACAATATCATTGGAGATCTGAATACAATAACTACAAGGAACAAAGGAGGTGTGGCAAACATTTGTTTGTTCACCTGCTTCTTGTCCCAAACAGTTCCTGCAAACATTACAGCTGCACTAAAAGACAACAGCTGGATTGAGGCTATGCAAGAAGAGCTACAACAATTCAGAAAACAAAAAGTGTGGACTCTTGTAGACTTGCCTACGGGTCAACATCCAATTGGAACAGGTGGCTATTCAAAAACAAGCTGGATGACAGAGGTATCATAGTGAGAAACAAGGCTAGGCTTATTGCTCAAGGATATACTCAGGAAGAGGGAATAGACTATGATGAAGTCTTTGCACCAGTTGCCAGGATTGAAGCTATAAGGGTTTTCCTAGCCTATGCCTCCTTCAAGAAGTTCACAGTCTATCAAATGGATGTGAAGTGTGCTTTCCTCTATGGGAAAAATGAAGAAGTCTATGTTGCTCAACCCCCTGGATTTGAAGACCTTGATTATCCACATAGAGTATACAAGCTTGATAAAGCTTTGTATGGTCTTCATCAAGCACCCAGAAAGTGGTATGACACACTCTCATCCTTCCTGTTGAAGAATGGCTACAAGAGAGGAACAATTGATCAGACACTTTTCCTCAAACATGAACATCAAGATCTTTTGGTGGTTCAAATATATGTTGATGACATAATATTGGATCAACTAACAAGAAGCTATGCCAAAGCTTTGAAGACTTAATGAAATCTGAATTTCAGATGAGCTCCATGGGAGAATTGACATTCTTCCTTGGCTTACAAGTTCATCAGAAACCAGATGGCATTTTCATCAGTCAAGAAAAGTACATTCATCAAATTTTGAAGAAGTACAATCTTACTGATTCAACTTCATGCAAGACACCAGCATCAACAATAGACAAGATTGTGCCTGACCCTGCTGGAAAATCCGTAGATCAAAGATTGTATAGATCAATGATCGGTTCTTTAATGTACTTAACTGCCAGTAGACCTGACATCATGTTTGTTGTTTGTGTTTGTGCCAGGTATCAATCAGACCCAAAGGAGTCCCATCTGAATGCTATAAAGAGGATTTTCAGATACCTGAAAGGCAAACCTGCATTGGGACTTTGGTATCCCAAAGATAGAGATTTTAGCCTCTACTCCTACTCAGATAGTGACTATGGAGGGTGCAACAACTAGAAAATCCATAACTGGTGGATGTCAGTTTTTAGGACCAAGACTTGTTTCATGGCAGTGCAAGAAGCAAACAAATGTATCTGTATCCACAGCTGAAGCAGAGTACATAGCTGCTTCAGCAGGTTGCTCTCAAGTACTTTGGTTGCAGAACCATTACTTGATTATGGTTACAATTTCCTTCATACACCAATCATATTGATAATTCAGCTGCTATGTTTATGACTGCTAACCCAGTTCAACATAGTAAAACAAAACATATTGAAATCAGATACCATTTTCTGAGAGATTGCTCTGAAAAGGGTCTGATCAAGTTAGTCAAAGTAGACACAACCAATCAGCTTGCTGATTTGTTCACTAAAGCATTTGATTCTGTTAGATTTAATTTTCTGATAGAATCTTTGGGGATGATTAACTTAGAATAAATCAACAAAAGCATATGACTGACTTTGTGCAGAGTAATCATTAAGGATAACTTAAGTGTCTGATAGAACATCTATACATGCATTATATATGGGAAATGATAGTAGACTATACTTGGTTATTAAACAAAAACTCAATTTGACTTATATCATACTGATATGTGAGTAGGTTCATCTTGAGTGGAAACAAATCTAAGAGCATACCAAACTAAAAGCATCAGGTAACTGTCTGTGAGGATTCCATTTGAGAATCAGGAAGGTATGTTCTCTCCTGATGTGATCAAATCACTTACACAAGCACACTATGTAAAATACTTTATAATCTTCTATCTTTGCAAAGTCATATTCCCTCTGTTTTGTGTGAACAAAGACCTGGGAATGTGATTAACAAGTGTGATCTTCATTCTCCCTCTGTTTTGTGTAAACAAAGACCTGGGTTAAAGTTCACCTCTGTTTTACGAAAGTAAAGACCTGGTGACTATGAAGATCATATTTCAGCTCTAAAAAAAGGAATCACTTGTGATCCATTGTACATCAAGTCAAAGAGCTTCAACATCAAAGCATTCATGAGACTGTAATATGTCTCAAGATAGAACTTATAACTTAATGTACATAGTCATTAAGTGTGGAATGTAGTGATTTGCCTCACCTACGGAAGACATACTCTAATGATAATTGAATGTGGGACTCATGATTGCTACTGATTAACAAACTTCACAACATGATAAATAGCATTCCTAGTTGATACAATACTCATGTTTGAATTTAAGTGGATCTATATACTTGCAATCAGGTATGTATTAAATCAACTAATCAACATCAGCAGAAGCCAAGTTATAGTATGATCCCTCTATATATATGCATGCATGTAACTGTTTAAGTCAGATGTTTAATTGTTATCTCAACTGACTTTCTCTCATTTAACTGTCATATGCCTGTCATGCCTGTTTACAACTTAAATTTATGATAAATGTAACAGTCTCACATTAATCACAAATTTAGGGGGAGTAGTTCATGCATGAAAAACAATAAAAGCTGATAATTGATTTGAATTACTTTGAAGGAATTGGAACTTGAGCACTAACTTGAATGCAGGATACAGGAAACTTGCTTTCCTGTACTTAATTGCCATGCGAATAAAGTCAACAATGTCCAACATCAACATTTGATTCTACTCAGTAGATATCATACATTTAAAGTTTTAAAACTTTTATGTTCCGCAGAAGTTTCAGTAATACCTCTCATCCGTAGAAGTATTATGTGATTTCTGACAGCAGCAAAACAAATGCATTGAACTCTTACATCCACAGATGTTAAGACATCCGCAGTTGTAAGGTTCCGCAGATGTTGACATCCGCAGATGTAAGGTTCCGCAGATGTTGACATCCGCAGATGTCAAAGTTCCGCAGATGTTCTGCGGAAGAAGTAATGCATTCTAAACAAACTTGGTATGCGGATAGGAATGAATGGGAGTGGGCCCAACATAATTAATAAAAGAACATAATTAATAAAAGAAATTAATGTGTTCGCCTATAAATAAGGTTTCTGATATTTTACAGAGCACTTTTTCACTTTTAACCTAGAAAATCGCCCATTTTCCCTCTTTTTCAAAATTTCAAAATATCCATTCCAAGAACACATTATCAACAATATCCAGTAATCAATTACCGTTACTGCGAAGGTAAAT
This sequence comes from Flaveria linearis, assembly GCA_024085815.1. NCBI lineage: Eukaryota > Viridiplantae > Streptophyta > Magnoliopsida > Asterales > Asteraceae > Flaveria > Flaveria linearis. The sequence goes on along the minus strand of CM044016.1, from coordinate 40,394,166 downwards.
CATGTCTTAAACATCAGTACGAAACTGATTAATCGGTTATTGCCATTAAAACGATTCAACTGCATGTTTTCTAACTTGATTTTCTTTACAGATGGATAATAGATTCGCTAAAGAACATAATGTGTGCGCGTTCTTAAACGCTGATGATCCTGCGGCGGAAGGATGTCGAGATATCATAAGATATCTCCGACGATCAAGGCTCTTCTACGCCTTGACGGCTGAGCCTGTGATCCATCAGGCGCACATAATCGATTTCTGGAACTTAGCACGAGTTGAAGAACAAGGTGATGAGGAAGTTATTGTGGCTGAGATTCGAAACAAACGTCTACGAATCACTGAAAGCACCATACGAAGATGCTTGGAACTGGGTGATAGAGAGATAGGTCACCCTGATGTATTCGAGAATGAATACATGAGAAAATATTCAACCTGATGGGGTATGATGGTGATTACGAGAAAGGGGAAATCAAAAAGGGTAGGCTGTGCAAACCATACCGATTCTTGTGCCACATCTACCTGAAATGCATGTCAAACAGGAAGTCGGGACTCGACAGATTCTCTAGGCACATATCATCTGGAATCATTGGGATATTCGAGGGGAGAATTTATAACTACGCCAAATACATCTTTAACTGTCTGAGTGAACAAGTCAAACTGCAGAAGAATGACAAGATGTACATGTTCCCGAGATTCCTACAACTGGTGATCAACTCAGAACTACCAAGGGTGGACAGAGTTGGCGATGTGTTTGTTCAAGCACACTTGAGCAAATCTGTGCTAAACAAGCTTAGTGGAAGTACCAGGGTCAAGATATGCCAATGTTCGCACATGTAGTAGATCCCCAAGCAGACCTTCCACAAGAGTTGGCTTGGGCAGATGAAGCAGAATCATCTGCTGATTCTGCACAAGCATCTCACTCACCAACCCACTCACCAACCCAAACTCCACCACTCCAACATCAAACACCTAGCCAAACACCCCCTCAACAATCACAATCACCAACAAGCTTGAACACCCAACCAATCTCCCCAATTCATCAACATCAATCACCTCTACTAATATCCTCATCATCCACCAAAAACACTGAACCAACATCTCCAGTCAAACAACAATCATCAACAGCTTCTCAGTCATCATCTCATCACACTCAACCTCTCTCTCCACTAAACATTCAATCCCCTGTACTACCACCACCAGAATCACCAAAACATGCATCACCGGAAAGTGCTGGCACTGAACCATTTGAGATAACTGAGTCTGTACACACTGTACACTCAGGAGACACAGAAATATTATCTCAAGCCAGTACTGTTCCTTTATCACCCACACACACAGAAGAACAAGCTTCATCAGCACATACTGAGCCCATATCTTTATTGAAAGATGAACAAATTACTGATGAGCACGGGAAGTACAAGGATCTGCTGAGGATGTCATTGCATACCATGAAGATGATTTAAGTGACAAAGACATTCCTGTCAGCAAAAGCTTTTTGGTTGCTGAGTACAACAAGTTAGTACTTAAATCAAATAAGCGAAAAGAAAGAATTCAAGAGCTGAAAGGTGTAATTAAAGAAAAAGATGAAGAGCTGATGAAGAAAGATGCTAGACTAAAACGACTGAGAGAAGATGCTCTAAGCAACAATGAAGTTATTGATGCATTGTTGCAAAGAGAACAAGAGTTGGAGGCTTCTTTAAAGACTGAGCAAAATGATAAAGCTGAACTGATCAAACAGAAAGATGCAGAAATAGAAGAGCTGAAAAAGAAGATATCTGCTCTGAAATCAAAAGAAGCTCCAAGTACTGAGCAACCAAAACAGACGGGTGAAGCTGCTAAGCAAATGATTTCATACACCCGGAAAAGAAAATACATGGGAGCAACTCAAAAGAAACCTGAAGATGAAAGCTCTCCAAGAAGACCAAAACTTCCATCTCCTGCACCTACACCTTCAGTAGATGTGTCCACTGTGAAGGTATCATCCGGAGATGATGATGACAGTGAGAAAGAGTGGGAGGAACTGACAAGAATTGAGTCCCCCACTAGTGAAAAGGGTGGAAAGGCCGATGACCTTCTAACAACAGCAGACATCATGGAAGAGAGGCCTGATTCTAGTATGTTTATGACCCTCATCAACCATGGTTTTCCATATGACATGGTTGAGAGGATGAACACTTCTGAAATGAAGAATGCTCTGAAAGAGTTTGAGTTTGCAAGGTTCATAATCCCAAACTGTGATTATGAAGCCTTTACAACCTTTCAGTCATTGGAGAAGATCAAGAAGGAGCTGGGCCACTGTGACACAGCCAAACTTACCAAGTACAATATGACTTGCTGGTTACAGGGCCACAACTACAAACCGCATGAGCTTAAAGCAGAACCACTAGAGAATTGCGGAGGATGATGGAGCATGTGATGAAGGTGGAATTAGAAACTGGTGTCAAGTTCAGAACCACTGCTCCACATCCGAAAGAACAACAAACTAAACTTGCTGCTGATCCAATAATAGTTGAACCAAAAGATCAGCACAAGGAAAAAGAAACACTGATCAGAGAGCCAAGGGCAGTGATCCCCGGAAAGGTATGGCCTCTGGGAACCACAGTTCGAGAGATCACAGAGAAGAAATCAACTCTCATTGAACTGTATGACCATATCATAACTCCCAGTTCTGTGGAAGAACACAGGATTATGGCCTGGAAATATGATCCAGACTGGGATTGTGCAATAATAAAAGGACATCTGGAAGGATTCAATACTTCCATGATGTGTCAGCTCTGCTTAGCCTTCCGGAACAAGATATCAGGGATTTGCAAAGCATCCCAATATCCAACTATCCAATTCATCTCAGGAGGAGAGACTTCTCTGGAGCTGTAAATGGTATGAAGACCAGGTTCATTGATGATGTGCTGACACAAGCAAAGAAAGATGATCAAGAGCATATCAGAATCAAACAAAGCAGGAAAAGAAGAACAGCTGAAGTCTCATCCCTTGTAGATGAAGACATGCTAAAGAGAGTTGGATGTAATAAAAACTCAGATACCATCAAAAGCATAAAAGGAAATCAGTTCACTTATCCTATCACAGAATGGGGATATGTTGAAAAGACCAAAGAGATGGTATTACTGAGAAATGCTGATGGGAAGAAGGCTGATAAGATCAGAATCTTTAATCCAATTGAGATAAAGATGCTGCATTCTAGCTACACATCATACCTTCACGACAAATTCTTCCCAAAGCTAACAGATGAAAAAGCCCAGAATGATCTCTGCCTATACGTGCACATGATACAAGTTATTGATAAACTGCATGCAAAGGCACACAAGAGAAGGAGACATGAGGCTGGGCTACTGAAGGGGACAACCGTAGCTGAAGTGTCTGAGCTCAGAATCTCAGAAGAAGATGAATTAGAGATTGTACATAATGATAGTGTAGTGGAAACACTCGCTACGGAAGAAGATGTTTTGGGTCTGAGCTATGACACGTTGAAGAAGATCAGCAGGATGCAGATCAAGTACAAGTATGATGATCAGAAGACTGCTGTATCTTACTTCTATAACAAAATCATATCAAGAGTCAAGGAACTAGCAGTTTTGAAAGACTGATTACAAGTAGCTAAGCCTAAGGGGGAGTATTGTTAGATCTAGATTGTATAGGGCTAGATCATTTTTGTATAGGCTTAGTACTTGAAAATCAAGTCTTGTAATTAATATTTGTAACAGTCAAAATATATATAGATGTGCTTTGAATCTATAGGATAACCCCATATATGTGTGTGTTGATTTGTGACTTGACAGGGAAAAACAATATACTTGGATTCCTGGAATTGACCAAGTGTAAGAAACATCTACGGATGAACAATTTTGTTAATCCGTAGATATGTTTCTTACAAGACAAAATGACCAAGTACATGTTCCTGTGGATGATCAAGTACCGTGAAGTGAAGACTCCTACGGAAGAAGGATTTCCTACGGAAGAACAACTCTGCTACGGAAGACCAATTATCTACGGAAGAACAAAAGTTCTGCGGACGACAAGACACCTGCGGAAGAATATACTTGTGCGATTGCAACTATCAAGAAGTCAAACAAGTCAACACAATCAATAACAAATCCTGAGAGATCCGGTGTTTCCTAAGCCGACTCAAATCATCTATAATATGAGTCCTAGGTTTCACATCTCGGGAACACAATCAATCATTATTACGGCTGTCAAGAGCTCATTGTGCAACCCTAGCTGCCGTCACATCAACATCAAACATTATTCGATTCACAGAATTCATTGTTCATAGTTATCAGTTATTATTCTTTTGTAATCATTACCTTATAGTTAATGAAATACATTTGAATTATTATTGATTTCTCATTTATTGTGTTTCTGTGGTTGTGTTCATCGTTAATCATTAAAACAATTAAACGTCAATTAGTGATAATTCCGCGATCATTAAATTGATTTATTTTAATACTGCTAATTCCAGAATCGCGATCCTTGGATTCACAAACCAGCACAAATAGTAATTCCAAAGTACAAACAGCCATACGCGGTGAATCGGAGGATGTTTCACGCCACCGCCACCATGGTGCCCTACGAGTTTAAGACTCCGGCAGCGACAGGGATCCCTTCTCCTACACAAAACAACATTTGTTTTTAAATCGAAATATAGAGAAGAGAAGACGGAAATCAAGCACAAAACAACATGTCTACTATAATAGGGCAAGAGTCGCCACTGCATGTCGACCTCCACCCTCTGTCAAACTCTCCCTCTGCAAAAAAAACAGAGAAACACCATACAGACCCCCCCCCAAAAAAAAAGAGCATAAGATAAGAGGAAATCGACGAGAGACCAAGTTCAAGGTGAAAAATCAAGAGCAACCAGCGACAACCGCCGCCGATCAAACACCACGTCCCGATCCTCGCCACCGCCCCCTTTCTTCCAAACTATCAGATCGAACCTTCAAAGCAGGCTAACAAAAACCCCAAAAAGAGAACACAGTATAAGACGAGATTGAATAGAGACCAGGGTACGATCACAAATCATGACAAAGCAAACCATCAGCGATAGCCGCCGCCGCCGCGGCGACGGCCTCCGCCTTCGCCTCCCTCACAAACCCTCTCTCTCTAAAAGCAAACACACAGCAACACAAATCGAAGCTAAAAAAGAGACGGTGACGGATATGGAGGCTGTCAGAGATTAAGAGTTGTACAACCACGCTTAAAACAGTTGCACATCACTGTTCATTTCTTTGCTTTATTAACATATAGGGTAATTCCAAAACCATATTTGTTTATATATATTTTTGATATTTTGATAACACTTTAACAAAATATATATTGTTTACGTCAGGAATCGCAACTTGTTTACGTCAGGGAATCGCAACTTGTTTACGTCAGGAAATCGCAACTTGCTTTCCGTTTCCACAAAATCAATTACTTTGAGAAACCAATTGTTAATTCAACAATTTTGATGGATCCGTGAATCACCAGAACAGAAATCAATTTAATTTTCAATAAACGTAAATTGTAAAAAAAATTTATTGAATTGATATAATCAACATCGTTCTGATACCACATGTTGATTATATCTTGAAACATGGATCAAAACATGAAACCCTAATCATGTTTATTTAATCTTAAATATAAATTAAACATCAAAACAATTAAATATTATTTGTGGGAATAAAGATCTTTGATGAAAATGATGAAGCCATGATCGTGAGATTCGTTCCCGTTATGATGTCTAGAGGGATCGATGGATGATCTTGAGAGTATATGATTATTGGTGTGTTTTGTTATCTCCATACTCCTCTATTTATAACATCTAAGGGGAACCTTAATTATAATTATAGGGTATTTTCATCAAATAACCCCCTCATACTATTAGACTAATTATCTCATTTGGTAAACTAATTTAAATGATACGTAGGCCACATATTACGGGTTATTTCTAACAGCATGTTGAAATGTATTTCTATCAACAATCTTTTTCTTTGAGCTTGGCCCTTGGCTACTCAGATGATAATCAGATAAAGAACAACTAATATAAACCTTGACATTCTTTTCTAGATTTTATAATTGATATACATTCCTTTGTTGTCTTGATTGTATAACTGACCCACATGGCCACATACCCATTAGAGCAGAAGCAGAAATCTTTTCATCTTCAGGAAATAAACCAAATCAAGAAAACAATCACGGGCTATTGGCATATCTTCAAGCACATCAACTCTGGCCCAAAGACTAAGAAATAACTGGCTCTCTTGATGACAGGATCAGGTGAAGGCTTGGAGAGATAAGCTGCAAATAATACATGAAAGAGCAGCAACCTTGGCGGTGGAGAAATAGAGATGGGCTTTCACCAAAGTACTTACTCCATGGGATAGGATCTCGATTGTGGTGGGATGAGGAGGTCCTAGCTCTTTGTGATCAAGGTGATGAACACCACACCACAGATACCACCTGGGAGGGTTGTTGCATTTGCAAAATAGTGCCGAGGAGGGTGAATGTGTCACACGATTTTCGTGCTAGTGTCATGTCATGTAAATGTTACACGGCGTCAGATTCAACTCCCAACCACGAACAGGACCCTTTTAGTAGCTACCCGAGTAAGGCTGCTAAATGAGTGGTGTTTGTAGGTTGGTGGGTCGAACCCAACACAAATATGAAGATTTGACATGACCCGGAATCGTGTCACACATGAACTTGAACACGACACGTGTACATACAAACTGACACGAACACACCCGTTTAACCCGGAAAAAAAATTATTTAATTTTTTCACATTAGTACTTTAAAATTCTAAATTTACATGCTATTTTTTTTATTTCAAAGCAATTATGCTTAAACTATGCTAATTCTTTTTAAAATTATAAATTTGACAAAACTACATAAATACTTTAAGCTATTATATCAAAACATATTTTAAAATACTAAAAAAATAAACAAATTGGTTAAGCGGGTGTTAACAAACACAGTCGGTTTAGCAAAACGTGTTAGCCGGCTTGTTCTAAAATTGACTTGAACCGTTTAGACTAAACCAAAGCCCATAAATTTCGTTTGGATTCGTGTCATATTACGTGTCATGTAAAAATTCACACCCAGTTACTCTAGAACTATCAGGCAATAAAGGTAGAAGAACAATGATAATGTTTGTTTTTTAAAAAAAAAAAAGCTTCCTAGGCCCTTTTGTCTACACGAAGAAGAAGACGGGCAGACATTTAAGTTTTCAAACTGATTTTCGGAAGATGTCTTCCCGTTCTCCAAGCCCGTCACTCAACCCATCTCTTCTTGCATCTTCTAACATCTTCTAAATAAAAAAAAAAACCCAACTCTAACCTCCTTCACCTCCACCGCCCCCCTCACCTGCTCCTCCCCCATCACCTCCTCCTCCCCCAAACTCCAAATCGGAGCTTAACACCGGCGATCAAAACACCCTTTCATGGTGTTTTCCGGTGACAGAAGAGGCGATGGCGAACGGCAAACATCGGAGGACAATATGGACCGATATGAAGCTTCATCACCCCCACCGATGGCGGTGACGATCTGTTTGTTGGCTTCATCAGTCGTCGATCAGGACCGATGGGTTTAGGAGCTTAGGCGACGGCGAGACGGTGGAGTTCGTGGTGGAGGCCGGATCTGATGGCCGGACTAAGGCATCTGACATCACTGGGCCCGATGAGGCGCCTGTGCAGGGAGTACCCGTGGTGATGGTGGTGATCGTTATGGAGGTGGTGGTGGAACACATGAGCTAGTTTTCTATTAATACCTTGCCTAACCTAAAGAAGGTTATCTCATTCCCATTTTTGTGGTCACCAATCGCTGTTTTGAGCCGATATAAGTGGTGCAATTGAGTGAATATAGACTCACTATATACATTACAACTACATTTGAAATCTTCTAGAGTTACAACATCTGGGGTAGTTGGGTTGATATCTAAATATTCAACTAGCACAAATTCATAGTCTCAAAGTTAGAAATTTCATACATTAATTTGTAGATCACAACTTATTGATTTGTTTATAATATCTTTTCTTTTTGAACGGCTGTTTTTATATCTATACATCTAAAAAAACTAATCCTTAAGAAACTTATGACAGAGTGGTGGTGGTGGTGGCCGTGGTGGTTGTTTTAACTGCGGTGAGTATGTGCATTTTGCTCGTGAATGTCCCACTGGTGGTCAATTATGGAGAGGTCATCTTATTGATTTAGCAAGGCTTAAATATTAAGCTTTTGTTTGATAGTTATTTTTTAGGAAAATTGGTTATCATAGGTTCCAAATATAGCTTATTGGTAACTAAAGGTTCCAACTTTCAATTTGGTAACTAGAGGTTCAGAGTTATGTGTTATTGGTTGTCATAGGTTTTGGAATACCAGACCCTTAACACCGTTAGGGTCTGGTGACGTGGCGTTCCAACATGGCAGTAAAATGGTGATGTGGCATCCAACTTGTAAAAACTTGTTCCCTCTCTTTGACTTAAATGCCGAACAAACATAAAAAAACCCTCTTCTCCTTCATCGAAGCCCTAATTTTTCCCCCCAAAATGCCTTCATCATCTTCCTCGACGTCTGATTCCAAAAAAAACCCTAAACGGTTTAATATTGATTTAGAAGGCAATGTTTATTGCAACCATGATTTGTTTGCAATTGTTAAGGTTGCTGGACCTAAAAGTTCTCGAGTTGGGGCTGAGTTCTATGGTTGTCCCTTATGGCCGGTATGTAGACTGCATTTCTTTTTTTTTTGGTGAATTAGAATGCAGACTGCAGGTTCTTTAAATTCCGCTGAGTTCTATGATCAAACTTACATATGTGAATTTCTTAGATTGAGTCTTGAATTTCTTTCTTTTTTGGTGATTAGAATGCAGGCTGCAGGTTCTTTATGTGGAAAGAAGAAATTGATGATTTTTAACCAATTTTGCGTCAAGAAAAGATCAAGAATTCAAAGCTATGGAATTAGAGAATTTGAAGTTAAAAAACATTATCTTGCAAGAAGAGAACAAGAAGTTGAAGCAACTGAAGCAGTCAAAGTGCAATTGTTTTACATTTATAGGTTTAGCAATTGTTGTAATAGCAATTTGGTTGAAATTTGGAATGTACGTTGGTACTGGTTAATCTTGTTAGCAATTTGGTTGAAAAGTGGAATATAATGTTGTTGTTGTTGCTGTAATCGCAGTTTTGAATCAGTGAAAGTGCACTTGTTTTACCATAAATGCCTTCAATGTCTAACAACATCAAAATAACATCAAAATAACACAACACAATCACATAAACAATTTGATAAAACCTTCAATGTCTAACAACATCAAAATAACACAACACAATCTTTTAAGACTGCCCCTTGCTCTTGATCTTATTGTTTCCTTTTGCCTTTTTAGAGCCTTTTGAATCTTGGGTGGCTTGACTTGACATAACCTTGGGCTTTTTAGAAGTAGATGACTGTTGTGTTGGTTGACTTGACATCTCCATTGTCCTTTTAGAGGCTTGACCCTTTGCAGCAGCTGTTGAAATAGCTTTACCCTTTGCAGCAGCTGTTGATGTATTTTGACCCTTAGGTTTACTACATTTTCTGATGTTATGCCCAACTTCTTTGCAATTGCTACATCTCATCTGAATTCCATGTCTAATTAAAGTACCTGGTTTCTTAGGATTTTCATGGGGATCTTTTTTCCTGTTTTTCTTAGGTCTACCAGATTGACTTTTGATGGGGGGAGGGTCTAAAGGGTAATCAACATGAGGCCAATACCGTTTACTAGGTAATGGTGGAATTGTATACTCATATGCCTTTAAGTATGTCTTTTTAAGGTAACATTCATGAACATACTCCTCTGAAGGCTTTTTGATAAACCCAGCCACTGCACATACATGCTTGCATGGGATACCTGCACATACAGGTACAATCTGTTAAGTCCCACATGTACAATCAAAATAGATAGGTTAATTTTGGATTGGATATTGATAAATACATACCTGTGTAGTCCCACCTCCTACAAGTACATGTTCTTTTGCTCAAGTCTACTAAAACATCATCAAAATCCCTAACTTGAAACACACTGACAGATGATGGGAAGACTTCACATTTATGACACCATTTTTTCTGTTTTTCTAGCTTACTTTGAATCCTTGGACATACAACCACATCTTTAACTAGCATTTCAGACTTCTTAGTTGCTATTCTAGCTATTGTTGCAACCCTGATATCCTCTAACATGTCTATTATATGCTTAGATCTAGCCTTAACTATGGTTCCATTAAAAGTCTCAGCCATGTTATTTACAAGACATCACAACAAGTATTATTCTTTAGAAAACACCTTACAAAACATTTAGGATCTTGTTTCATGAATGCATCCACTGCTTCTGATGATATGTCTTTCATCTTATTCATAGCTAGATCAAAATCAGACCTATTATAAGCCTTACATGCCTTCCAAAAATCAACTTTAACTCTTCACCCTTGTAAGTCTTGTTCCAGTTTGCATATATGTGCCTTGCACAGTTCCTATGCTCAGCATTTTTCCAAACCAATGACACTGCATTAATTAGTCCCTGTCACAAAATAAAGGTTAGATATTATCACTTAAAATTTATAATTTAAATGTCTTCTCATACCTTTTGTTGGTCAGAGATTAGAGTCCACTCCTGTCCATCATCCTTGACATCTAGGCATCTATGCAGCTCTTGCATGAACCATATCCAACTGTCATTACACTCACCTTCTACAACAGCCCATGCCACAGGATACATCTGATCATTGGCATCCCTCCCAATGGCAGTAAGCAGCATACCCCCTAAGTAGGTTTTAAGGAAACAACCATCAAGGCATAAAAATTTCTGCAACCAGCCAAAAAGCCCTTTTTAACCCCATCAAAACAAACAAACAGTCGAAGAAAGGTTTCCAAATTGTCTTCAACTGGTGGGACAGTTAACAACTTAAAAGTTGATGTTGGATTTTCCTCCCTTAGAGCTGCAATGTAAGACCCAAGTTGACTGTAGTGTTCCCTCATTGACCCATGAAGCATCTTATATGCACATCTCTTAGCATTATAAGCAAACCATTTAGAGATTATCACCTTATGTTTTTCCCTAACAGATTGGATAATTTCTTTTGCACTTCATAGAGGATTAGCTTTGAAAACTGGCAAGAAGTCTTTAGCAATGAATCTAGCAGACAGTTGCCTATTTCTCTCCATATTTCTTTGACAGTTATGCTTTTTTTTCACACTCTTAATTATATAACAGTCCTTCCCCGTGTGATATGAACAATACAAACTGAATGGACACCCTTTCACACATTTAACACTCATACGTCCTCCTATTTTACTGTTACTTGAAGCAATGTAAACATTTCTACCATGAGAGATAGCATACCTTTTAAGTGCCTCTTTGAAAGCATCTCTATTAGGGAACCTAATTCCAACAACCCAATTAAAGGTAGACCATTCTGTATGCTCATTTACAACCGGAACCTTAACCTTGTACTTGTTCCCTCTAATATCATCATCATCACTATCTCCAGGTGAGTTATATTCATCATCAGAATCCTCATAACTGCTAGAAGATTCTTTATCTGATTCAGTATATTTTTTAGACATTCTTCAAGTATCTTCTTCTTTAATTGAGCATCCTCTTCATTCACCAGTTTAATAGCAGCAAGTGAGGCTTTCCACTCTTCATCATCTTTGTCAGATGCATCATCATCATCTTTGTCATTAACACCATCATCCTCTGCATCTGAACTCTCTGCATCTGAACTCTCTGCATCTAAACTCTTTGCATCTAAACTCTCTGCATCTAGACTCTCCTTAACAGGCTGTTGTAGAACCTGTTTTCTAGCTGTAGCTTTGGTGAATTTCTTTGATTTTGAACAGGGACTTGCGTTGACACTAGGCTGTTCTATATGGGTAGTGGGTTGGGATAAACTCTCTGCATCTAGACTCTCCTTAACAGGCTGTTGTAGAACCTGTTTTCTAGCTGTAGCTTTGGTGAATTTCTTTGATTCTGAACAGGGACTTGCGTTGACACTAGGCTGTTCTATATGGGTAGTGGGTTGGGATAAACTCTCTGCATCTAGACTCTCCTTAACAGGCTGTTGTAGAACCTGTTTTCTAGCTGTAGCTTTGGTATATTTCTTTGATTCTGAACAGGGACTTGCGTTGACACTAGGCTGTTCTATAGGGGTAGTGGGTTGGGATAAAGGGATGGGCTGGGCTAAAGGAGGGATGGGCTGGGCTAAAGGATTAATGGGCTGATTACTGGATTGGCCTTCAGAGTTTCTTATGGGTTCATCTTGAACATACAGCTTAAGAACACTATTAGAGGTGGAATCAATCATTTTTACCATCTCAAAAACATCTGTATCTGTCCCTAATCGTTTTAACCTACCATCACTTGGTATCTTGCAGTACAACCTAAGAGGTTTGGATTCATAATTCCCATACTCTTTTGCATAATCTTTTAACTCAAAGTATGAAAGTTTGTCATATTCTAAAGCTAATTTAGTTACCTTACCACCTTCATACCTTAATTGAGGGGGATCAACAAGAAACTTCCCACCAGTATGAAAGATGATGAGAACGCGATCAGGTGTTTGCATTATTCTTCGTGATTTGCGATTGACTGAGAATGGAGTTGGAGTTATTGAATTTGAGAATGGAGTGATGGAGTTTTGCGATTCACTGCGTAGGTTAGGGCTCGAGTTATTGAATTTGAGAATGGAGTTATTCACAACGTTAAGTGAATGGAGTTATTGATTCACCATTTTACCGCCACGTTGGAACGCCACATCAACAGACCCTAACGGTGTTAAGGGTCTTGTAGACGGAAACCTATAACAACAAATAATATATAACTATGAACTTGTGGTTACCAAATTGAAAGTTAGAACCTTTAGTTACCAAATAGCTATATTTAGAACCTATGATTTTCCTATTTTTTAAGTTTTTTCGATGTTTGATGTTTGGTGCTGATGATTATGTTCATCGAATTAAGGGTTATTAAAGGTGTTGCTTCTATGTGGTTTTAACCTTTAATTATAAATCAAATGGTTCGTATATTAATCTCGTGTTGCTTGATCTTAATGCTTTTTTTATATATATAAATCAAACCTCTTATGCTACAATAGTTTAGAAATTAGGTTTATTTTAATTACAGACTATTTTTACAGTCTGCAGATGTTAAAAAAACAAACAGTCTTTTTTACAGACTGCAGACGTTTGGTCCACCTCTTCTCCTGCAGATGTCTTCAGTGGTTCGCAGACTGCAGACATTTTGCTGCAGAAAAAACAAACAACACCATAGTCTCTACAGACACCGCCTCAGCCTACGTTGCCGCAGTCTCATCTGCCACCTCTGTCGTGCCGCCTCCACCTCATGATGTATACTAGGCCTGCCCTTCCATTAAAACTAACCAACTATTTTCATGAAATTTGCAAAACGGTCTTCTTCGACAATGCTTATCTTTAACTCACACAGATCGCTTTCATAATAACTCCATAGATACGACGTCTCTTCGTCACATATCACATCTTCCAACGATGTCAAATTGGTCACAGAATCCGGCAATTCTTCCAGCCCATGACAACCACTCATCTTTAGCACTCTTAGCCCATTCAGCTCGCCAATCTGGTTAGGCAGTGAGTTTATACTCAAACAATCAGATATATCAAGAAGGATCAAACTATGAAGGTTCCCAATGGACTTGGGTAATCTGGCTAATCTTGTACAAGAATGAAGTCTCAGTACTTCCAGACTCGACAAATTCCCCAACCTTTCAGGAAGAAGATTAAGCTCATGGCAGTTAGTAATGCTTAGTTTCTCAAGACGAGCAAGACTACATACTCCTGCTGGTACTTCTTTCAAATCATAACAACTTTCAAACTCAACCTCTGTGAGATTGGGTAACATAGCAGGGTCAGCAGTACAACTCTTTAATGCATTACCAATCTCACACATTATTAAAGAAAGCTTCTGCAAGTTCTTCATCCGAAAGATGGACTGAAATGAGGGAGAAAGCGAGACGTGTTCAAGTCTCATTCTTCTTAATTTGGATAGAGAACTAATCAACGGGAGTTCGTGTAACTGAGTGGGATAAATCCCGTACCCTGTGATGTTTAAAACCTTCAATTCATTGAAGCTTTTGATGAAGTGGGGCGGTGCGTATATTTTACTTCTCATGTTCAGTACCAAAGCTTGAACTCTTGGTGCTTTTAGATCATACCAGACAGAGGAGAAAGTTTCATCTGTAGACAGAAAGTGCATGTACAGTTACTAAAACAATCCAAGAAAAAGGTTTTATTTCATGATATGGATAAAGAAATGAAACCTGTTGAAATTGACAAGAGACGAGCATCAACGGGGTGTGATGCTTGTTCAGTCCACCACATGGGGATTTCATTCCCATGAATTTCTATCAACAATCTGTTTCTTTGAGCTATTGGCTCTTGGCTACTCAGATGGATGGCTAATTCCCTTAGCAAATCATGTTGCATGACATAATGCTCGTTACAATAGCCTTCTAGTTCACTAGCATCTCTCCTATTAAAACAAATGAAAAATCAGTCAATAAACAAAAAAGAAAAGATTAAAACAATTATTATTTGTACGAAAATAACAACTTTTACCTTGAGGGGACAAAAGTCAGAAGATTCCTTGAAGAAAGCTCTAGAAGGTATTCACTGGTATACATTCCTTCTTTGTCTAGATTGTATAACTCGACCCACATATCCATTAGAGCACAGGCAGAAATCTTTTCATCTTCAGGAAATAAACCCAAATCAAGAAAACAGTCACGAGCTATTGGTATATCTTCAAGTGCATCAACACTGGCCTGAAGACTAAGCAATAACTGGTCGTTTGTATCAAAAATAGATTGACCTTCGAACCATTTTTCTAAAGTCGTTCTCCACTTGAGCACGCCTTGATTGCGTAATGATGCGCCAATCACTGTGAGGGCCAATGGAAATCCCTTGCAGCATTTAACCATCTATATATAAAGAAAACCACAACCAAAGTTCACTACTGATATAAAATCATGCAAAATACAGATATAGTCCACAAAATGTTAGTAAAAGATGAAAACATTACCTTGCTTACAAGATCATCTGGCACATTACTCTGATTCCCGTCACAGGGAAATGCTGAATGACAAAGAAGGGTTCTTGCGTCTTCATCATTTAACGAGCTTAATTTGTATGTTGAACCAATACTTGAAAACAAGAACCTTGAAGTGACCAAGATAGTGTATCCTGGTATGGGGAACTTAAGTTCCTGAATAAGCGATTCAGACTCTGACCAAACATCATCTAGGACCAGCAATATCTTATGTGATCCCATTTGCCTCATCATGTTCTCAAGTTCGTTCTTTGCCTCTTCATCGGTCCGGAACTCACAACTCTTTACATTAAGATGATGTGTTAGTAATTTCTGGGCAATACTTTTGAGGGAAGTAGTTCTAGAAACAGTAACATAGAAGATGTTGTCGCCAAAAATGCCTGAATAAATACAAGCACACAACAGTCAAGATGAAATGCATTTGACTGTCTGTAACAAACATAGACACACTGCATTAACAATATATACAAAGAAGAATATCAAAAGTTTATACCCTTAATCTCATCATCATGACAAAGCATCTTTGCCAATGTAGTCTTCCCGCAGCCTCCTAGAGCTGAAATTGTCAGCACCTGGCTATCATCTTTGAGCAGCATTCGTTTCAATGCTTTAAGATGAAGATCCAAGCCAACAATGACATCCGGAAGCCCTGGAACATCATAAGAGCTTGAAAATCCACCAGCTCTTTTAGTAAGAGATGAAACTACTTGATCCAATTCATTTCCCAAAGCAAGACTTCCCAATCTAGTACTTAAGTTATCCTGCAATTCAACCTGAAAGAACCTACACAACTCATGGTCCAAGCGAATCAGCTTATTCGCGTGAACAAACTTCTTGTACACATTCCAACACTTGATCTTTGAACACTTGAGCACTATTTCTTTACCATTGTCCAGATAAAAAATGAACATCTTGGTCTCCTTTTCAGGGCGGTCCAACACCCTGGCCAATCTCCCACTTGCATACATAACTGGCTCAATGCTCCTTAATGTCTTATCAAGGCGCTTGAGTAGTGTTCTAAACTTAACAGTTCTTCTAGCTTCTGATCCTACTGCATTCAGTAACTCCACCACTATTGTCTGTAAAGCTACCTCATACGCGTTTTTCGCATTCATCTCTGAATTCCAAAGCTAAATTAGCAAACAAAAAGGCAAATCAAAACCCTAACAATCAACAGCCGGCTTAAATGTCAAATTAGGATTCAATAACATGCAAACATTCAACACTTTATATTGCAATGATTCTGAAATTCCAATTTATGGATAGACATTACTAAATCATATTACAATCAATGAAAATAATGTACAAACTGTCAATACCTCGAGAATTTGAATCGATGAAATTAGGAATCTATTTGCGCGTTAAACTGACGGTAGTACTGAGGTCCGTTAGCTAGTGTATTTATAAAGTACAAAATTTTGGTTCGAAGTAGTGAAGGTGATCGGAAAGTGGCCGGAAGTTGGCCGGATGTTTGTGGGCAAAAATGAAAATTAAATGCTTTAGATACTATAATTAGTCCTTGTTAACCGTGTTAACCGTGTCTTCTTTGTTTTTCATATTAAAATAATATCTGAATGATTAAGTGTTAAATTATTAAAAGGTCTGAATCAGTAAGAGCTAGTATGTCGTTTAACTATTTAAAGACAAATGTTTGACAATTCAGATAAGAGGTATTAACCATTCAGTATTAGACCTCTTAACCATTCAACATTAGTATAATTCTTAACCATTCAGAGGCAAATGTCTTAACCATTCAGATATTTGCTCGCGAAACAAACAGTTTGAACTATTAAGTGTTAAACCACTCAGACATTTGAACTGTTAAGAGGCTGATTAAGAGGCTGTCATACAGCCCCTAAAACACTATGTTAGGATTGAATAAATATAATATATTAAAATCATTACTTTTATAAATATTTTATTTTCAGATTAGATGTTATTAGTCATTCGTGAAATAAAAATCATTCTATTTTAATAAAAAGTAAATATGAAGGACACATGACAACATCACATTTATTTTTTATAAAATTTTTTTTTCTCTGTTATTAAATAATTACCTTAATTACAAATAATATTATTTTAGTCTATTTTAGATTAAAAATGGTTTTCTAATAAATTAAGAAAGATATCTTTTATTAATATTATTTCTAAAGACGCTTTTTTATAACATCAAACTTATTTAAAAATATGAAATATTTTAAATTTAGTGTTTTTAAAAAGTAAACTTTATAAACCAAAAACAATTAAAAATGAGAGTTATAATAGGGATATTTATAAAAATGAAAATTTTTAAAACAAAATATTTGATGTTTTTTTTTTGAAAAAAAAATTAAAAAGTTGATATCGTTGTTTTATTACTTATAGTATTTACATCTACGTGTAATTAAGTAAAATTTTAAAGATAAAATATGTTTATAATCATATAATTTAGTATGTACTAATAAATTATTAAAATAAAATATTTATATTTTAAATGTTTGATAGTTTAGTTTACTTTTTTAAAATAATTATCATTTAATATGAGAGACAAGAAACATAAATATAAATATGTTTGTTTTAACATATTTTAGTAAAAAAAGAAAGTCAAATTGATTGTTTTTATAATTTTGGTATTTATTATAAGAGAGAGTCGGAAAAATAATTTTTTAATATGCTAGAATTATGATGTGTCCTTTAATATACTAGAATGATAACACGTGCACCTGAAAATCTTCTTTTATTATATGTTATAGATTAGCGCATATCAGTTTTTTATTAATTTTTTTAGTTTTTTTGTTTTTTTTGTTTTACATGGTTTTTTTTAGTTTTTCTTTATTTCCTTCATTTTAAAAAAATGGTTCAAACGTGAGTGGTGTTACTGCACCAAGAATAGGGGGTGCGGTAATTCCTGACGGGACGTGTTTTTTCCGAGATTTCCCGGGCTTCTTCCAATCTCCACTTTGTGCCCCCTAAAGGGTGAGCATGAATTGGTTCAGATTAATTCGTTTATGGGTAATCAGATCTATACTAATGATTTTGATTTGGGATTTTGATAACCATCCTTCTGAACGTATTAAAGTTTTTTTTTTCAATTGATTAAGCCACACACATTTTACGTAAAAAAGAATAATTGCATCTTCCTACACTAATAAAAAGATATCTTCGGATGACACGTGTCAACACCACAATTATCCTCACCCAAATTTTTCCGCATCTCTCTCCTATAATTACCTTAATTACTAATAATATCATTTAACACTTTTTTAAATTTAATAAATTAAAAAAAAGATCTATTTGTTAATGTTATTTTTAATTAAGAAAAAATTTAAAAACAATTTTTTTAAAAATTGATATAACTGTTTTATTACTTATAGTCATTTCTCATATATAATTTTAGTCATATCATATCTTGGAATATCGTTTTATAATTAATAAATTTTAATATATTAATATCTTATTTATTATTCAACCCGTGTAACGCACGGGTTTACTATAGCTAGTATATTTTAATCTTTAATAGAAAGAATTATGACGTGTAACATGTTATTTTTAAAATGTAAGAAAAATTTTTTGATTCTAATACTGGAGCAGGATGCACTTTGATTACCAATACACATATAACCCTTATTGAACTATATAAACTGGTTATTTATACTTTATAACCGCACAATCACTCCTAGATCGGTGATATCTTGTTATTTCATTTAGGGAGAATTTCGTATTTCATTTATGATTTGGTTGTTCAATTTTTCTAATTGCCCCTAAATATAACAATGAGAAAATGACTACTTCGTAATTTTCTCTAATAGGTTTTGTCAATGTAACACATTTTGTTTGTGTTCTTAAATAGTTTGTAAGTCATAATAAGTAGTTTTAAAAATAAGTTAAAATGGCACTTTGTGATTAACTGTTTGATTGGGCGGTTTTAAGTATATTTGGGAAACACTCTCACACTCTCAGTCTCTCACAAGCGCAAGTTGAATAAAGTGATTAGGATAAAAAAATATTCGTTTACAAAAAAAAAACATAACGTGTAAATAAGTCAATCTTTATGAATATTATAAGTTTAAGCTCAACTCGTCTAATTTTAGATGGCATAAACTCGAGCTTTATTCGGGGGCAATGTAAAAGCCTCGAGCTCATTTCTGTTATTACTTAGCTTTATTCACACTAGTGTCATCTTCCGCGCTACGTGCACGGGAGTTTGGTCACTTTCCCATGTTTTACATGACGTGACTTTGTTTGTCGTTAGTTTGTCTCATCAAAAACCACAAAATCAAATACCGAAACCGGTTCCGATAATACCAATAACGGCAACAATGAAATTCACTCATAATCGGTTTGGTTCGTCGCAGTACCGCAACAGTATTTGCACTCATTATAGCCTACGGTACAAAGACACTCGATATTGAATACAACTTCATTTTGAAACAAATTTTATTGAAGTATTGACAAAAATTACAGATAATCGCACATTTCATTTTTTTAAATTAATGAACAGAATATATTACAGAAAGACAAACTTATTAGGAAATTAAACGGCTTTAAAGCATGACTCGTAGTCTCCTATATGATAAATGGGTGAAAATGAAAATAAAACAAGTAATAAAATCTAAAGCTATTAAACTTCAGTAGAAAATTTTTAAAAACTCAAAATTTTGTGGGGTAAAATTAAGGGACCGCAAATACTATTTCATTAAAATCTTGTGGTTAGCCAAAAACATAAAGTATCTTGTAGTAGGCATGTCGATTTTGTCCGTACCTGAATAACCCGCCTGACACGATTTCACATATACCCAAAGAAACCCGACCCGAACAACCCGTTATTCGAACAACACGATATCCTAACAACCCGAAAACTGATTAAACCGATTCTTATCCTTGTCGGATTTTGGATAGACTTCACAAACCTCAAAACCATAATAACCCGAACCGGTTAACCCAAAATTCGAATAACCCGGTCAACTCATATTATAATTAAGTAGAGTGTATGTATACATTTATTTAAGTTGTTCAAATTGATCAAATTGTTTGTATACAAATATATAAGCACATTTTATAACTTATAAAAGGAAACTAATTCAAGTCCACAAATTTTATAGGTTTCAAATGAAAACTCACTAAAATCTACTAAATTAAGTTTTTTGTTTAATACCCGAAACCCGACCCGAACATCAACGTTACCCGAACTACCCGAACCGATTAAACCGATTGTTATTCGGATCGGGTTTTGGGTAGACTTTTAACGTTAAAACCCCGAATAACTCGAACCGATTAACCCGACACCCTTAACCCGATCAACACCGTGCGTAGCGTTCAAGTTGTATTTTACTATATAGAAGTTCAAATAATCTACTCAGCCCATAATGTAAAAAAAAAAAAGAAACTCTTACGATCAAAACTTAAAATCAAAAACTTAAATGTAATCAAAAGCTTCTTTTGTATAGATATATAATATATGTATAATCAATAATGAATACACTATTTATCAATTACTATAGGAAATTATAAAATCTCTACTACTATATAATACAAAACCCATGGGTAGATTGATAATTTCGTATTTTTATAAAACCTATAACAACTATTTAAGCATATGATACAAGTGTTTTATGAAAGTGTTCCTAAATTGTACTATTTAATAAATCTCTATACTATATAATACAAAACCCATGGGTAAATTGCTAATTTCTTATTTTTGAAAGACGCTTAGAACAACTATTTAAGCATATGATACAAGTGTTTTATGCAAGTGTTCCTAATTATCGTCATTTAATAAAATTATTATAATTAATACATGAGTTAATGCATATGATTAAATTCACTATATTAGGTATTACTTTATTTATAATATAAATTAACATTATATTTATAGTTTTTATTTGTATTTTAACTATTTAAATTAAGTATTATACTATTAACGAAATACTATTTATCAAAGATTTACATCGTTATAATAATAATAATAATAATAATAATGATAATAATAATAATAATAATAATATTAATAATATTAATAATAATAACTATTATTATTATTATTATTATTATTATTATTATTATTATTATTATTATTATTATTATTTAAGACTGGTCGGAAAAGATTTCTAGTAGCACCCACTCATCACTTTAGCAATTCATATGAATATTTATATTATTTATACTATTTATAAAACATTTTAGGATGCTAAAATAATAATTTTATCTTGACCTTAAGACACTTATAAGGTTAGTATGGTAATATTATGGTGGATTTTAATTTAATTCTTTTAATGCATATGAATTCATGAATTTAATAATAATAACAATAATAATAACAATAGTAATAGTATTTAAAGTACTAATAATAGTTATTTACAAAACAAAAACAGTTTTAGTAATAAGTAATAATGTGTAATGATATACGAGTTATCAAATTAAAAATATACAAGCACTCAAAACTGCTTCAAGATTCTGAATTTTATATCGGTTTTTCTCTTATAATCATAAAAATATGATGGTTTGTAAAATCTATGATGTGATAAATTATATGTTATGATTTTCAAAAAAGTATCAACGTTTCGACATGATTTTTTTTTCAAAACAGAGTTGTATATAATTTGTATCCAAATCTATGGATTGAATACTAGTGTACGAGTAATTGAAATCAAGTGTTATAAATTTTAACAACCCGCGACAAAGCGCGGGTTCACGTACTAGCATAATATAATTTCTGACTAAAGTTATTTATACTTTATGACATGAATTACATATAATTACATTATACAAAAAAAAGGAACATGTGTGGCTAAAATATAAAACTATCAAACATTCTTGTAGCTAAAGTTCCTAAATTATATAAAGTATAATATACTTATAATTATAACTATGAATATCATAATATATACAAATTCTATTCTAGCTATATATTTTCAATATTTTAAAATTTATATAATAACAAACTTGTTTGGCTTAGCCAAACCTGTCTATAAAACTCTGGTTGTAGTTCCTTTATTGAACGAGCTTAAATTCACATGTTAGCTCGTTTCAAGCTCTCATTTCACTCGAATTTTTAGCAAACCAATTTGAATATTTCTATAATCTTTTCCCGTCTCAACTTATTACGCACCTAGTTTAAATGGGTATATGACGATGTATACGTGTCACGTGTGATATAAATTATATACTTATTTCAAGTCATGTTATATTTATTTTTCTATACAAGGATATATGATTGATCATTCCACAAAACATAAAAATAAAGATTTTCCTCTCTTTTATCTACTAATGCGGGTGTGAAACAGACAGAACCTTCAATCCTGCAGGCTTTATGCGCACCTTGTGATCAGGAACAATATCTATCTTTTTTATTTTAATAAAAATGTCACGGGGGTGAATAATATTTTGAAGATGACGAATGTTGTCTATCTCGTTATGTTTCGTGAATGTAAGAACATGTACTTTATATAGCGAAACACAGAGAAACATTACCAGGAAATTTCAATAATTTTCAAAAAAAGGACTTGAACGTTACGATATAATTATTAATTATATATAATACTAACAATCAATTTATTTGTGTATTTAAGTTGCATTTAAGTTTTAATGGGTTGTACTTACTTTTATTTTTTGGTTTTTTTAATTTTCTTATTTTTAATCCAAATACTTTTATATTTTTTTCAACCCCTATAATTTTTTTCTTTCAACTTTGGTTCCCTATACTTATCGTCTTTTATAAATTTTCCGTTTTACATTTCATCTAAAGTTTTACGAGTTAACACATCGCAACGTGCGCGTGTGGTTCAAAGTTTTTACGGCTATTTTTTTCCCGTTTAACGAGCCCATCACAGCGCTCGGGTCTTAGATTGACTTAGTTATTATTTTTAATATTTTACGTTTCACGTGTGGGGTTCAACGTATTTACGACAACCTTTCATTCTTTTTATTTTTCTTATTTTATTTACGTCAAATTTTCGTTCTTTTTATTTTTTATTTTTTTCTTTTTACTACGAGTTTTTCCGGAATTAATGGGGGATGATGGTGTAAAATTGACGTTACTTAACATGATTTTATGCCCCCGCCGTAACGAGAAGCCTTAGCTACTAGTTTCCACTAAAAGTCAAATAATAACGCAAGGGATGGAGAATGTCACATATCTATTGTATGATAAATTGATAAAGTTTTTATCCGGGTTAGATGATACCCGATGATCGACTTTTATTGAATCTATATGAAATATTTTCGAAATGATAAAAATAAATGTACCTTTTTTGGTTTACAAAAAAGAAAAACTAAAAATGATTCGTAAAAGTTTGGTTGGTTCAAAATCTCGTAACGGTTTATGTGGTTTGATTCAAGGTTTGTGACAGTTTGGGCAGTTTGTGGGTTGGATCCATGGAACGTATTGGTTCGGATTAGTCATACCCTAAGGGAGCGTTTGGTTGGAAGCAAAGGAATGGAATGGAATGGAATTAAGAAACTAGTATAGTTTTTAAGTAAAATTATGTTTGAGTGGGTAATGAAATATAAAATCAAGGGAATGTTTCACCTCAAATTTCCTTGGTTGTGGGAATTCAAATTCCCTCTCTAGTGGAAGGATTTTGAAATCCCACAACCAAGGGTATTTGATGTGAAACATTCCCTTGGGTTTTGCATTTCATTACTCACTCAAACATAATTTTACTTGAAAATTATACTAGTTTCTCAATTTCATTCCATTCCTTCCAACCAAACGCTCCCTAAGTGTTTTCGGGTTTCAAATGGTGATGGTTAAGAGGGTTGTGAGTTGCGATATGTCATTTGACGGTTGTCTATAAACTATCTAACTTCTCTATGATCTTTAGCGAAAATGGTTAAGGTGAGTTATCCAAAACATATAAATATGAGAAAATTTTAGGTTTAAGTCTCACTATAAGTAAAAATTTTCAAAGTTGAGTCAGGGGTCTTCCCAATTGTGATTTTCTTTCTGAGTGGTTTGGTGGTGCAATCCCGACTGTGAAACGAATAAGTGAGTGCGATTAAAATAACAGCTATTATTCGAAGCAAGGTCGTATATTTATTGTTAAAAAACGTCTAACTTTTTATAAAACTGTGTGTATGGGGGCTTGGGTGACAAAAAGTGTTGTCACATTCACGTTACATGACGCATTTCGTCTCTCCAAGGAAGGCTTAAAAGAGGTATAATGGGAGTGCTTAATTTGGGGGGTTGGTTGTTGATTGTTTAATCATTATTTACTTGTTTTTATTATGTACTAGGTTATTTACCCGTTTAATACACGGGTTTAACAGTTAAAAAACATATATACAGTAATTATAAATCACTAATAACATAACGGATAATATCTATAAACCATATTACGTAATAAAAAATGAGTATAATATAATTAAACATACAAATTGTTTCACATTCAAAAACTTAATTATCTAAAATGGTGAGAAAATTGATAAAATCAAAACCATGTACAGATTCGACGAAGTTAAGCATTTTGTCAACATTGTGTTATTATCGAACCAAACCTTTTGCTTACTACTGACATATTTGTATTTGAACAATTTTCATTTTTTGAATGTTTTCGAAATGTACATTTTATAACAATGCCTTGAAACTTTGTATCCTGTATTGGAAAAATAAAAAAACAAAACATAAGTTTAATTATGTAAAATTTGTACATATAGAAAGCGGGTTTTAGAAAAAAAATACCTTAATAAACTTTATAGAATAAAAATCATTTAAATCCTTGAAACTGGTTACTTACTAAAAATTTATATTTTTAAATTTGTTAATGAAGATTTTCAAAAATCATTTGCTTACCCATTTAAAGAGGATTCTTACTGCGTACTTAAAATAAACATGGTAGATATTTAGACGGGAAATTGATGGGTCAAAAGGGTTAGGAGGCTGCCACATCAACAAAGTTATCTTTATTTATTAGAAGTATGATTCATGTTAGTTTATATATTAATAAATATAATTTAAAAAATTTGGATAACTTAATAAAAAATTAGAACTAATTAAAAAATTATAAATAACTAAAGAAACAAATAACTTGAAATAAAAAAAAACATATAACTAGTTGTTGTTGTTACATTTCTTACTGTACTTCGAGTGAATTTTGTTCTTAGCCATCTCGGAAAACTCGTGATCTTTTTCGTTAAGGTGCTCGACATTCATAGTCAAAGTTTTAATATCCAAATACCTTTGTTGATTTTTCTTAACAATAAATATTTTGGCCAAATTTGTAGTTAAACATTTGATCTTTTATTTGAAAGTGGCTATCACATTGCCAAATTGTATTCCTTTATTTTTAGCCCTCATTTTGTTGTTTCACCGCGGTGGGCGTGAAAGTTCCTTGTTTGAATCAAACTCGTGTTGGTAATTTTATTAATTATCAATATAGATTTGTAATATTGGATTGACTTGGATAGAGTAAACGAAATTAGTTATTAACGAGTTAGGAGTTGGAGGATGACTCGTTTAAGCTAACTTTGTTGCGCGTCTCATCGTATGTATATATTGTTAAGTATATATATAACAAATATATGTGATTAAGTTTATTTATTATTTGTTATAAGCTTATATCATATATTAATATTACACTAGTACATAAAACATGAAGATGCATGAACTGATTTGTCGTTTGCACTTGTTTCTTTCTTATTTGGGCTTGAACATTATTTATGTGGGCTTTGGAATTATAGCAAATGTCAAGGTTGACCCGAATAGAAGTTATGTACGGTTAGTTACTGATGGAAATAGGAGGCGTATTATATACTCCATCTTTTCTTGACTTTTCAAGGGCACACATACCATCTTCCTCTTTATCTTTCAGATTCAATTTCTCTGCAACTATCATAGTTTTATCCGATAAAACGATTTGGGAGTGCCACAAATCGATTTTATCTGAGAGTGTTATACACGACTCTAAGATAATCCAAGTATTCGATTTCGTTCTCACTCCTGTTCTTCTTTATACCTGTGTTCTTTGTCCATTCATAAAATTATTTCAACAACTCGTCAACAGAGTTGTTAAGATCGTTGATTTGTTTCGACGATCGACCATCAACCACTACTGGAACCAAGTCTCATTTTGTACAATTTTTCAAAATCTCCCAAACGGCCTTTGTGTAAACGTGACCTTTGTCTCTTGAAATTATGCATCCATCTTATAGTTGTAAACATAAAATTCACTTTCTCTGCTCTTCCGGTTCGGTAAATTGTTATTATAAAGATTACCAAATAAACCAACTTTCCGACAACAATGCTCGAATCTAGTTCAAAAATTATGTTTATGTTTTAGTTTGGTTGATGCCTACACAACAAAAATAGAATTTTTGTAAAAATTATAAAACAAATAAATGTGTTAAAACAAATAAATAAAACTCACTGACACATGAATCTTCTGAGACGTCTTTCTTCCTCAACAGTCCAACGCTTAGCCCTTCGTTGTGTGCGATTGGTGAATTACGTTTTACCGACACTAGCGCAAGATTGCGTTTAAGTTTGGTGAATTTGGTAAATCCTGACCGCCAAACTTGTATTGTTCATATGTGTCAAACTAGAATGAGGGTCGGTCGTCACATCTTTGATCCATAAGTTTTATAAACTTTAAATTTAGGGTTTTTATAAAATATGATGGGGTAATTTGAGAGTAAAAGAATATTTGGTGGAGTTTGAGTTATAAAATGTAATGTTTTTAGTGACCGGTTCAAATACAAAGTCAATATTATGTAAAAAGTGTGAGAAGCAATCAGGGAGTGACATGTGGCATATTTTTAAAAATAGAAGGAGGGGTATTTTAGGAAGTGTAATTTATTAAGATGAAGGTGTGCCATATATTGACTGTTTCTGTACGATTGAGGTTTCAACAAAAATTTCAATTTATCGTTGAAGATTCAAACAATCGAATCGTTGAAATTTTCAATTGATCAATCGCTGAAGATTGCTTCACATCAATTAGTTCAGCGATGTTGACGAGAGATGATAGTTTGGTACGTATGAGGACGATTATATACTGTAATTGAAATAGTATGTTAATTTTCGCACCGTAATTTTGTCGTTTTGATCATCGTTGCGTCTATACTGTATGATTTCTGTGAATTTTGTTATTGATTGACATCATCATTGTGTCATAGGTATCATCATTGTGTCATAGGTATCATCATTATGTCATAGGTATCATCATTGTGTCTTTTGTATCGTCTTTGTGTCTATACTGTTAGATTACTCTGGATATTATCAAACTGATTGTGTCAGGTTTAGAGGTTCATTGTGTCAGGTTTAGAGGTTTAGAGGTTCATTGTGTCAAGCAAGCATGATTGTGTCAAGCAAGCATGATTGTGTCAGGCTTAGAGGTTCATTGTGTCATGTTTTGGGGATTCATTGTGTCAGGTTTAGAGGTTTATTGTGTCATGTTCACTGTGTCAAGCAAGCATGATTGTGTCAGGTTTAGAGGTTCATTGTGTCAAAATCTATCTTTGTGTCATCTCTTTGTGAAGGTGCATTGTGTCATGTTTTGGGGATTCATTGTGTCATGAAAGCTGCTTATAATGTGTCTTTTATGAAGGTTCATTGTGTCATGAAAGCTGCTTATAATGTGTCTTTTGTAAAGGTTCATTGTGTCATGATTAGGGATTCATTGTGTCATGATTGGGGATTCATTGTGTCTTTTGTATTGTTATTGTGTCAGAATAAAACAATTATTGTTAATCAATTGGTTACGAATATTGTGTTTTTGCAGAGTTACCTGGAGGGAGCGAACGAAATGAAGCAAAATTCAGTGTACCTGTTAAGCAAAAGACAAAAGGTAAGCCGAAAAGAATGAAGTCAGCTCGTGAGTTAGCCATCGAACAAGCAGGAAAAAGTTGAGAAATTGTGGGTTTTGCAAACAACCTGGTCACGTTATACGCAGTTGTAGTTTATATCTTCAAAGCATTAAGGATAAATAAGTTTCAAACAACTCAACAGTTGATTCTATGCCTATTCAAGAATAGGATTCATTGTGTCATAAGATTTATTGTGTTATATACTCATTGTGTCATTATATTCATTGTGTCCCTGTATTAGTAACCCATTATAAATGGCTTTTAACTCCACTAACTTTTGTTAGATTAGCTTTATAGATGAGGGCCCCAAGTATTAAAGAGCATCGCATGTTTTTTTTATTGAACATGCTAAACGTAATATGTTAAACGTATCTTTGTAAATTTATAGAACTAGAGCTCCAAAAGCTCTATATTGTAAATTTAATTTTAGAGAAAAATATTATTTTTGTCGTTAACGTTTAGTTGAAATTGTTATTTCAATCTATTTTTTTTTCATTTTAACAATATAGTTTATCAACAGGCTAAACAATGGAGCCTATGACAACATCATACCTCAATCAAACAGTGTTGAATTCCAAATGTTGACATTGAAGTAGTACTCTATCGAACTATGTTGAAATTGATTTGTGCTTAATCCAAATCAATCAAACTTCATATCATCAAACAGTGTAGAAATCAAAGCTTTCTCGAATGGATAAAGGTTAATCGGCTAGTTTTTCTAGTCTCTTCATGTGTTTATTAGTTTTAGTTGAATATTAATTTGTTAATTGGTTATAACTATAATTAAGCTCCCCGCGTTAAGACGGAGGCGTAAAGCCGTGCAAAATAACAACAATGTCATACCAACGCTAACAACCATCAACACTGAAGATGCAGTGTGTTAATACGAAAAATTTAGACCAAAACGTAAAACATAAAAATATAACTAAGTCGATCTAAGATCCGCAAGTTGTGACAAACCTGGCAAAAGAAAATAATAGATGTAAAAATATTGAACCGCATACGCACAATGTGCCATGTTAACTCACAAAATTCAGAACGAAACGTAAAAATATTGAACCACACATTTATGTTGTGTCGTGTTAACTTGTCAAACTTAAAACGAAACGTAAAACGAAAATTTACGAAAGATGAAAAGTATAAGTGAATAAAGTTGAAAATATAAAAGTTGTGAAATTAAATTTGAAAAAGATGAATAGTTTTGGGTTAAAAGTTAAAAAAAATCAAATTTGAGAAGTTATATTGCAAAAAAATGAAAAACATTAGGTTAAAAGTGAAAATTCAAAAAAGATTTTAGAGTTAATTACACAGATAGTCCCTGTGGTTTTATGAAAATATCAGGTTTGGATATCAACTTTTTGAGTAACAAGTTAGGGCTTTGTGTTTTTAATGATTTTGGGTATCAAAACTAATGTTCGTTAAAATTTCAGTTAAATATGACTAAAATGACCAAATTACGCTTTGAACTTTTGTAAAAGAACCATTTATGTAACCATCTGTACTAAGGGAATATTTTTATACTTTTTCAAATTATATAAAAATATTAAGAAATGTAGCATAATAATATATGTATATATGTGTATATATTTTGCATATGCATACACTACACACTTGTATGAACTACGTCAACCACCACCGCTGCATTTTCCGGCAACCTACCCCAACATTGCACTGAACCACCCCACCCTCTCTGTAAGGATTCCTAGAAGTCTGATGCAGCCAAAACACTATTGTAACTATCTACTGATCATAACAACTGAAGGTAACAGCTGAAGACATCAACTGAAGGTAACAGCTGAAGACAACAGCTGAAGACATCAACTGAAGGTAACAGCTGAAGACAACAGCTGAAGACATCAGCTGAAGGTAACAGCTGAAGACAACAGCTGAAGACATCAGCTGAAGACAACAGCTGAAGGTAACAGCTGAAGACATCAGCTGAAGACATCAGCTGAAGGTAACAGCTGAAGACAACAGCTGAAGACATCAGCTGAAGACAACAGCTGAAGGTAACAGCTGAAGACATCAGCTGAAGACATCAGCTAAAGACAACAGCTGAAGGTAACAGCTGAAGACAACAGTTGAAGACATCAGCTGAAGATATCAACTGAAGACAAAGTCTGAAGACAAAGTCTGAAGACAGTTTTCAGTAGTAGTCACAACAACTGAAGAAGTATTCTTCAGAAGTTGTGATGATCCTTCTTCAGTAGTTATCACAACAGCTGAAGAAGTATTCTTCAGTAGTTGTGATGATCCTTCTTCAGTAGTTATCACAACAACTGAAGAATTATTCCTCAGTAGTTGTGACAGTTCTTCTTTTAGCAGTTCTATGAAATGATCAAGTCTTCCTACATGTTGCACAGAACATGAAGTAGTATTGCTACGAAAGTTTTACACCAATTCAGAAACATTTCAAGTGTAAAATCTTTCATAGCCAAGACCAATATCTTCAGAAGCCAGAAATGAAGTCTTTCTTAACTTCAAGACAAAGTCTGCTGAAGCCAAGAAACCAAGACAGATTCTTTCGAAGACTTTTATCATACATGCTTTATCTGGTACTTTTTCTGCAAAGCTGAACCACTTTGCCGCTGCCTACTCTGGTTGGTCATCAACTTATATGAGTTGGTGAAAAGGTCCATGCTTTAGGAAAAACTGTACATTGAGGTCTTGGGTCAAACCTTTCTACTTTATGTACCTTTATCCTTTTTGTAATATCTTAGGATGTGAGCTATGGCATGTCATAGTCACTAGCTGTGACATCCGTCACCATCAGGTCCATCAATTGACTCGAAGCTCGTTAACTCTTTCTGTGCATTTATTATTTCGCGTAATTAATTCATTTTTTTTCAAGTCGAATCTCTTCGTATATCCGTTTCGTGTCAACCCTAGCATTATAATAATCTCAAACTTGACAAATATTATATAAATGATAATTAATAAAATTTATTTATTATTAGAGTAATTAATACTATTATTATGATTATTATTATTATTGTTACTATTATTATTATTATTATTATTATTATTATTATTATTATTATTATTATAATTAAAGTTCAGGGTTTAAAGTGTAATTTAACTAAACTTTAGGGAATAATTAATTTAAAGTTGTGGACTAAATTGCAAATAATAAAAAATATATATATACAAATCGTAACCATCGGCCAACCCCCCCCCTCGACCCAACCCTACTGCCGTCACCCTTGCACCACTGCTTCACCGTCAATTCGCCGTCGTTAGCCACCGTTTGACACCGCCGTCTCGCCGTGTACTCGATTCGAAGGTAACTGATCATTCTAAACTTCGTTTCGCTTAGTTTCGTTTCGTTTCGTGGCGTTCGGATCGTATTATTGTCGCGGTTTGTTCCGGTTGTGTTCGTCGGAGTTCGGGTTCGGGGTTGACTGTGTATATATGTGTGTGCTTCCTGCGTATATGTGCTGTGTGCGTGTATGTATATGCTGTATGCGTGTATGTATATGTTGTGTACGAATGCATATGTGCGTGCTTCCTGCGTATATGTGCTGCGTGGCTGTGTATGTATATGTATTCCGGTGTATTTGTAGGTATGTATTGCAATGTGTGTGTATATATGCGTGTGTATGTATGCTGCGAATGTGTGACTATGTGTGTGTTTCTATGTATACGTGATTGTGTATATATATATATATTTGCAATGTGTGTGTGGTTGAGGGGCAACACATAGCAGCCGAAGGCTGCTGCTATGTGCTTGGGTGCCCCATTTTTCTTTGTGCGTATGCTTTGTATGTATGTATTGTGTGTATATGCATATATTGTGTATATATGCACCAGTGTGAATCTAGTGTGTGTGTGTGTGAACCTAGTGTGAGTTGTAGTGTGTGCGTGAACTTGTATGTTTTAAAGTGTACGTGAGTGTGCTGTGCATATGGATCTGTATATTGTTTATTGTTCACATACAGTGTGTGTGGTAAGTTTGTTTACTTTTATTTTTATTTTGTTTTTATTTTTATTAATTAATATAATGTATATAATTGATATAGTGAGTGTGTGAATGCAATGGTGTTTGGGTGGGTACTATGTGCTTTGATGTGAGTAAATATATATAGGTACGTTGTATGAGTGCACGGTTAAATATATATATTGTGATTGCTTGTCGGATTATATGTATATTTATGTAATGATATGGTTTAAATATGTTATCGAGCCGTGAATCGAGTAGGGCTAGTATGATCATGTAACTGCAAATATATATTAATTTATAAATAATTGCAAGTAAATATATTAACTTTATATTTATAACTATATTTACTCGTAGATAATAATATGAATAATTGGTTTGTTTAGAATTAAGATTACCTATATATATATTTGTCTATGTACATAAATACTTATAGTGTGAGTCGTGCATCAAATCCGAACCGAACCGAAACCGACCGAACGTACTTTCTCTCATCGAACGTGCTTAAAGTTTAATTATAATTATCATATGTATTTGATCGTACACTGCTCACACCGTTTGGAAGCGTTTCTGCTCGTTTTATTTTCTAATCATTTCAAAGTGAGTTTCACGGCCCCTTTTTAATATATTTTCTTGGGGGAAAAGCTTGCTCAAATGTTTTGTTCTATGCCGTGTTATAAACAACTTGTGTGTGGTTTGGACCATAGGATTGAGTCTAGAGTTCTTACAAATGTGCTATCTGTACTTGGACTGTATGTGGACTGGACTGTCATGGAGAGGTATTGTTAGTACTAACGGGCTGACACCCCACCTTGTTGTTGGTATGCTAGCTAAGACCAACTTGGCCTTGTGCGAGCCCTTGGGTGAATATAATCTGGTTGTGGACATGGGCATGACTATTGATTTGTATGGATTCTATGGCTACTATGTTCTCTTACTCACACACTCTCTTTTCTGTTTTATATGGATACACGACATGTTTTGTACATTAAACCTGTGAACTCACCAACGTATGTTGACCTTTATGAGCATGTCTTTTTAGGTAACAACTAACGAGGATTGCTAGGGATGCTGCCTTAGCGATGACCTTAGGCTTACATCATTTAAACTTTGGATGTCTTCGACAATTGCATTTGACATTTACTTGTTATACATATTTTGATTACTTGCTCCCGGTTTGTGGGACTTATACTTATTTTGGTTTGTAGGACTATGTTGTCGTGGAATTGACTAACTATAACACAAGTTTCCATTGTGTCGGGTGACGTCATGACACGTTGTCTTTCATTAATTATTGCATCTCTATTAATTAACAATGTGTTATGACGCTCCCTTCCGTTACATCCTCGTGTTTCCGCTATAAGCGGGGGTGTGACAGATTGGTATCAAAGCCATTGGTTATAGAGAATTAGGTAAATCACTCGACCTAGACTATAACCTAAGAACCTTCATGTAGGATGCATACTAGGGATTGTATGCATTTGATATTACTACATGTTCTTCGTGATTTGATTGACTGCTTATGACCTCATAATATATTGCTTACCCACATGTAGTATGCATAATGGGATTATGTGTGCAACAATATACATGTGAGTGTTTTAAGTACATTATTGGTTATGCTTACATAGCCTGTCTTACAAGCTATCTATGGTTTACTTACTTAAGAAGGTTGTGGATATCATATCATTTGCTTATACCTTGAGAAAGCTTTAGGTAAGCGCATCCTCTCGTTATGTATTGACTTATATTTGGTTTGGATTAATAAGGGATTTTATAAGAACTCTTTTAAGGACTTAGGTTGTTAGTCCCACTTTTATTCCATACATCTGTTGATGTCATAATTACTATATGCTCCCTTATTTATAACTTGTTGGGTTGAATCTTGGAAGACGGACACACTGGCTAAGACGACGCTAGTAGACAAGGGACGTGACGTACTCAGATCAGATGACTACTTAATCATAGTTCGGATTAAAGTATATGGATTGTTTCGACTATTCCTTGATCAAGTGAATGTTTACTCAATCGATTCCTTGTACAACTCCGGTTAATTAACTTTTCGTTAGTAACCACATCCTAGATACTCAAATCATGGATAACACTCTTTACTTGACAAGATATGTTAACTTGGGTAGGTGAAGCTGAGGGTGACCATGCAAAGCAAATTACCGTTACGGGTGCACACGTAATTGCAACTTGCAGTGCATGTAAAGCCCGGTGAATCTTGCCATGAGATAACGATCATGATTAGTACAAATCTTTCATTCTATACCATGGGACACTAGAGTCAAAATTCTAGTAAGACTTTGTTAATGACGATAAAACATTTATAGCCTATACTCTTACTTAAGTTCTATTCTACTTGGACTCTTCATGGGATTCATATTATGATATGTCTTATACCCTATGAGACATTGCTCTTTCTAGCATTTCAGTAACTATAAAACTGACTAATTACTTAGAATGGATGTGGACTTCAAAGAGTCATAGAAGAGTGATGATACTCTTTACACATGTATTACGTTGTTCATTAGGATGATATTAAGAATAATCGGATGTCACGTAACCAGTTTAAGCATCGTTCTCAGTATATCATGGATGTGGTGGGAACGCTGCGGGGAACCCTATATATAAGCACCACTGGTATACTAAGAATGTGCTTGAACTGGGCTATGTGATGATCTTGATTAATTGGATTATGAAAGGATGGAAATGATAAAGTGAAAGAATTGCCTGTATATACCAGGAATTCTTGACATACTAGTCGAAGCATTATGACAAGAAAGGAAAAGCGATAATCCTGACCTGTTAGATTGAGGAGATGGAAATTGTAACATATTTGAACAACTACACTGAAAAACCATAAAATGAAGTATGTTTTGCTTACTCACTAATAGGTAAAGCACAAGTATGGTAGAATACCCAAGCTCAAGTCTGAGGTAAGGAGGCTGTGATAGCCATGACTTGAGATGAGTTCAAAGCCTTGGTGATTGAGTACTATTACCTAAGGAATGAAATGCAAAAGTTAGAATTGTAATTCTAAAATCGTACAATGGCAGGGTTAGGTCGTGCTCTTTATACTGACAAACTCTATGAGTTGATAAAGCTGATGTCATACCTTATGACATTAGACCAAATAGAATTGAGAGGGACATTGGGAAAATCTAGTGAGTAGTAGAAAGAAGTTGGAGGGTCGAACAAGCAATCTGTGGTAAGGTAGACAAGAATGCCAATGTTGTGAACCTAGCTATGTTGGTTGATACGATTAAGCTAACATGCGTTAAACGGGGACACTAAGAAGGTTGGAGTTCCGACCATTACCATAAAGTGTGCCCTAGGTCGATTAGGACACCAGACAAGTTAGAAACAATCAGAATTAGGAAATGGCTATAGCTAGAAAGTAAGAACAGTTAAATTATGGAAATAAAGGTCATGTAAATAAAGGTAATACATCACGCGGTCATACATTTAGGACTGGAGCAAGCGACATTCGACAAGACTAAATGTTGTTACATGCACGTACCTTATCATCAATAGCTATACATCTATTTGATACCAGGGTTGATAATAGCTTTGATTCTTCCGGAATTATTCTTTAACTTAGCATTAACCCTAGTTGCTTAGAAATTATTTACTCAGTTAAGATGACCAATGGTAATAATTAGAGGTTACATAAAAGTACACGAAGATCATGTCTTTGACATAGACTTAATACCGTATGAATTGGTTATCAAAGCATGAAACCAAGATAGTCCATTAGGAGAAGGTGATTCGTCGATGCCTAAAGAAGTGATGTTGCGTATTTCTAGCACATACGGTAGAGAAGAAGGCAGAAGAAAGAAAGTTGAAAGATATTCCTATTGTACATGATTTTTCCAAAAGACCTTCCTTGTGACTTAACAGGATTATAGCCTCTTCGTTAAATAGAAATTCCAGAATGATATGAGCACTAGAGCAAGTTCTGTTACAAAGGCACCGTATCAGTTAACTCCAACACAAATGCAAGAATTATCAAGTAAGCTACAAGAGCTCTTAGATAAAAGTTTTATTCGACCTAGTCACTGCTATAAGGATCACCGACCTGATTGGTTAAAAAGAATGATGGGTCGTTCCAGTTGTACATAGATTATCGAAATATGAACAAGTTAATTATCAAAAACCAATACCCTCTCCCCAGGAATTATGATCTATTCGATCAGTTGCATGCAGGACGCAACGTACTTCTCAAAAATCGATCTTCGGTCAAGTTATTATCAGTTGAGGGTTCAAGAAGACGATATCCGAAGACAATCTTTAGGACTCGTTATGGGCATTACGAGTTCTTAGTTATGTTGTTTGGGTTAACAACGCCCCTGCAGTATTCATGGAGTTGATGAACCGGGAATATAAGTCGTACCTGGATGAGTTATGATAGTGTTTATAGATGACATCGTCATCTATTCATGATCAAAAGAAGAGCACGAGTAACATCTGAGGGTAATTCTAAATTTGTTAGGAAAAGAGAAACCCTATTCCAAATTCTCCAAGTATGAGTTCTGGTTGTGTGAAGTGAAGTTTTTAGGACACGTGGTTAATGAAAAGGGAATCCACGTTGATCCTGGAAAGATCGATGCAATTAAAAGGTGGAACACTCCTAAGACGCCTTCGGAGATACGACAAATTTTAGGGTTGGCTGGGTACTATCGACGGTTCATTGCCAATTTGTAACACCCGAAAGTTTGACTTTTTGGCAGGCTGTGCGACTGAGCCTCAGTCGCCCGGGATTTATGCGACTGGAGGTTCAACCGCATGCTATTCGGCCGATTGAAGCTCAACCGCACGATTGAAGCTCAACCGCACGATTGGAGTTCAACCGCCCGAATGAAAGACGAGCCGCATGGAACATATGCGACTGGGGTCCAATCGCATGGTGTTCATGCGACTGAAGGTCCAGTCGCCCCTGGACCAGACGCGACTGAGAAGTACATATAAAAAGGGAGCAGCTCTCATACTCCTCCCAACACTTATCATTTTCAGTCGGGAAGAGCAGAGAGCGACCGAGAGAAGAGAAAGAAAGAGGGAAGGTGCTGACCGAGCTCCGGATTTGTCGTGAGGCTAGCCAAATCGAAGCTCATCAACTCCTACCTGTTAATGTGAGTTCTAGGACCCCTCTTTTACACGTTTTTGAATGATTTTGGGGCTGGAATCACATAGAAACCCTATTTTTGAAATAGTGAAAGTTTGACCCATTTGGGTAAATCTTGAGTAACGTGTTTATAGTAAGAATTAGGACTTGTATATGCTTGTATGATGTCCTAGTATGAATCCCTGAGGCTTGGGAGGGTCGAATTGGGCTGAAAATGGGTCTACGGTGTGTTTGTGTGAGTTGGTTCGCGACTGCAGTTTATGAAGAACTCCAGTCGCTGCCCAGTTAGGGTTATGCGACTGAAGGGCCATTCGGCCGAATGAGGAACAGTTGATGTCCAATCGCACGATTGAGGCTCAGACGCCCGATTGAGCCTCAGTCGCACGGTAGGCTATGCGATTGGGGGTTTCGGTCGCATAGGTCCAATGGCAGGGTAGTTCAGTCGTACGGTTAAGAGTCAGTCGCATATAGCCCAGTCGTATAGTGTTTATTCGTGCGGAAGGAAGTCTAGTCGTACGATTGTATGTCCATTCGCATGACAGCCCAATCGCACGGTCCAGTCGCATGGAGGACATGCGACTGGGATAGGTTCAGTCGCCCATGAAGGGCTGATGTGAGTGATGATGCTATGTATTATTACGTATGTATGATGCTATGTATGATGATGAATGTATGATGATGAATGTATGATGAGTGTGTATGTTCCTTGTGATTGTGTATGCTTATCTTTCCGAAACTTTACGAATAACGAGAACGAACGAATGAAGTATTATGTAACGTAAAGTGAAAGATAATGAAAGAGGAACATGATGATGAATGCATGTATTAACGAATGAACGAAAAGAAGAATGATGATGAATACATGCATTAATGAACGAACGAATTATGTCTTGCAAGCATTGAATAACGCGATTGGTCCTTCTCTGTGATTGACCATGGTCATGGTACCTCTACCGCTTACCTCTAGTACCGTGGCATACGTTTTGTTGTTCATATGTTGACTTCGGCCCGGTAGCTAATAACGATCGGGGTGTAGCATATGGTATTGGTACAATCACCTTTCAATGTGCAAGTAAGTATGAAACGGGATTCTTGACATTCGACCACAATAATCATAGCCGAGTGCTATGAAGTGGGTAAAGCCTGACAGAATCCATACGAGAAGTTAAAGATAACGATGTAACACGAATGATGAAGATAATAATGAATATTATCTCTGTGTACGTATGATGTATGAACGCATGTATGAAAGGATACTTTTAAATAAGTAAAAGTATGTTTTAATATAAAACTAGAACTCACTCAGCAACGCTGACTTTTTATGTGTTTTCAGTTGGCCGGTAGTGTTGCTGAGGATGGCACGAGGCGACTACTCAGCCCTTTTGGGATGGCATTCTTTTGTTAATGTTTTTGTATTGTAATGCAAACAAACGATATTTTGTAATGAGTGTTGTATTACTTTGCAAAAGCATTTATAGTAAATTGAAAGTAAATTCAAAGTTTCCGCTGCATTTTTTATTAAGTTATATTAAATGTATGTTTTATGGGTGATGACGACCAACTGTGAGGTGCCCGGGAACGGGGCCTTACAAGTTGGTATCAGAGCCAAAGTTTAAGTGAAATGGGTAAAATTTTAAAATAAACCTAAACTTAAACTGAGAATGGGACGGGGAGAACGAGAATGTCATCTGAGTAGTTGTGTGCCATCAGGTATTTTATTAAAGATTAACTGGTATTATGTGCGCGTGTTATGTGAATTATGTGTACTGTTAGACTTAGATACTAATATAGTCAGGACAGGTAATGCTCGGGGTACGAAGAGTAGAGTAAGTGGCGAATCACAACTGGCCACTGTAATTAGGGACTTACTATACTTAACATAAACTGAGCTATTTCCTTGAATGACCTTGTTGGTGTTTGAATCTTTCAGTGTGATAGAAGATGGTCGGTGGTAGATCATCTAAAGCTTCCCGTGGCGGTGGACGTGGTGATGAACCGCGTAACACGCGAGGAAGACTTAGGACAGAGAAAGTAGTTCATGAGGAAAACAAGACTCCTCATCAGGAGGAGGCAGACGAAAGCGCGAATTTGAGAGCCTCGGTAAAAGAGGCAGTGGTTGAGGAAGTACATCAGGTCATGCAGACGATCTTACCGTCTGTAGTGACCGAAGTGATAAAGGCAGTACGTGAAGATGAGAGACGAGGGAGGAATCGGTCCTCAGGTAGACAGCAACAGACAGAAGCAGAAACAGTATTATCCGATGATGAAGAGGAAGAGGAAGAAGAGCAGTTACGGGAGACAGCCCGGGGTTGTAACTACGGGGCATTCATGAGGTGCAAGCCCCCAACTTTTGATGGTTCTGGTACTGCTACTGATGCTCAACAATGGGTGATGGAAATGGAAGCTGTCCTCGATATTAGTGATTGTCAGGAGGACAAGAAGGTGAAGTTTGCTACCCACTCTTTCACAGGGTCGGCTTTGTGCTGTTGAATAATATAGTCCAAGCCGAGGGTAGCAGGGCTATAGGGAAGATGAAGTGGGCTGAGTTAAAAAGGCTGGTGATTGAGGAATTCAGTCCTCATCGGGAAATGTATAGAGTTGAGAGAGAGTTCCTGCAGTTGGAGGCGGGGACGATGACCCACCAACAATACACCACCAAGTTTAACGAATTGGCGCTGTTGGTGCAGAGCAGGTGACGCCGGTGTCTCGAAAGATCAACCGGTATATTCAGGGGCTGCCAGCTGAAATTCGTTGGCACTTGATTTCTGCCCGACCAAGTACTTTCAGGTCGGCAGTGGATTTGGCGGGAAGGTTATTCGATGAACGGGCTGCGTTGGTAAAGGCTGAGGGTAGCAAGAAAGGAAGTGGAGAGAAAAACTGGCAGGGGAAGAGATTTGGTCAGGGTGATACTTCGACGAATAACAAGAAGGCGAGGGCGGATGACCACCGTGTGGTCGTGACTGGAGCTGGGGTGAGGAAGTGTGGTAAGTGTGGAAGGGAGCACTCAGGGGAGTGCAAATGGGGATCCAACATCTGCTTTAAGTGTGGGAAGACGGGACATATATCAAAGGATTGCCGGATGGGCAAGTGTTTTAACTGTGGGGAAGGCGGTCATATGAGCAGGGACTGTAAGAAGCCGAGGGTTGAGGCTTCAGGGTAAAGAAGACGGGAAGTGAAGGTCCGAGAGCAAGCACCAGGGCTTTCACAATGACGCAGGAAGAGGCTAGGACGGACCCCGATGTAGTGTCCGGTACGTTTCTGGTGAACCAAACTCTAGCTTCTGTATTATTTGATTCGGGTGCCAATAGAAGTTTTATTTCTACTGCTTTCTGTGCCAAATTACCCGTTAGTAGTAGGCGTGTGGATGTGCCGTTTGATGTAGAGACTGCTATAGGAAAAACCACCAGGATTTCCGAGGTAATTGAGGGCTGCGATGTAGAACTGGAGGGTCACAAATTCCAGTTAAACCATTTGCGATGACGTTGGGTGGTTTCGATTTGGTGCTTGGGATGGATTGGTTGGCAGATTTCGAGGCGAACATTGTGTGTCGCAAGAAGATGATCAGTTTGACAGCGCCCGACGGTAGTCCAGTGACAATTTATGGTGATCGGGTCACTATGATTCCGAAGGTGATCTCAATGGCAGTGGCAGGGAAATGTATGAGGCGTGGATGTAACGCCTTTTTATGTTATGTAAAGGATGTAGAAAAGCCAACACCACAACTATCTAATGTTCCGGTTGTGTGTGAGTTCCCAGACGTGTTCCCGGAAGACTTATCGGGATTGCCACCTGACAGAGAGATCAAGTTCCAGATTGATCTGATACCAGGCGCCCAACCTGTTGCCAAAGCACCATACCGATTGGCCCCGACAGAGATGAAAGAGTTGATGGAGCAGTTACAAGAGCTGCTAGATAAGGGGTTTATCCGACCGAGTATCTCACCTTGGGGTGCTCCGGTCCTGTTTGTAAAGAAAAAGGACGGTAGTATGAGGATGTGCATCGACTACCGCGAGCTGAATAAGTTGACGGTAAAGAACAGATACCCCTTGCCGAGGATCGACGACTTGTTTGATCAACTTCAGGGTGCTAGCTGGTTTTCACGAATAGATCTTCGATCAGGCTACCATCAACTGAAGGTGAAGGAGCAGGATATCCCTAAAACAGCTTTTCGTACGCGCTACGGTCACTATGAGTTTCTCGTCATGTCTTTTGGTCTGACCAATGCGCCAGCTGCTTTTATGGATCTGATGAACAGGGTGTGCCGGCCAATGTTGGATAAATCAGTGATTGTGTTCATCGATGATATCTTGATTTATTCAAGGAGTGAAGAAGAGCATGCCGGTCACGTCCGGGAGGTGTTAGAAACTTTGAGAAGGGAGCAACTGTATGCTAAGTTCTCCAAATGTGCCTTCTGGCTACGCGAAGTTCAGTTCTTGGGTCACGTGGTAAATACGGATGGAATTATGGTTGATCCGGTGAAAGTGGAAGCAGTGATGCAATGGAAGTCTCCAAAGACGCCATCCGAGATCCGTAGTTTCTTGGGTTTG
Organism: Flaveria linearis; assembly: GCA_024085815.1. Lineage (NCBI taxonomy): Eukaryota > Viridiplantae > Streptophyta > Magnoliopsida > Asterales > Asteraceae > Flaveria > Flaveria linearis. Next base: position 40,352,679 of record CM044016.1, on the reverse strand, counting down.
GCGGGTTACTACTGAAGGTTCATCCAAGACTTTTCCAAAATTGCTTCTCCACTGACCAAGACCCGGAAGGATGTAAAGTTTATATGGGGTCAAGCTCAAGAAAAGGCATTTGAAGAACTGAAGACAAGATTGACTCAATCCCCGGTTCTGTCATTACCCGAGGGAAGCGAAGATCTAGTGGTTTATTCTGATGCTTCCTATTCGGGATTGGGATGCGTGTTGATGCAGAGGGGAAAGGTTATAGCTTATGCATCCCTGCAGTTGAAAGTCCATGAGGTTAATTACCCTACTCATGACTTGGAGCTCGCAGCCGTGGTTTTCGCGTTAAAGATTTGGAGGCACTATCTCTACGGAACGAAGTGCACCATCTTTACCGACCACAAAAGCTTGAAGTACTTCTTCGAGCAAAAAGATCTGAATATGAGGCAACGGCGATGGTTGGAGCTTATAAAGGACTATGATTGTGAGATCCATTACCATCCGGGCAAAGCCAACGTGGTGGCGGATGCCCTTAGTCGAAAGGAGAGGCCCGATCCAATTCGGGTGAAGGCGTACCAGCTAATCATGACCTCCGACGTGATGAAACAGGTCAAAGAGTTCCAAGAAGAGGCTTTGAAAGACGAACATATTAACTCTGAACGGATGAGAGGTCTGGTCGCGGAGTTGGGTGAGAACGCAACGGGTGTTAGAACCCGGTTTAGGCGTATGTGGATTCCTCGTCTTGGGGATCTGCAAATGAGGATTATGGATGAAGCTCATAAGTCTCGATACTCCATTCATCCCGGTGCCACCAAGATGTACCAAGACATGAAGAAAGATTATTGGTGGCCGGGTATGAAACGTGATGTGGTGGAGTATGTGAGTAAATGCCTCACGTGTTTGCAAGTAAAGGCAGAGCACCAGAAGCCGTATGGAAAGATTCAACCGTTGGACATACCGGAATGGAAGTGGGAGCACATCACCATGGATTTTATCACAAAGCTGCCACGTACCCCGAAAGGGTATGATACGATCTGGGTGATTGTGGATCGATTGACGAAGAGTGCTCACTTCTTACCGATGCGCGAGACATATTCATCCGAAAGGTTGGCCGAACTTTTCATCAAAGAGATTGTGACTCGTCATGGTGTACCGGTGTCGATTGTGTCTGATCGCGACACCCGGTTTACATCTAAATTCTGGAAGAAATTCCACGATGCTATGGGGACGAGGTTACATATTAGCAGGGCTTATCATCCACAAACTGATGGTCAGTCAGAAAGGACCATTCAGACTTTGGAGGACATGCTCCGGGCATGTGTTATTGACTTCGGTGGAAGTTGGGATGACCACCTACCGTTAGCTGAATTTTCGTACAACAACAGTTATCATGCCAGTATCGGCATGCCACCCTACGAAATGCTATACGGTAGGAGATGCAGGACACCCGTCTGTTGGGGTGAAATTGGTCAGAAGGAATTGGGAAGCGTCGAAGTGGTCGAGGCTACGACTGAAAAGCTCGAAAGAATTAAAGCTTATATGAAGGCGGCCAAGGACCGACAGAAATCGTATGCCGACAAACGACGCAGACCGATTGAGTTCCAGGTGGGAGACCGGGTTATGTTGAAGGTCTCACCTTGGAAGGGGATTATCCGATTCCGAAAGCGGGGTAAGTTGAGTCCGCGGTATATAGGCCCTTTTCGAATCATTGCTCGAGTAGGGGAGGTGGCCTATAGGTTGGATCTACCAGATGAGTTAAGTGGAATTCACCCGACTTTCCACGTGTCTCATCTGAGGAAATGTTTGGCGGACGAGGACATGGTCGTTCCACTGGGGGACATCGAGATAGACGAACGGCTCAACTATGTAGAGCAACCAGTGGCGATCGTCGATCGCAAAGAGAAGAGATTAAGAAATAAAGTGGTTCCCCTTGTGCGGGTACAGTGGAGGCACAGGAAGGGATCCGAGTCAACGTGGGAAACTGAAGAAGAAATGAGGCAGCATTACCCACGATTGTTCGAAGAATAACAGGTTTCGGGGACGAAACCTAAAATAAGGGGGGTGGACTTGTAACACCCGAAAGTTTGACTTTTTGGCAGGCTGTGCGACTGAGCCTCAGTCGCCCGGGATTTATGCGACTGGAGGTTCAACCGCATGTTATTCGGCCGATTGAAGCTCAACCGCACGATTGAAGCTCAACCGCACGATTGGAGTTCAACCGCCCGAATGAAAGACGAGCCGCATGGAACATATGCGACTGGGGTCCAATCGCATGGTGTTCATGCGACTGAAGGTCCAGTCGCCCCTGGACCAGACGCGACTGAGAAGTACATATAAAAGGGGAGCAGCTCTCATACTCCTCCTAACACTTATCATTTTCAGTCGGGAAGAGCAGAGAGCGACCGAGAGAAGAGAAAGAAAGAGGGAAGGTGCTGACAGAGCTCCGGATTTGTCGTGAGGCTAGCCAAATCGAAGCTCATCAACTCCTACCTGTTAATGTGAGTTCTAGGACCCCTCTTTTACACGTTTTTGAATGATTTTGGGGCTGGAATCACATAGAAACCCTATTTTTGAAATAGTGAAAGTTTGACCCATTTGGGTAAATCTTGAGTAACGTGTTTATAGTAAGAATTAGGACTTCTATATGCTTGTATGATGTCCTAGTATGAATCCCTGAGGCTTGGGAGGGTCGAATTGGGCTGAAAATGGGTCTACGGTGTGTTTGTGTGAGTTGGTTCGCGACTGCAGTTTATGAAGAACTCCAGTCGCTGCCCAGTTAGGGTTATGCGACTGAAGGGCCATTCGGCCGAATGAGGAACAGTTGATGTCCAATCGCACGATTGAGGCTCAGACGCCCCGATTGAGCCTCAGTCGCACGGTAGGCTATGCGATTGGGGGTTTCGGTCGCATAGGTCCAATCACAGGGTAGTTCAGTCGTACGGTTAAGAGTCAGTCGCATATAGCCCAGTCGTATAGTGTTTATTCGTGCGGAAGGAAGTCCAGTCGTACGATTGTATGTCCATTCGCATGACAGCCCAATCGCACGGTCCAGTCGCATGGAGGACATGCGACTGGGATAGGTTCAGTCGCCCATGAAGGGCTGATGTGAGTGATGATGCTATGTATGATTACGTATGTATGATGCTATGTATGATGATGAATGTATGATGATGAATGTATGATGAGTGTGTATGTTCCTTGTGACTGTGTATGCTTATCTTTCCGAAACTTTACGAATAACGAGAACGAACGAATGAAGTATTATGTAACGTAAAGTGAAAGATAATGAAAGAGGAACATGATGATGAATGCATGTATTAACGAATGAACGAAAAGAAGAATGATGATGAATACATGCATTAATGAACGAACGAATTATGTCTTGCAAGCATTGAATAACGCGATTGGTCCTTCTCTGTGATTGACCATGGTCATGGTACCTCTACCGCTTACCTCTAGTACCGTGGCATACGTTTTGTTGTTCATATGTTGACTTCGGCCCGGTAGCTAATAACGATCGGGGTGTAGCATATGGTATTGGTACAATCACCTTTCAATGTGCAAGTAAGTATGAAACGGGATTCTTGTCTTTGACCATAGTAATCATAGCCGAGTGCTATGAAGTGGGTAAAGCCTGACAGAATCCATACGAGAAGTTAAAGATAACGATGTAACACGAATGATGAAGATAATAATGAATATTATCTCTGTGTACGTATGATATATGAACGCATGTATGAAAGGATACTTTTAAATAAGTAAAAGTATGTTTTAATATAAAACTAGAACTCACTCAGCAACGCTGACTTTTTATGTGTTTCCAGTTGGCAGGTAGTGTTGCTGAGGATGGCACGAGGCGACTACTCAGCCTTTTTGGGATGCATTCTTTTGTTAATGTTTTTGTATTGTAATGCAAACAAATGATATTTTGTAATGAGTGTTGTATTACTTTGCAAAAGCATTTATAGTAAATTGAAAGTAAATTCAAAGTTTCCGCTGCATGGTTTTTATTAAGTTATATTAAATGTATGTTTTATGGGTGATGACGACCAACTGTGAGGTGCCCGGGAACGGGGCCTTACACAATTTCTCAAAGATCGCCCAGCCGCTGACAATGTTAACACAAAAGGATAAGAAGTTTGATTGGGGACATAAGCAAGAAGAGGCATTCCGGACGTTAAAGGAAAGATTATGTAATGCACTAATATTGACCCTTCCTGATGGATCAATTGACTTTGTGGTGTTCTGCGATGCGTCACACCAAGGCCTAGGTTGTGTGCTCATGCAGAAAGATAAGGTGATCGCTTACGCCTCACGTCAACTTAAGGTTCACGAAAAGAATTACACGACGCACGACCTGGAGTTAGGCGCGGTAGTGTTTGCACTGAAGATATGGAGGCATTATCTGTATGGGACCAAGTGCGTTATCTACACTGACCATAAAAGTCTTCAACACATCTTTGACCAAAAGGAACTTAATATGCGTCAAAGGCGATGGGTGGAACTTTTAAGTGATTATGATTGTGAGATTTGATATCATCCGGGGAAGGCAAATGTAGTAGCGGATGCCTTGAGTAGGAAGGAATGTGTTAAACCCCTACGTGCTCGAGCGTTGGGAATGACCATTCAATCGAATCTGAAAACACAAATACTGATAGCACAAGACGAGGCACTAAAGGAGGAGAATGTCGCAAGTGAGGAATTTCGAGGGTTAGACAAACAGATGAACCGTAAGGAGGATGGCGTACGATACTTTGTGGATCGAATATGGGTACTAAAATAGGGAGACGTACGAGCAATAGTTCTGAACGAGGCACACAAGTCGAGGTACTCCGTCCATCCTGGTGCTGACAAAATGTATCACGATCTCAATGAATTGTATTGGTGGCCAGGTATGAAGAGAGATATTGCTAAGTATGTGGGTGAATGCCTGACCTGCTCTAAGGTTAAGGCTGAATATCAGAAACCGTCTGGATTACTACAACAACCAGAAATTCCCGAGTGGAAATGGGAAAATATAGCAATGGACTTCATCACCAAATTTCCGAGGACCAGTAGTGGTCATGATTCAATTTGGGTGATAGTGGATAGAATGACGAAGTCCGCTCACTTCTTACCTATTCGTGAAGACTATAAAATGGAGAAGCTAGCGAGGTTGTACGTGAATGAAATTGTGGCTAGGCATGGAGTGCCTGTGTCAATCATATCAGATCGGGACAGTAGATTTACATCACGGTTTTGGCAGACTTTACAGAAGGCAATGGGTACACGATTGGACTTAAGCACTGCCTATCACCCATAAACAGACGGTCAAAGTGAGCGAACGATACAAACTCTAGATGACATGCTTAGGGCATGTGTAATTGATTTTGGTGGGAGTTGGGATACTCACTTACCATTGATTGAATTCTCCTATAACAATAGTTATCATACGAGCATTGGGTGTGCTCCGTTTGAGGCATTGTATGGGAGGAAGTGTAGGTCTCCGGTGTGCTGGGCAGAAGTAGGTGAAAGCCAATTGACAGGTCCGGAGATTATTCAGGAAACGACAGATAAGATATTTCAAATCAAGGACAGGCTTAAGGCGGCTCGAGATCGTCAGAAAAGCTACGCTGATAACCGTCGCAAACCCTTAGAGTTTAACGTTGGTGATCGTGTCTTATTGAAGGTTTCTCCGTGGAAGGGAGTTGTAAGGTTTGGAAAGAAAGGGAAACTAGCCCCAAGGTATGTTGAACCGTTCGAGATCATGGAAAGAATTGGTCCTGTAGCGTATCGGCTAAAGTTACCTCAAGAACTCAGCAGCATGCATGACACATTCCATGTGTCAAACCTTAAGAAATGTCTAGCCGATGGATCCCTTCATGTGCCGATGGAGGACATCAAAATTGATGAGAAACTCCACTTTGTGGAAGAACCCCTAGAAATAATGGATCGAGAAGTGAAACAGTTGAAGCGCAGCAAGATCCCAATTGTTAGAGTAAGACGGAACTCCAAGCGAGGGCCTGAGTTTACGTGGGAATGGGAAGACCAGATAAGATCCAAATATCCACATTTGTTCGTGGATACAACTTCAGGACCTAACTCCAGCTGAATTTCGGGACGAAATTCTCTCAACTGGGGGATACTGTGACATCCGTCACTATCAGGTCCGTCAATTGACTCGAAGCTCGTTAACTCTTTCTGTGCATTTATTATTTCGCGTAATTAATTCATTTTTTTTCGAATCGAATCTCTTCGTATATCCGTTTCGTGTCAACCCTAGCATTATAATAATCTCAAACTTGACAAATATTATATAAATGATAATTAATAAAATTTATTTATTATTAAAGTAATTAATACTATTATTATGATTATTATTATTATTGTTACTATTATTATTATTATTATTATTATTATTATTATTATTATTATTATTATTATTATTATTAAAGTCCAGGGTTTAAAGTGTAATTTAACTAAACTTGAGGGAATAATTAATTTAAAGTTGTGGACTAAATTGCAAATAATAAAAAATATATATATACAAATCGTAACCATCGGCCAACCCCCCCCCCTTCGACCCAACCCTACTGCCGTCACCCTTGCACCACTGCTTCACCGTCAATTCGCCGTCGTTAGCCACCGTTTGACGCCGCCGTCTCGCCGTGTACTCGATTCGAAGGTAACTGATCATTCTAAACTTCGTTTCGCTTAGTTTCGTTTCGTTTCGTGGCGTTCGGATCGTATTATTGTCGCGGTTTGTTCCGGTTGTGTTCGTCGGAGTTCGGGTTCGGGGTTGACTGTGTATATATGTGTGTGCTTCCTGCGTATATGTGCTGTGTGCGTGTATGTATATGCTGTATGTGTGTATGTATATGTTGTGTACGAATGCATATGTGCGTGCTTCTCTTAATTTGATGGTCAAAGATATCTATACATATCATATGATTCTCTTTAAATACATCAAACAAAGCCAATTGAAAAATACAAAGACAAAAGCTTCAAACATGGAAGCACAAAACATGTAAACACAAAACATGGAAAAGCTTCAACACAAAACATGGAAAAGGAAGGCAATGATTGTAGGAGAAAATTAATATTCTTAATACTCCCCCTCAAGTTGAATAGTGGGATATCCATAATTCAACTTGAATTGGTTTTGGTTTGAACTACCGTATTCATGACATGGCAGTTTGGTTTTGGTTTGGAGACACCGTCGATAGACATGGTACCTTGGTTTTGGTTTTGATTTTGGGTTTTGGTTTTGGTTTCGGTTTCCCCTCAAGTTGAAAAATTCAACTTGGCCATTTGGGTTTTGGCATTTGTTTTGATTTGGGTTTTGATTTTTTTTTTCTTGAGCTTTGATTTTTTGTTTTAGCGGAAACGTTTTTTTTTATATTTTTTAATGGGAGCGCCAAAATTCAAGTTAAAATGGTTTTCGTTTTGGATTTGGTTTTGAGGAAAAATTTTTTAAAGGTTCTGTCTTGTTTTTGAGAATTTGGTTTTTGGATTTTTTGGTTTTAGAAAAAATTTTTAATTATGTTTAAAAAGGATTTTGTTTTTTTTTATTGTGTTTTTTTTTCTTTTTAAGGCGATTCGCCTCTCAGCACTCAGTGCCAGGTCCAAAGATTTCCTTCGGAAGCTTCACCACCACCAACCTTCTCGGCGCTGTCGTTGCTAGTAGCACTATTGTTGCCTATGGCAATGACAACCTTCCCTTCTTGATTAGGGTTCTTAGTTTTGTGGTTGTCACTCCACCAGTCAGGGAACCCCACGATTCTAAAGCACTCCTCTTTGGTGTGTCCCCTCATATCACAGTGGGTGCACTTGAGGTGCGATTTATCTTTTCTAATTGGTGTTCTGTTCTTCTTTTCTGTCCTGCAATATCCTTTGGTTGCGAGGCCTAACCCGTCAATTCGGTGGCTAATAACCCAGCTCCAATGCCTTGTGTATCACTAGGAGCCGTTCCTAGAATAGTTTGGTGGGCGGTTTCTTTCCTAACAGCAGCATAGGCCGTCTCTACTGATGGTAAAGGCTCCCACCGGAGGATTTCTCGCTTTATAGGATCATATTTTTGGTCTAGGGCATTTAGGAATTGAAAAAGTTTCTGTTCTGACCTGATTTTTGAGTATGTTTGGATGTCTTCCGGACACTTCATGGGTTTCGGATCGATTCGGTCAATTTCACCCATATCCCCTGTAGTGTAATCCTTTCAAGAGAGTCTTCATTCTGTTTGATGTTGTTAGCTTTGACGTGAAGGTTGAATGTCTGCAACTTGTCTCTTCCACTGCTGTAGGTGACCACCAGAGCATCCCAAAGTGATTTCGCTGTGGGAAACTCGGTTAGGTTGCCGGCAATTTCTGGTTCAATGTTCTGTATTAGCCATGAAAACACGATCAAGTCTTCTTGTTCCCACTGCTCGAAACTTTCATCGCTTGGATCTGGAGGGTCAGAGGTTAATTGTTTCAATAGATTCTTTGATTTTCCGCCTATGGCGACTCGAATCATTCGAGTCCATAAAGCGAAATTTTGACCATTAAGTTTGAGATTGATTTGTAGGTTGTCGGATAACTTTGGGTTTTGGGGTTGGATGTTGAGGCCATTCTTGAAAAAGTTGGCTAGTTGGATTGATAAATCGGAACCCGAGTTGTCGTCTCCGGACATGGTTGCTTGGTTTGAGTTTGGAATTTGGATTTTGGGTTTTTATTTGGAATTTCTTTGATGAGCAAATTGTTCCAAGGATCAGGAACACCGCTCTGATACCATCTTAATTTGATGGTCAAAGATATCCATACATATCATATGATTCTCTTTAAATACATCAAACAAAGCCAATTGAAAAATACAAAGACAAAAGCTTCAAACATGGAAGCACAAAACATGTAAACACAAAACATGGAAAAGCTTCAACACAAAACATGGAAAAGGAAGGCAATGATTGTAGGAGAAAATTAATATTCTTAATAGCTTCCTGCGTATATGTGCTGCGTGGCTGTGTATGTATATGTATTCCGGTGTATTTGTAGGTATGTATTGCAATGTGTGTGTATATATGCGTGTGTATGTGTGCTATGAATGTGTGACTATGTGTGTGTTTCTATGTATACGTGATTGTGTATATATATATATATATATATATATATATATTTGCAATGTGTGTGTGGTTGAGGGGCAACACATAGCAGCCGAAGGCTGCTGCTATGTGCTTGGGTGCCCCATTTTTCTTTGTGCGTATGCTTTGTATGTATGTATTGTGTGTATATGCATATATTGTGTATATATGCACCAGTGTGAATCTAATGTGTGTGTGTGTGAACCTAGTGTGAGTTGTAGTGTGTGCGTGAACTTGTATGTTTTAAAGTGTACGTGAGTGTGCTGTGCATATGGATGTGTATATTGTTTATTGTTCACATACAGTGTGTGTGGTAAGTTTGTTTACTTTTATTTTTATTTTGTTTTTATTTTTATTAATTAATATAATGTATATAATTGATATAGTGAGTGTGTGAATGCAATGGTGTTTGGGTGGGTACTATGTGCTTTGATGTGAGTAAATATATATAGGTACGTTGTATGAGTGCACGGTTAAATATATATATATTGTGATTGCTTGTCGGATTATATGTATATTTATGTAATGATATGGTTTAAATATGTTATCGAGCCGTGAATCGAGTAGGGCTAGTATGATCATGTAACTGCAAATATATATTAATTTATAAATAATTGCAAGTAAATATATTAACTTTATATTTATAACTATATTTACTCGTAGATAATAATATGAATAATTGGTTTGTTTAGAATTAAGATTACCTATATATATATTTGTCTATGTACATAAATACTTATAGTGTGAGTCGTGCATCAAATCCGAACCGAACCGAAACCGACCGAACTTACTTTCTCTCATCGAACGTGCTTAAAGTTTTAATTATAATTATCATAGGTATTTGATCGTACACTGCTCACACCGTTTGGAAGCATTTCTGCTCGCTTTATTTTCTAATCATTTCAAGGTGAGTTTCACGGCCCCTTTTTAATATATTTTCTTGGGGGGAAAGCTTGCCCAAATGTTTTGTTCTATGCCGTGTTATAAACAACTTGTGTGTGGTTTGGACCATAGGATTGAGTCTAGAGTTCTTACAAATGTGCTATCTGTACTTGGACTGTATGTGGACTGGACTGTCATAGAGAGGTATTGTTAGTACTAACGGGCTGACACCCCACCCTTGTTGTTGGTATGCTAGCTAAGACCAACTTGGCCTTGTGCGAGCCCTTGGGTGAATATAATCTGGTTGTGGACATGGGCTTGACTATTGATTTGTATGGATTATATGGCTACTATGTTCTCTTACTTACACACTCTCTTTTCTGTTTAACATGGATACACGACATGTTTTGTACATTAAACCTGTGAACTCACCAACGTATGTTGACCTTTATGAGCATGTCTTTTTAGATAACAACTAACGAGGATTGCTAGGGATGCTGCCTTAGCGATGACCTTAGGCTTACATTATTTAAACTTTGGATGTCTTCGACAATTGCATTTGACATTTACTTGTTATACATATTTTGATTACTTGCTCCCGGTTTGTGAGACTTATACTTATTTTGGTTTGTATGACTATGTTGTCGTGGAATTGACTAACTATGACACAAGTTTTCATTGTGTCGGGTGACGTCATGACACGTTGTCTTTCATTAATTATTACATCTATATTAATTAACAAGGTGTTATGACGTTCCCGTCCGTTACATCCTCGTGTTTCCGCTATAAGCGGGGGTGTGACACTAGCCAAAAGGCAAATCTGCCTTTTGACTCTACATGGATTGTGTTGTCTAATTCGTGTATCCACATGGATTGTGTTGCCTTTTGACTCTATATTGTGTTGAGAAGCAATATACAACATCCTTGAAAACCAACCACTTGTGTTGTTATCTTGTTCTTTCTTTCTGAGTATACTTTGGTGTTCTTAGCATCATCATAACCGGTTCCCCATTTGATCTGTTAAGTGTTCTAATACACTCTCCTCATTGTGTTGCTGTGTTGTAAGTGCTAACCCTTTACCCGGTCCTGCACTCTCTCTCTCCCTTAACTTTTCTCCCTCAACCCTTTCCAACGCGCTCATTCAACCTCAACCACCGGTGAATCTTGCCGTGACTACAAACTCTAGTGATACCTGAAACCTTAATTGCCTATGGTTCCACCACCCACCACAGCCGCATTCACCACCTCTTCCTCCCAAAACCTTATGGTCGGCGATTCCATCACTCGACCACTACTATCAGACGCCATCATCACCGCCAAAACGCCATAATCAAACGCCACTATCATCATCAAATCATCCTTTTATACCATATTTTTCTTATGTGTACAAAACCACCACCCTCCTTAACATTGTTTTTTCGGTTGTTTCTTAGATATGAGAACATGAAAACTGGTATGGTCGTCGGAGAGGGAAGAACTCATATTTGATTGGGTTTAGAGATCTAAGACGTGAAAAATAGGTATTGTAGAAAACCCTAACCCTAGAACTTATATTAAAGGATAAGAAGTTGATGTCATGAAGGTGTCGATGATGATGGTGTTGCTAGATACGAAGAAGATGGTCTTTGACGATCGCTGGCGTGGTGATATGTGGCCAGGGTGAGATGAAGGGGGCAGTGGTGGTAAGTTGGTGCGAGGAGGGGCTCGATGATGGTGGTTTTTGTGGAAATAAATAGAAATGTAATAAATATATTTACACAAACAGTCCCTCACCCTTACGTAAGTTACATAATTTATCCTTATAGCAAAAAGACATATATGCCCTTAAATGTAACAGAATAACTAACGAAAGTTAGTGTTAATACCCAAACTTGTTACAAATGAAATCACAAAACCCTAACTTGTTACTCAAAAAAGTGAGTACCCAAACATGTTATATTCGTGAAACCATAGGGACTATCTGTGTAATTAACTCAAGCTTTTAAAAAAACCTCTATAATATCCAAACTTGTTACAAATTGAAATCACAAAACCCTAACTTCTTACTCAAAATAGTTAGTACCCAAACATGTTATATTCGTGAAACCATAGGGACTATCTGTGTAATTAACTCAAGCTTTTAAAAAAACCTCTATAATACCCAAACTTGTTACAAATTAAAATCATAAAACCCTAACTTGTTACTCAAAAAGGTTAGTACCAAACATGTTATATTCGTGAAACCATAAGGACTATCTGTGTAATTAACTCGAGATTTAAAAAAAAACTCTAGGCATAAAATGCAACACTATTATACCTAGAATAGTTACAAATTAATATTATATAAATTGAATAATTATGATGTTAAAAAAGACTAAAAATACCATCAATTTTACTGGAGATTTTTAATGATGTTAGTAGAGTGAATAAAAATTATAGTATCCGGTAAACTACCGTTTTAAAATTAAAGTTTATAGATTGAAATGTTAATTTTTAATAAAATGTCATGAACAAAAATGATTTTTTTACTATTAAATCTATATTATATACAATCCTGTAAAGAAAGATCGGTGATAAGTGATAACCACTAGAATCAATGTACACTCTTTACTATTATTACTGGCTAAGGTACAATCAGTTATTGCATGTTTTTTTTTATTTTATTATTTTTATTTTTTCTATTTTTATATAAATATGATTCAAAGAGTTGTAAACAAATGTGTGCGCGCTTTGGTGGTAAAGTGTGTGAGGGATGAAGTTCACATCTAGGGGTCACTTCAGCACCACCCTCTCTTGTAATACAATACAAAATGATTAGATAAACTTATCTCTAACCAGCGGCGAAGCTTGAACAAAATCGTAAAGGGTGCGGGGGCGAAATTAATTTTTTAGAGGGGGGCGAACTTGATTTTTATATAAAAATTTACACTACAGAAATAAAGTTTACACTATCGAACTAAAATTTAACACTACTGACGAAAAAATGAGGGGGGCGACGCCCCCCCCCCCCCCCCCCCCCCGGTCTCCACTAACCTCCGCCAGTGTCTCTAACTAATATTTACCCAATATTTATGAATTTAATTAACTCTAAGGTAGCGTTGAAACATAGTATGAGAGTGGAATGATTTTAATCATTGAGGGTGAATGAATAAATACATGTTTAGTTGCTAAATATAATAGAATGAACTATTAAACAGTTGAATTCATTTATTACTTTTTATATGTCATTGCTTCGTTTTTTAATACCAAACAAATAACACAAATTAATTATTCATTTATTCCTAAAGGTCAACCAAAAAGTATAATGGAATTTGATGATTTATTTCTCTTACATCCATTTCATTTCCTTATTCATTCTATTCCTTCGTCCATTACCACATACCAAACAGACTCAGAAACCAATGTCGCCAACACCACCCACTCACCCACCATAACAACCACCACCGACCACCAATATCGTTCGTCACCGGCAACCACCACCAGGCACGACCACGACCACCGCCACCGACCACCACCAACCACCGGCCACCATTGACGCCGCCAACCACCGGCCACCGCCGCCAACCACCGGCCACCAGCGGCGCCGCCCACCACCGGCCACCCGCGGCGCCGCCCACCACCGGCCACCCGCGGCGCCGCCCACCACCGGCCAACCGCGACGCCGCCCACCACCTTTACCGAGATTACCGCCGTCGAAAACCACCAAAGCCACCATTGCCACCAGACACCACCGTCGGCCAACACTGCGCCCGTCACCGTCGCTGCCGGAAACCACGCATCGATACCGTGCCACTGAAACCAACAGCCTGCCACCACCACCACCCCCACCGGGAACCTGCTGCCGCCGCTGGAAACCACTGCAAGAAACCACTGAAGGCCACCCCCGCCGCCGGAAACTACCGTCGGCCATCACCGCTGCCGGAAACCAATGATGCCAGAAACCACCGCCTTCGGAAACCACCGTCGGCCACCACCACCGGCCGAAAACCACACTCGGGCCACAACCACCGGCCGAAAACCGCACTCGGGCCACCACCACCGGCCGGAAACCGCACTCGGGCCACCACCGTCGACCGGAAACCACCACCTGCCATCACCACCACCGAAAACCACCCTCGGGCCACCCCTGTGACAGGAAACCACCAAGGCCACGACCATCACCCGCCATCACTATCATAACTACTTTTACATTTTATCGCTTTGTTTTTTAATGTCTAACAAACAACATAAAGTAATGATTAATTTGTTTATAAAGGATGACCAAACAACACAATTGAATGTAATAACTCTTTTATTCTCTCATCCATTTATTCTTTTATTCATCTGTCCATTCCATTACATCGTATCAGACACATCCTCACATCATGCTTTTTTTGCAATTTAATATTCTTATATCAAGATCGAATGTTATAAACGTACTGTCATTATGGTATTCATATTTTATTGAGGTTTTGACATGAACTTTTTACCTTTTCACTTTTTATATTAGTTTTATACTATTATCAATGCAATTGTAATACGTGGTTCTACATCTAGGTTTCTGCATACTTATTTTTATCGATGTTTCATCGTAAAATTTATTTAAATTGTTGCTTTTATATAAACTTTTGAATAGTTTCAATTTACTTGATTTACCGTTGGTTTATATGAAGGTTTTAGTTGCGTGCGCGCAAGGGTTTGGTACTAGTTAGGTACTAAACATTAATATAAAGTATTTGCTACAGTACATTTTCTTGAGGTTCTATTTTGGCCACAACATTTTTTGATTTCGACTTTGATAATCAAATTTATTTTAGTTTACATTATTATACTATAAAAAAATTATGAAGTAATTGCTACGGTACATTTTCTTGACTTCTACTTTCGCCACTACATTTTTGGATTTCTACTTTGACCATCAAATTAATTTTTAGTTTACAACTTTCATCATCATCATCATATATTTATTTAAACATTTAATTATATAATTATATTTTATTATAAAAACCTGACAATATTGAAAAATAAAGTCTTGGTTTATATAGACTTCTATTTTTGTTGTTAAGACTCTTATATCTCTCTCTTTATATGTTGTAACGTCCGCCTCCCAGGGCATACCCAGGGAGCGTTACGCATCGGATATACAGAACACATGGTAATCCAAATTCACAGCGTAAGTCTAACTTTGATTATATATCAAAACAAACATTATATCTATCATGCTAGATAATATCATTACATCAGTTTACTATATTAGAGATCTGAATCTTCCGTAGCGCTATAGACTTCTATTTCCTCGTAAACTAGCCAGTAATCATCAATTTTTGCAATCTTTTGGCACCTAGGATGTGTGTCCATAAAATACAAAACATTTGGGACTCAGCATAAAGCTTGTGAGTTCATAAACATGGCATTCTTCAAAATTCAAAACATGTTATTATTGACTATTGCATCAAGCAGATACAACCATGACAAACAGATAGGAACAGAGTAAGCAAAGTATAAATTCACATAACCAGGCTAAGTATAAATTCACATAACCAGGCTATGTATACAAACTCCACTGGCTAAAGCAGAATCATACAAGCAGCCCTCAAGCATCCTATCAAGCATTGCCACATATCACAGATGCTATAGATAGTCAATTCTACAATTATTACCAGTTATCAGAACATCATATCCCGTTTTAGAAAACAGTTCAGAGGAACTCACCTGTTTAGCATTTGCCCAATAATTGATAACTTTTCCTAGTACAATCTGGTAATATCTTTAGGTCCTGATACAGTTTAAATAATCCTAGGTTAGGTAATGGTACAACTAACTAGTTATTGTAACGGTTGGATATTAGTTTACGCTACCTTGTTTAAGTATGGGTGATCAGTCCATGCCTAACTAAGGCTAGGCTACTCAATACCCACCCCTAACAATAACCCTAAAGCCTAAAAATAATAATAGTAATAATACTAAAACTACCACTAATAATAATAATAAACTAAAATAAGTAATAATTAACTTGACATAAACTTAATCGAGAACATACCTTAAACTATCTACGGTAATTTGACGTAGACTTCCTACTCGCGCTCCTACCCGAGC
Organism: Flaveria linearis; assembly: GCA_024085815.1. Taxonomy (NCBI): domain Eukaryota; kingdom Viridiplantae; phylum Streptophyta; class Magnoliopsida; order Asterales; family Asteraceae; genus Flaveria; species Flaveria linearis. Next base: position 40,336,670 of record CM044016.1, on the reverse strand, counting down.
TCCAAAAATGACTAATAACAATACCCAATGGGTATCGATTACTTGAGATTCTCTCTATATTAGAGCGCGCGTTCCCAAAAAAACTTATAATTTAAATTCTACCTTAAGGTCACTATTTATAAGAAAACGGGCAAGTAGGTGAAAAGAAAAGCAGGCGATGTGGGATGCAAATTGACATGCCTGTGTGTTTGCTTCTTTCTTCGCTTCTTCTTCTTCTTATATTTTTAACATTATTATTATTATATTGTTATAATTAATTCAGCTGTTTACTTCGTTTTTCTCTTATAACTTTTTGAATATAACGTCTTATAAAATTTCAAATATGCCGTTGAGACGATCTTATTTTTCTCTACGAGTCGACCCAAGTTTCGTTAAAAACGGAGCACGTTTAAATATAATACATTATTATATTTATATATATTTAAACAGTCTCTTACGACACTAAAACTCGTCTAAAACTTTAAATTTAAAATAGTTATTTCACTCATTACTTACTCGTTTAACAATATACAAAATGTAAAGTTTATATTTATTTTATTTTAACTATCACATCTGACCCTGGAAACCCGGGATGTTACATTCTTCCCCCCTTAAAAGAATTTCGTACTCAAAATTCGAAGGTTACCCGAAGAGTCGAGGATATTTGGCTTTTATTTCTTCTGCCAATCTCCAAATTTTCTCAGACTCTTTTCTAATCTTACCACTCGACCAATACTAGTGAAATTATCTTTTGAGCTAAGATTACTATATTGTATTATTAATAGCTTCTTTTGTTAATCAACGTATCCTTATTTTTTGAATTTCTTTAGCGTAAAAGTGATCAAATTATATCAAACTCTTGTTATACGAACTCTAATATATTCATATATTATATTGCTTAAGGTTTTAATTATCAAAAAATTCTATTACTATTGTCAAACATAAGGTTATCCAGTTTACTCGAGTTCTTAGTTTTTTTTGGAAACCTTATTATAGTTTTGAAGTGAAACGGTAAAGTTTTTCAGATATAGTCAAGATATGCAAATCTTAATGTGAGACTAATAGAGTTTGGCTAACATTTCTTTCTTATAGTTTGACATATAGATATAGAGTGTACTAATTTGGTAAGCCTACCATCCAGCAACTAGATGGCGTTATATTCATAATTTAATCATGAAATTAACAAAGTCTATTGGTTATCTTTCATTTCCATTTTAAGATTTAACATTATTGTATCTAGTTAGACAATTTCTAATGTTTCACCATAATCCTTAAGTAGATAAAGAAATTTCTCTGCACGCCTTGTGATTGATCTTTGATTCCGGAATACCAATAATAATTCTTAAATCATATTGCATGTTATTACTATGAGTGTGTGCTCTATATTTTGATTTTTGGGCTTCATTTAGTATCATGTCATGTAATATGCTAAGACTCGATACTCATATATGATTGTGGAGTCTTAAAATACTATCACTTCTATCTTTTAATAGTTTTCGTCTACCAATCCTTCGTTGCTTATTAATGTGATTTTCCATCAAGGAATTTTCTTGTGCATTTTAATTTAGTCTAAGAGGTATATCTTAATATCATTTGTAGATATTCCAATTTTAGTGATTGGACTCATTCTTATTTATAAAATGCATAAGCAATTAACTTTGTTCTTTCCTGGATGGTATTGTATATCATAGTTGTAGTTACTTAACAATTCCCTTCATTTCCACTAGTATTTAGAAAAACTTAAATTAATCTCCAATAATAATCTTTAAATCTCAAAATCTTCAAAATCATGTGGAATATTTTTTTTAATTGCTTTTTCTTAACATGTATTACTTGTTTGTCTTGCTCATTGAACATATGGTTTAAGAATTAAACTTTACGTATCTAAAATTTATATTCCTAGAATCTGGTACAAAGTTGTCCTTTCTTATGTAATTCTAGAATTTCTCTAACATGATCCTCGTGGTTTCTTCAGTCTTTCGAATATATCAGAATGTCCTTGAAAAATGATGATGAATTTATCCAAATAGTGTTTATAAACTTTATCATATGCTCCATAAATCCATGAATATCCTTGATGCATTGGTGAATTCGAGTAGATCACTAATAATTCATAGTGATGCTTCAAACTTTCTATTTCTTCATAGTGTTCATGGCATATACTAGAACAATAATACATCATTTTCTTAAAAGTTTATGGACCTGAGTCATAGTAATAATGTTTCCTGCTTAGTCATCATATACTACCATTTTTTTTGGCAATCTAAGTTATACCATTCTTCTGTCAGACGTGACTTATACTTAGTTAAAGGTTTGCTAGTCAATTCCTTTGACTATCTCAAATTCTTTGGGTTTCCATAGGTATCAAGTCAATAGGAATCAAGTTATCATTCAAGCTTATCATACGATTCTTAATGATGTCAGCTATTGTCTTTGGTCTCTCATTAGTCATTTTACTTATGAAGGTATGGTGTAAAGCTTGAGTTTCTCAATTCATATATGGCCTAAAGATATTTGATACTAGGCTTTTTATACGCACCAATGTAATCTTTTTAATTGAAATGAATATACTGTAAATTAGATCTAATTGGTTACATGTACTCATAAGTCTAAGACAACTTTCATTTGACTTCACTTGTGTGCCTCTACCGATCTCTTGTTGTTATCAAAGGTTAGAGAGTTGTAAGTCATGAAGGACTTATAAGCACACTCTTTTACTTACTCTTTTAGTTTCTTAGTTTACAATCTTAGTTCTTAATAATGAAAAACTATTCTGTAATTTGTTTTCTATTTTCTCCAGATTAATTTTTGGTTGAGTGGTAGCAATAATCTTGACATCTTACAGATAAAGTTTTGTATTTCTCTTGTTATCTAATTGTGCTTTTCATAGTTCTTTATATCCGTTCTACATCCATGATCACCCTTTGACAATCTATCTTGCTTTCGGTTACTTGGTACTAGTTCCAACGTTTTAGGGTATTATCCTTTCTCAACATACTATTCATCACTTTATATTTTATCTTATCTTATCGATTGACACTCTTGGTGGATACTATACAACATTTGAATATCTGATAATATACATCTAGCCCATATGTTCATATTTCAGTACACCACTAATCCTTGTCATATGGAGCTATAACTTCACCACTAAGACATATGCACTAATCAACTTGTTAGAATCTTATTATAATTCTCTTTTCATTATATATTCACTATTATGTGGATCTAAACGTAATCATCAATTTACCTTACATCAATATTCTAGCTTTCCTTCATTATGTATCGATATTAGTGTCTGAATATGAATGTTATCCTTATTGAACATTCATGTTCGCTTGTTTTCTTGAATATTTTATTTTATAATATATTTGACTATTACTAATTGTGATTTGTCTTGCCTAGTCACTTCGGTTAATTAGACTAATTAACATAAGACTATCCGTAGAGGTGTACGTTTTCTACAATTCTTGATCAATGCTATTAATCTACTTCTTATGTTTAGGTAAACATAACCGATAACAAATCAAAACACAATCTATGAATGTAAATCCTTAATAACATTAGCTAACCGCTATTAACCTTTTGCATTATTTATGTATTCTAATTATCCTCCACTATATGCTTAACACATTTCTAACTCTTCTACTCTATCATTACGTTACTTGACTTGTTTGACAATCTACGTTGTGTCACACCCCGACCGACGGCGGAATCATCGGAGCGGACGAGGGAATGAGTGATTGTTCATAACACATGGTTGTCTAATAGTGGAAATAATATTAAAATCAGATTACAAGATAACATAAGTTTAACATACACAAATACAAGAATTGAAACCACAAATAGTAATTGTCTTTTATTTTGACTAAGTCCGGGTCTTAAATGAGCAGGTAGAAGTCCACTATCTTGCTTAACCTGAAATCATGTGAGAAAATAAAGTCAGCTAACGAGTTAGCTGGTGAGTAATCACAGTTTTGAATATACATATAGATTGATTGATTGATTGAGAATAATCCAATTCACAAGGTAACGTTAAGACTTATATTGCAATAGCAAAGCATATAGATAAACCGACACAATATAAACCCCTTGACTTAACACTTGCATATAATGGACTCCACACATACACCATAGATTGACTAATTGCCTCTAATCACCACTCGTAAGCCATGTGGGGTGGGTTATCCAAACCAGTAGATCTACCATTGATACCAGGATTGATTGATTGAATTAGGGTTTTACTGTCGTATAGTTTACCATAGTATGTTCACATAGTTGCAAGTAATAACATAACCTGTCTTGAATTGAATTTAGAATGAAATAACAATTGAATATCATGATTGAATATATTGTATCACATGATTTCCCCCAAATAAGAAATGATATAAAAAGGTGATATGAATACTCATTTGATTGATGAGATTAGGATCCGGATGTGATAGATTAGACACCAATGATTTCTTTATGATTAACCTAAGGAACGGTGCCTCGAATTAGAATAATGGTGATTTGAGAATTGAGAATGTATTAGGGTTTCCATTAGGGTTTTGAATGAAATAATTTATTTAATTTGAATGTCTTGAAATAAATAAATGAATTTGTTGAAAGTGATTATGTCTAGAATTTAATAGAAATTTATACATATAAGTTATACATATATACAATTTATTAATAAATTGTATATGTATAATTATATACATAATTATATATAATTATGTAATTATATATAATTATATGTATAATTATATACATAATTATATGTATATAATAAATTTATACATAAGTAAGCATAACTATATATTGTATGTTAATTATATACATAAGTTATAAATTGTATACGATTATGTAAAATTATATACATGTAATTTATTCAAATAAAGGTTGTTTCGATAATTGGATAATATATAACTATGTATATATATTGGATTCAATTTATTTATTGTATAATTATATATTATACACTAATTATAAATTGGTAGAAAATATAATTAGTTATTTTATTTATTTAAAACAAATAAAAATAAATAAATAAAATATTAAAATAAATTTCAGAAAGTAATTAAGTGGTTTTAAAATTTTTTAATGTTTGTAAAAATATTTTTATGATTTTTAGAATTTTTTCTGAATTTTTAAAGCTTAAAAAGAAGGTTTTTAAAAAATGTGTAGGTGGCCCGGTTCGAACCCGGGACCTCCTGTTGGACATGGAGCGCAGGAACCAGTGAACCAAAGGCCGTGGTCGCGTTATGACTTGGTTCCAATTGTTTATAAACATGCTTAAACGGCTTCCCCCAAATCCCATTCGAGCCCTAGGTTCGAATCCCACCAATTGAACCCCAATTCGATTTTGATAGCATTTGAAATCATAGGGCTTTTGTTCCCCTAATGAAATCGAGTGTAATGATGTAAACAATTACCCGTATGATGATTGAATTAATGATGGACTAAACAAGAATAGATCCGCGACTTTGGTATGACCGATGAGTGCTCAAACAACGATTAAAATCAAATTAAACTCAAGGTTACTTCGAATGGTGATCTGGAACAATAGCCCCTTATCAATTTCAGTTAAAATTGATCGGAGAGGGGTCTTTAATGGAGTTGCAGGTCCGACGGTTCGGTGGTGTTCGAATGGGTGGTTTTTGATTGTTTTTGATGCATTTGAACTCGATGGGAGTTTTTAAATGATCAAACGTTCAGTAGTACGGGATTTATTTGATTATTCAAGTCCGTGGTGCGATCTGTGGCCTGTAAAAGGGGCCGACAACGCGTGGGAGTGAAACAGGTTCTAAATCGCACTCACATTTTCAAATTAAGGTGCCCATGTGGTTCGATTCTCGTTCTAGAAGAGCTTGGGACCGGTTTTTAGATTCAAAATTGAGAGTTTTGGGGTATTGTGGTGTCGCCGGAGATAGCCGGAATGGTGGTCGGAGAACAGCAGTGGGTCGACAGGGAGGGGGTTTGGGATTTTAAAATTTTACACCAACGGTCCCTGTGGTTTTAAATGTTATCATTTTATGCTATAAACTTTGTTTTTAAGTTTCTTAAATTACAAAATACCCCCTGCACCTAATTTATATAATAATAATTCTTTATATATATATATATATATTTTTTATTTTATAACCCATTGTTATTATTATATTATTATTATTATTATTATTATTATTATTATTATTATCACCATTAACATTATTATTATTATTATTATTATTATTATTAACATCAACGTATCGAACAAAATCAACTTTATTTAACAAAAATACGCAATGTTACAGTCTCCCCTGCTTTAGGAAATTTCGTCCCGAAATTTTAATCACGAGGAGGCTGAAACGAAAAGATGAGGGTCTGGGATTTCATTTGGTCCTCACGTTCCCAGGTGAACTCTAGGCCACGTTTAGATTCCCAGCGGACTTTGACAATAGGTATCCGGCTACGTTTGAGTTGTTTGACTTCCCGATCCATAATTTCCACGGGTTTCTCGATAAAGTGCATAGATTCATCAATCTGAACTTCGTCGAGTGGGATGTGGAGATTTTCATCTGCAAGGCATTTCTTGAGGTTTGAAACATGGAACGTCGGATGCACGTTGCTGAGTTCTTGGGGTAGTTCAAGCTTGTAGGCCACTTTCCCAATTCGGTCGAGTACTTTGAATGGACCCACGTAACGAGGTACTAGCTTCCCTTTCTTTCCAAAGCGAATCACTCCCTTCCAAGGTGATACCTTAAGAAGCACGAGATCACCGACACTGTATTCCATGGGCTTACGTCTTTTGTCAGCATAATGCTTTTGACGATTTCTAGCAGCGACCAAGTTATCACGGATCTTATGAATTTTGTCGGTTGTTTCTTGTATCAATTCCGGACCAGTAATATGTGATTCACCAACTTCAGACCAGCAGATGGGAGATCGACACTTTCGGCCATACAAGGCCTCAAATGGTGCCATCTGGATGTTGGTATGGTAACTGTTATTGTAAGAGAATTCGATCAACGGAAGATGAGAATCCCACGATCCACTGAAATCAATGACACAAGCCCGGAGCATATCTTCGAGGGTTTGTATCGTTCTTTCAGTCTGACCGTCGGTTTGCGGGTGATAGGCTGTGCTAAGATTTAGTTAAGTCCCGAGAGCTGATTGGAGACTTTTCCAGAAACGAGAGATGAAACGACTATCACGATCAGAGATAATATCTAAAGGTACACCATGTCGACTGACTATTTCATTGATGTAAATACGAGCCAATTTCTCGACTCGATAATCTTCCCGAATTGGAATGAAATGAGCCGACTTAGTCAATCGATCAATGATAACCCAGATACTATCGTGACCACTAGCGGTACGAGGCAGCTTGGTGATGAAATCCATGGATATGCTTTCCCATTTCCATAATGGAACCTCGGGTTGTACGAGTAATCCAGAGGGACGTTGATGCTCGGCTTTGACTTTGGAACATGTGAGGCATTTAGATACATACAAGGCTATATCCTTCTTCATGCCGGGCCACCAATATTGGTTCCGAAGATTCATGAACATCTTATCTGCTCCCGGATGAATAGAATAACGAGCCTAATGAGCCTCATCCATGATGGTTGTTCAAAGATTATCATGATTCGGAATCCAAAGTCGATTTAGAAAGTACAGTAGTCCGTCCGACTTGGTTTCCAATTGTAGTTTAGCACCGCATGACATTTCCTCATACATGTTGCCCTCGGTGACTGATTCGTGTTGAGCTTTGAGTATGCGGGTCAAGAGGTTGGTTTGAATGGTAACACTTTGAAGCTTAACTTGACCCTTACGACTTAATGCATCGGCTACGACATTAGCTTTACCGGGGTGGTAATGAATCTCACAGTCGTAGTCGTTGAGTAGTTCGACCCAACGTCGTTGCCTCATGTTAAGCTCCTTCTGGTTGAAGATGTACCGGAGACTCTTATGATCGGTGAATATAACACATTTAGTGCCATAGAGATAGTGTCTCCAGATTTTGAGTGCGAATACGATAGCACCCAATTCAAGATCGTGTGTCGTATCATTTTTCTCATGAATCTTCATTTGTCTTGAGGCATAAGCTATAACTTTGCCTCGCTGCATGAGAACGCAACCTAGACCTTGTTTTGAAGCGTCACAATAGACAACGAAATCGTCGTTTCCATCAGGAAGTGTTAGAATCGGTGCCTCACACAAGTTTTGCTTGAGGGTTTGGAACGCTTTTTCTTGATCAGGCCCCCAAGAAAAAGGCTTATCCTTGTGGGTCAAAGTAGTGAGTGGCACAGCAATCTTCGAGAAGTTAGGAATAAAACGTCGATAATATCCGGCTAGACCAAGGAATGAACGAATCTCTGTAGGAGTTTTAGGTTCTCCCCATTTCTTTACTGCCTCGATCTTTGCAGGATCAACGTGAATTCCCTTGCTGTTTACTATGTGACCAAGAAATTGAACCTCATTAAGCCAGAATTCATACTTTGAGAATTTGGCGTAGAGTTTCTCTTTCCTCAGAAGTTCGAGTATTAGACGAAGGTGGTTCTCGTGATCGGATTTGGATTTGGAGTATATCAAGATGTCGTCGATGAATACGATCACAAATTTGTCTAGGTATGGTCGGCACACGCGGTTCATTAAATCCATGAATACTGCCGGTGCGTTGGTTAACCCGAATGGCATCATTGTAAACTCGTAATGGCCATATCTCGTTCGGAAAGCAGTTTTTGGGATGTCATCATCGTGCACACGGAGTTGGTGATAACCAGAAGGAAGATCGATCTTTGAGAAATACGAGGCTCCCTGAAGTTGATCAAATAGATCGTCGATTCTGGGTAATGGGTAACGGTTCTTGATTGTGAGTTTGTTAAGCTCCCGATAGTCAATGCACATACGGAATGAGCCATCCTTTTTCTTCACGAATAAGACTGGAGCTCCCCATGGGGACGAGCTCGGGCGAATGAATCCTTTGTCTGACAGTTCTTGCAATTGGCTAGCAAGTTCTTGCATTTCCGATTGTGCAAGTCGATAAGGAGATTTTGCCACGGGAGTTGCACCAGGTACAAGGTCGATTCGGAATTCAACTTGACGAACGGGAGGAAGACCGGTTAAGTCTTCGGGAAAGACTTCGGGAAACTCTCGAACAACCGGAATGTCTTCAATCTTCCTAGGTTTCTCATCCGCCTTCACGATATGGGTTAAGAAAGCCACGTAATGCTTGCGGAGATACTTTTGGGCTTTGTGCAAGACATGAGTTTAAGTCCTTTGGAAGGCTTTTCCCCGTAAATATTTAACACCTTTTCGGGCGTAAGAGGGATTCGGATGATTTTCTCGAAACAAACCACTTCAGCATGGTTCTTAGATAAACAATCCATGCCGATAATGACATCGAAATTTCCAAGTTGCATCGGTGTAAGGTCGATAGAAAAATCATGTTCGCTAAGACTAAGGGTACTGTTTGGAATAATTGAATCGATTGTGATAGGTTTCCCGTCGGCTATTTCTACCGTAAACGGTTTCTCTAACTTAGTTCTCGCACTAGCAAGCAAAGGCTCAAATTCTAAGGATACAAAACTTTTGTCGGCGCCGGTATCAAACAAGACTGAAGCATAATGATTATTGATTAGAAACATACCGTTCACCACATCGTTATTGGTTTGAGCTTGATGAGCATTGATGTTGAATGCTCGACCTTGAGCTGCAGGGACGGCCTTGAGAAGCTTCGGACATTGGTTGCGGAAGTGGTTAGGATCCCCGCATTGGTAGCAAGCTCTTGCTTGCGTGATTGTCGGGGTATGCTGAACAGTCGGTGTGGCCACTAGAACCCTTGCAGTATTCTTGCACACGTTGAATGTATGCCCAAAACGACCACAGTTTGTGCATTGACGACACTGAACGTTAGCGGGACGGTGATACTTGGAGTGGTTACACTGCGGAAAGGGTCTAGCGTATGGCTTTTTCATCGGTGGTTGGTTGCTTACTGTTGGTTGACGAGTTGGAGGGACTTGATTAATTGGCACAGCAGGGGTAATCACAGTAAGTTTTGAGAATTGGCCTTCCTCTTCTTGTTCCTGGAAGGCTCGGGTTGGTCGGTTTTGACGGTTTCGTTAGGAAGTTTATCGGTATTCTTCTTCGATCCTTTCCTGGTTAAAGAACCAGCTTTCACATGATTATCGGTTAACTGCGCAGCCAGCCTAATAGCATCTTCTAGTGTCGAAGGATTCCTTCCTAACACCGTATCCTGAATCTGCATGGGTAGTCCACCAATATATTTCTCGATGGCTCGGGAGGTAAGGGTAGCAAGGTGCGGTACCAGAAGGCTCAATTTGTGAAATCGGTTAGTGTATGCTAGGTTCTCGCCACTGTCTTGGGTTAACTCCCAGAATTCAGCTTCCAATTTCCGGACTTCATTTCTTGGGCAGAACTCTTTAGTCATGAGCTCCTTAACTTCAGCCCGTGTTAAGGCTTGAGCAGTTTCGGGGCCACGTGTTCTTTTCTCTTCATTCCACCAAGTAAGTGCGCGTTTCTGGAGAACACTCGTGGCATACCGGACTTTTAGATTTTCAGGGCATTCGCTGTTTAGGAAAGTGTTCTCGATGCTTTCGAACCACTGTAGTAATCCGGTAGCTCCTTCAGTTCCACTGAACTTAGTGGGGTTGCAAAAACTGAAATGTTTGTAGGTACAAGTTTGGGGAGGGTTTGGTGCAGTTGGGTTTTGATCAGCATTGTTGCCTTGGTTTAAATGGGTAAGCAGAGTTGGGATAACAGCAGCAACTTCACGTGCTACAATAGCAGCAATCTTACGGCCAGAGTTTCTAGACCGTGAACGGATTTGACGAGAAGCCATTCTGAAATATCATTAAGATATTTTATGAGAATTGGGTAATATCGGCTGTGAAAACGACAATCGGAAATTTGGCATAATAACAATGGGATGTTCCAAGTGTAATCGTTTGATTTGTAAGTCAAAGCGAGTACGTTGACTAATCAAAGTGTTATGTCTAACACAACCTTGTTGAAGACATGTGTACCTATAAGCAGATACTTATCCCAAGGGTTCCCAGGTAAGGTAGACAGATCCATCGGTTGATTTGGATTTATACGAATACCTTGCCTAGACAGAACACCTCGAGATACAGGCATCCCACTCTTCCAGCATTGCATGTATTCAGTTGTGAGACACAGACTTTGACGAGATTTTGAAAACCACGAATAACGATTCAAAGCTCATTTTGAAAGCCATTTAATTTAGGCACACAATGCCTTGAATATGATTTAAGATTTGTGTGTGCATTGATAAGAATCAAAGTATAAGAAGAATCACATAAGGCATATAATCATATAATCAAGTATAAACATATAAGGCACATAAAATCCTATCTAAGCATGTAAAATACATGAGGGGACTCATGTCTAAAGGTAAGTAGTTATAGTCTAGGTCATTCCATTTCTAATAACCTAATTCTCTATAACCATGGCTCTGATACCAATCTGTCACACCCCGACCGACGGCGGAATCATCGGAGCGGACGAGGGAAAGATTGATTGTTCATAACACATGGTTGTCTAATAGTGGAAATAATATTAAAATCAGATTACAAGATAACATAAGTTTAACATACACAAATACAAGAATTGAAACCACAAATAGTAACTGTCTTTTATTTTGACTAAGTTCGGGTCTTAAATGAGCAGGTAGAAGTCCACTATCTTGCTTAACCTGAAATCATGTGAGAAAAATAAAGTCAGCTAACGAGTTAGCTGGTGAGTAATCACAGTTTTGAATATACATATAGATTGATTGATTGATTGAGAATAATTCAATTCACAAGGTAACGTTAAGACTTATATTGCAATAGCAAAGCATATAGATAAACCGACACAATATAAACCCCTTGACTTGACACTTGCATATAATGGACTCCACACATACACCATAGATTGACTAATTGCCTCTGGCACAATCACCACTCGTAAGCCATGCGGGGTGGGTTATCCAAACCAGTAGATCTACCATTGATACCAGGATTGATTGATTGAATTAGGGTTTTACTGTCGTCTAGTTTACCATAGTATGTTCACATAGTTGCAAGTAATAACATAACCTGTCTTGAATTGAATTTAGAATGAAATAACAATTGAATATCATGATTGAATATATTGTATCACATGATTTCCCCCAAATAAGAAATGATATAAAAAGGGAATATGAATAATCACTTGATTGATGAGATTAGGATCCGGATGTGATAGATTAGACACCAATGATTTCTTTATGATTAACCTAAGAAACGGTTCCTCGAATTAGAATAATGGTGATTTGAGAATTGAGAATGTATTAGGGTTTCTATTAGGGTTTTGAATGAAATAATTTATTTAATTTGAATGTCTTGAAATAAATAAATGAATTTGTTGAAAGTGATTATGTCTAGAATTTAATAGAAATTTATACATATAAGTTATACATATATACAATTTATTAATAAATTGTATATGTATAATTATATACATAATTATATATAATTATGTAATTATATATAATTATATGTATAATTATATACATAATTATATGTATATAATAAATTTATACATAAGTAAGCATAACTATATATTGTATGTTAATTATATACATAAGTTATAAATTGTATACGATTATGTAAAATTATATACATGTAATTTATTCAAATAAAGGTTGTTTCGATAATTGGATAATATATATCTATGTATATATATTGGATTCAATTTATTTATTGTATAATTATATATTATACACTAATTATAAATTGGTAGAAAATATAATTAGTTATTTTATTTATTTAAAACAAATAAAAATAAATAAATAAAATATTAAAATAAATTTCAGAAAGTAATTAAGTGGTTTTAAAATTTTTTAATGTTTGTAAAAATATTTTTATGATTTTTAGAATTTTTTCTGAATTTTTAAAGCTTAAAAAGAAGGTTTTTAAAAAATGTGTAGGTGGCCCGGTTCGAACCCGGGACCTCCTGTTGGACATGGAGCGCAGGAACCAGTGAACCAAAGGCCGTGGTCGCGTTATGACTTGGTTCCAATTGTTTATAAACATGCTTAAACGGCTTCCCCCAAATCCCATTCGAGCCCTAGGTTCGAATCCCACCAATTGAACCCCAATTCGATTTTGATAGCATTTGAAATCATAGGGCTTTTGTTCCCCAAATGAAATCGAGTGCAATGATGTAAACAATTACTTGTATGATGATTGAATTAATGATAGACTAAACAAGAATAGATCCGCGACTTTGGTATGACCGATGAGTGCTCAAACAACGATTAAAATCAAATTAAACTCAAGGTTAGCTTCGAATGGTGATCTGGAACAATAGCCCCTTATCAATTTCAGTTAAAATTGATCGGAGAGGGGTCTTTAATGGAGTTGCAGGTCCGATGGTTCGGTGGTGTTCGAATGGGTGGTTTTTGATTGTTTTTGATGCATTTGAACTCGATGGGAGTTTTTAAATGATCAAACGTTCAGTAGTACGGGATTTATTTGATTATTCAAGTCCGTGGTGCGATCTGTGGCCTGTAAAAGGGGCCGACAACGCGTGGGAGGGAAACAGGTTCTAAATCGCACTCACATTTTCAAATTAAGGTGCCCATATAGTTCGATTCTCGTTCTAGAAGAGGTTGGGACCGGTTTTTAGATTCAAAATTGAGAGTTTTGGGTATTGTGGTGTCGCCGAAGATAGCCGGAATGGTGGCCGGAGAACAGCAGTGGGTCGACGGGGAGGGGGTTTGGGATTTTAAAATTTTACACCAACGGTCCCTGTGGTTTGAAATGTTATCATTTTATGCTATAAACTTTGTTTTTAAGTTTCTTAAATTACAAAATACCCCCCGCACATAATTTATATAATAATAATTCTTATATATATATATATATATATATATTATTTTATAACCCATTGTTATTATTATTATTATTGTTATTAATAATATTATTATTACCATTAACATTATTATTATTATTTTTATTATTATTAACATCAACGTATCGAACAAAATCAACTTTATTTAACAAAAATACGCAATGTTACACGTAGTCCTCCCAATCTTAGTTTAAGTTTAGACACTAACTGATAATGCCTAATTCGCTTAAACTATGGCTCTGATACGAACTTGTAACGCCCGCCTCCTAGGGCATACCTAGGGAGCGTTACGCATCGGATATACAGAACACATGGTAATCCAAATTCACAGCGAATGTCTAACTTTGATTATACATCAAAACAATCATTATATCTGTCATGCTAGATAATATCATTACATCACTTTACTGTATTAGAGATCTGAATCTTCCGTAGCGCTCTAGACCTCCATTTCCTCGTAAACTAGCCCGTAATCATCAATTTTTGCAATCTTTTGGCACCTAGGATGTGTGTCCATAAAATACAAAACATTTAGGACTCAGCATAAAGCTTGTGAGTTCATAAACATGGCATTCTTCAAAATTCAAAACATGTTATTATTGACTATTGCATCAAGCAGATACAGCCATGGCAAACAGATAGGAACAGAGTAAGCACAGTATAAATTCACATAACCAGGCTATGTATACAAACTCCACTGGCTAAACAAGAATCATACAAGCAGCCCTCAAGCATCCTATCAAGCATTGCCACATATCACAGATGCTATTGATAGTTAATTTTTCAATTATTACCAGTTATCAAAACATCACATCCCATTTTAGAAAAACAGTTCAGAGGAACTCACATGTTTAGCATTTGCCCAACAGTTGATAACTTTTCCTAGTACAATCTGGTAATATCTCTAGGTCCTGATACAGTTTAAATAATGCTAGGTTAGTTAATGGTACAACTAACTAGTTATTGTAATGGTTGGATATTGGTTTACGCTACCTTGTTTAAGCATGGGTGATGCCTAACTAAGGCTAGGCTACTCAATACCCACCCCTAACAATAACCCTAACGCCTAAAAATAATAATAGTAATAATACTAAAACTACCACTAATAATAATAATAAACTAAAATAAGTAATAATTAACTTGACATAAACTTAAACGAGAACATACCTTAAACTATCTACGGTAATTTGACGTAGACTTTCTACTCGCGCTCCTACCCGAGCTCCAAAAATGACTAATAACAATACCCAATGGGTGTCGATTACTCGGGATTCTCTCTATATTGGAGCGTTCACAAGAAAACTTATAATTTAAATTCTACCTTAAGATCACTATTTATAAGAAAACGGGTAAGTAGGTGAAAAGAAAAGCAGACGATGTGGGATGCAAATTGACATGCATGTGTGTTTGCTTCTTTTTTCGCTTCTTCTTCTTCTTATATTTTTTTAACATTATTATTATTATATTATTATAATTAATTCAGCTGCTTATTTTGTTTTTCTCTTATAACTTTTTGAATATAACGTCTTATAAAATTTCAAATATGTCATTGAGACGATCTTATTTTTCTTTACAAGTCGACCCAAGTTTTGTTAAAAACGGAGTACGTTTAAATATAATATATTATTATATTTATATATACTTAAACAATCTCTTACGACACTAAAACTCGTCTAAAACTTTAAATTTAAAATAGTTATTTCACTCATTACTTACTCGTTTAACAATATACAAAATGTAAAGTTTATATTTTTTTTATTTTAACTATTACTCTGAAAACCCGGGATGTTACATATGTATAGAGAGAGAAAAAGAGAAGAAGAATAATTAACGTGTATTATAACAAACTCCGAAATGAATGTGAATTCTTTTGGTGATTTGCATTCATTGTTAAATATGACTTTATTTTAAGATAAAGTAATAGTTATAGTCTTTTTTAAATACACAAAACTTCTAGTAAAACTCCCCCTTTGCCGTATATACACGACACTGTTTTGAATTATATGTGTTATTTGGCTCATTTATTTATTATTAAGTCAGAATCACACCTCCAATCCCTTAAGAGAAATCTACAATTAGAAAAACTCACAGACCAATAAGCGTAGGTTATGGGTTCAAGTCTTAATTTAAACAAAATGTTTGGAGTTGAGCCAGAATATTTTTTTAGCAATAGATTTCCTCTTAGAGGGTTAGGGGTACGGTCCTGACTGGAAACGGATAGATGAGCCCGATTAAGATAACACTTATCCTCCGAATCAGGATCGCACATTTGCCGTTCAAAAAAAATCACGGGCTCAACCCAAAGTAGTTTTTGCTCCAAACAAGAGTTGAATTTAAAACCTTTTTATTTTTAATTGTTTTGAGTACATTTTACAATCAACAGATTTTAATGTGAATCAAAATAAAGATCAAGATTTATGGGTCAACTACTTTGGTAGCTCCACCTAAAATATAAACAGAGAAATTTCTCTCTGTTGACGTTGTGTTAACTTGACAAGTAAATCGACAACGACAGCTTTTACAATTTCTTAAAATTGAAATTTGACCATCCGGTTCACACACTAATTATAGAATTAACATCTAAACGTTATCCTTTATCCACCATACCATTTCACATAGGAAATTTTATCCAAAGATACAAACAAATATTTTACATTTTCGGTTTAATCCCTCAATGTCACGTGTACGTATAGTACTTTGGTTAAATTTCGCAACTATAACATACATGTTTGATTGTGTCCTTATAGGGTTGAGTGCAATATACAATTTACACGTAAATACAATATCAGGACGAGTGGATACAATTTACACGTAAATATGATCAATATCGGGTGAGTGGATACAATTTACACGTAAGGTCGCTATATATATGTTATCTGAACAAGACTGAAAACCACAGTGATGTATGCACATGTGTTTGCAATGAAAAGCTAGAAGTCTAGGAGTCCCACAGTATTAAAATGCTATGACATGTGTGATTCACGTTAAGTGAAAATGCTAAGAAAAAACCAATGAATCTTTTAACAAGTTGACTAGCTTTAAGGTCTTCTTTGTTTTTATTATATTTACTTTTTTTTTGAAGGTTTTTTTATTATATTTACTAGTGTGTGAAAATTTGTATGGTTTAGTTGTGATTACTTTATATTAGTATTCAACATAAAGTTTTTGAAAAGTTCGTGTGTATATAATATTTTATCTCTCTCTCTCTCTCTCTCTCTTTATATATATATATATATATATATATATATATATATATATATATAGGGGAGGGTTCCTAAGAAAACCTCTATTTATAAGAAAACCAAGAAAACCACTTTTAAACCATTGATCAAAATTGATCAATGGTTGATATTAATCAATGGCAAATTTGTAAATATTTAATAGATAGTTGCTTTAATTAAATGATTAAAGGGTGTTTTAGGTAGATTACAATTTTTATATTTTTGGAAATAACTAAAATCCCTTAAATCTCTCTCTCTCTCTCTCTTTAAAATCAAACACAATATTAGTTTAATTTATAATCAAATTAATTTATTCAAATATCATTCTAAAATATTTTAGAAGAACACAATTTTTTTCTGCAGATATATATTAATTACATACATACTTACGTATACGTAAACATGTTCACATATTTGTTTATAACATATTTGCTCCTTACAACATGCTTACTTATTTGTAAACAATCATAAAACAAACAAAAAACGTGACAATTGCTATTACATTGAATTGATGAAACTTATGTATATGTATCACTCACTAAAATGGTATACAAAATCAGGAAATTCAAATAAATTCTTGTTAGAATCGATAATCAGCTGAAAATAAAAAAATAACTATAACTATAACATACAACTAGTATAGAACAATATGTTAAACTTAAAAAAGTGCACATACGTAGACATGGTTCTGTATATGTATTTTGATTACATATACGTAACAATCGTCTTCATATTAATAAAAAATTGTCTTCATCTCTATCATATATAACCTGCTTACATATATGTAAACACAACCAGATTAGCAATTAGCAAACAAAGAAAAAACAATATGCATACTATTATATAAAAACGGTGAAACTTACATATATGTAAGCAATCAGAAAACAAATAAGAAGACAAGTTGATGAAACTTACGTATATGTAAACACTCTTGCGTGATCAAATCCTCATCCCTAGCAGATATAAGATGCTCCCAATTTTTATAATTACATACATGATTAAGTATACGTAAACATGTTCTTTAAAAAAGGAGAACACGATCAGAATAGAAGGTGAGTTACGTATACTTAACCAGTTACTTAATTCTCTTGTGAGTTAAAAAATCAAATCCGATCATAAAAGAAGGTGAGTTATCTATATGTAACTTGAATAAATAAACAAGAAATGGAACATTGGAAAGATGGGGAAGAAGATTTGAAAACTTTAGAACTGAAATTCTCTTACTTACGTATACGTAAGTATGAGTTACCTATGTAAAACCACGGGTTACATATACTAGTTACATATACGTAACCCCTACTTTTATATATGTAATTCGTAAAAATATATACGTAATCCAACAATTGGAAAATTACACATTTTACCATCATCATCGACATCTTCACTTCAGAAGACACTTTATGCTTCTGTTACGTAGTTACGTATACGTAACCGCTACATGTAAATCATCATCATCGACATCTTCACAAAACAATGGAGAAACACAAGTGCAACCTCTACTTAAAGGACCTTTACTAATGGCAGAACTTTAGAGCACAACTTACGCCTCTTTTACATAGTTACATATACGAACACATATATGTAAATCATCATCATCGACTCCTGTAGGTTTTAATTTCTTTCTAATCATTTCCTTTGATTCTTTTCTTAGCCCACATCAGATCCGCATGTCATCATATTCATCACGTTTCTCGAATTGAAGCAAACTAACAACGGTCGCTCACCCGCATCAGTTTCATCTGACCTGCAAATCGACCTACATCAGTCTTTAATTGAAACCCTTCGGCCTGATTTTTGTTTGAAACCGACATAGATTCATTATGTAGCAATGATTGATTCACCAAATCAGGAAGAAATATGCTGAAAATAATCGAATTGGTGGAGAAGATGAAAATGATCAATGCTTTGTTAGAATTAGTCTCGATTTGTTCAATGGAGGAGTAAAATAAGGAATATTAGTCAACTAATTTTATTTACAAAAATAAGTTACAAAGACAATTACTAAAATACCTTTTAAATTAATAGATAAATATAAATAATAAAAAAATTTGATTGGCTAGAATTGGTTTTCTTGGTTTTCTCAAAACTATATGGTTTTCTTAGGATCCCTCCCCTATATATATATATATATATATATATATATATATATATATATATATATATATATATATATATATATATTATATATATATATATATATATATATATATATATATATATATATATATATATATATATATATATATATATATATATATATATATATATATATATATATATATATATATATATATATATATATATATATATATTGAACGGATAATAGGATCATGACAAGCCACTTGCCTATCCAATTATCTCTATTACTCAAGTATTAAATTTGACATTGTAATCAGGAGAAAACTCAAATTAGGTGAGAAAACTCTCTGACACGCCTAAAACTCTCTTTACTTTTATCGCAGGTTGGACGTGGATCAAAAACCTCCACCTATTTTTGTGAGATCTTGTTCGTATATATAACTTTTTAGTTTTCCTAGATGATAAAGAAGTAGATAGATATGGTTAAAAAAAATATTGGTGTGTGGATTTATCAATATATTTTAAAATTATGTTGGTCACTAAAATATGTTTCTTGATATTTGAGATACTTTTTTAAGTTTCTACAATTTAAAGCAGTATATTTATAAATAATAATTGATATAAATTGAAATAATAATTTTTATATATGATACATGTATAATAATTTATAAATATTATTGTCAATATTAATTAAATTGATTAAAATACACAATATTAATAAAATGATTTAACTCATCAATGAAGGCCTAATATGTTTAGATTACTCATACATCAATTTGGATGAAAATGCTAAATATGATCTAAACACAGAGAGGAAAAAGACAATCCACTATTGTTATAATAACAATTTTATCCTCCCCAAGATGCTTATATATGTATTATAGATTTTATTTAGCAGCTAACGAACACTATAAGCTAGTCACCCGAGTAAACCTTTGACGAAATGCCAGTCACGTCTACGAACACAGTTACCGTTGATGACCAGGTCTGCTCATCTGTTGGACCAAAAGAACCAATGAGCCAAGATCAGGAAAACCTCTAAGTCCCACATGTCACTGCAACAACTGCTGAAGACTCCCATCAGTTACAGTGTTCTCTTGCTTGAATGTCAGACTTGAGAACATCTGAAGACTCCCATCAGCTATTGTGTTCTCTTGCTTGAATGTCAGACTCGAGAGCATCTTAGCCCCAGCCTCAGCTGTTATGACAAAGTCTGAAGAACAAAGATTGAAGATCAAAGAACTGAAGAGCAACAGCTAAAGACTTCAAGTACTGAAGACTTCAAGTACTGAAGACTTCAAGTACTGAAGACTTCAAGTATTGAAGACCAAGTACTGAAGTATCAAAAGCTGAAGAACTAAAGAACTGAAGATCTTCTTCCGAAGCACAAAGTCTGAAGACAAAGACTGAAGACAACAACTGATGATATCTACTGAAGTCATCAGTTGTTATATCTTCCGAAGCTGTTCTATCTTCCGAAGCAAAGTCTGAAGAAAAAGACTGAGGACAACAACTGATGATATCTACTGAAGTCATCAGTTGTTATATCTTCCGAAGCTGTTACATCTTCCGAAGCCAAGTCTGAAGACCAAGTACTGAAGACTCAAAGTTTGTCACAACAACTGAAGAAGTCTTCTTCAGTTGTTGTGGTGGTTTTTCTTTTTCCGAAGTTTATTTTGTTTCAGTAGTTGTACAACAGCTGAAGAGCATGTTCTTCAGCTGTTATAGTGTCAGTAGTTTATTTTTGTCAGTACTTAGGAACTTTTGTAAGAAGATGTCAGTTGTTGACATCTTCAGTAGTTTTATGTTTTTGTCAGTTGTAATTTGAATATCAGTGATGTCAGAAAAAGGACATCTACCCATCCTTTTGCCGCCTATAAAAGGATGGGTAACCATACTGTTTTAATTGCCAAAACGTGCGACCAATAGAACATTTATTGTTTCGCAGAACTCTTCTCTCTCTATGTTTATGCTTTTAATTGAAATATCTTTTATGTTCTTGCTTTAATTGCTAATTAATGTGCTAAATCCGCTGCAAACATAATCTAATTGATCAACCGAGAGGCTGAGATCCTATCAAATGCTATCAGAGCAGGTTAATCATTGATATATTTCACTATTGATCATTTGAAACTGCTCTTTTGATCTCTCAGTTTGATCGAATTAGCAATTTGCAAGAATTAGACATAGAGAGTGAGTTTCTGCTGTTTCCGGCCAAAATCTTGAGGTCTTTTGGTGGTTTTGAGTTACGTTTGTCGTGTTTAAACTTGTTTTTGACTAAAACCTGAGATGACAACACCAACCAACGATCCTCACAATACTGGTTCCGCAACCAAGCCTCC
This sequence comes from Flaveria linearis, assembly GCA_024085815.1. Taxonomy (NCBI): domain Eukaryota; kingdom Viridiplantae; phylum Streptophyta; class Magnoliopsida; order Asterales; family Asteraceae; genus Flaveria; species Flaveria linearis. Next base: position 40,315,165 of record CM044016.1, on the reverse strand, counting down.
GATGCTGGTTAGAAACGAGTATAACATATGGCAAAGACGTATGCTACACCACTTGGCTGTCAACAGTGCTGGTTGTTGGAAGTCAGTGGTGCATGGGCCATACAAGCCTATGGTGAGCGTCCCGGAATCTAATGAACAGGTTGCGAAGAAACCTGAACAATACTCGGACGAAGATCTAAAGCTGTTCGAAATCGATGCTAGAGCCCATGGAATTTTAGCCATGGCCATTCCAAACGAGATATATTCAGGGCTCTTGCATCATGAGTCTACTCATGACCTATGGGTTGCTCTAAAGGAACAATTTGGAGGAATTGATTCGGTCTTAGCAAACAATAGGGAAATCCTCGCCCAACAATATGAGACATTCTCATATAGAAAGGGTGAGACTCTGACCCAATAATATGAGCGGTTCTCTTGTTTGATCTCTGAGCTAAAGATGGTCAAACAAGAGTACTCCAAAATCCAGATGAACAACAGGTTCCTCAGGTCACTGCCTGAGAGATGGGACACATATACCATTGTCCTACGCTCCAGTGCTGATCTGGAAACTCTATCTCTCACCCAACTTCATGGGAAGTTGCTCACTTTTGAGAGAGAGATAGAGCAAAAGAGGAAGCTGTCCTCTTCTGGCAAGCTCGCTGATGACTTTGTCCAAGGTAATGCTGCCTTGATAAGTCATGAGTCAGAATATGCTTCATCAGAAAGTTCTTATGGTGAGCATATTGATTTCTCTACCAACTCAGAACAAGCTTTTGTTGGTGTTAGTAGTTCAGGAGGTGGTGGTGACAACTTGTGTTTTCTGATGGAGGATTTGAAGGGCATTCCAGATGATGATCTGGAAGAGATGGATATTTTGAACCAAATGGCAATGATAAATATCCGCTCTCAGAAGTTCTACAAAAGAACTGGTAGGAAATTCCCAGGACTCTCTGGCAAAACCAAAGTTGGTTTTGACAAGAGCAAGTTGAGGTGTCACAAGTACCAAAGGCTTGGACACTTTGTAAGAGAGTGTAGATCATCTGGATCTAACTCATCTGCACCCTTTGTGACTTTTCCCAGCAATAGCTCACAGCACAAAGGGCAACCTTCCTACAGTTCTTCCCATCCATCTCAGGCACAGGCACCACCTGCTTATTTTGTGCCACAGGGTCATATGCCATATTCTTACCCCTGTTACTACATGCCTCAGCCTAGTCAAACTCAAGCACCCCCGGCTCAACCACCTCATGCTCTTCCAGAGCCTCAATCTTCCCAATCTCATCAACACACACAACCTCAACAACACAGCTTTTTCACCCCAAGTGTTGTTGACTGGAGTAGTCTACCAGAAGAGCTATCTGGTCAGGATCAACTACTCCAAGGTGTTGGTCAACATGGTGGTGATCAACCTTTTGGAAATCTTGCTCTGATGGCCCTTGATTCTGCTGAAGGGTCATCATCAAATGCCTCATCTCAGGTATCCACTGAGGCAAAAGCCAAGCTTTGTTCAGAGTCATGCATAGCAGCATTTGCTTCTATTAGAGAAGCAAATGTAGCTTTAATAGATAAAAATATTGAGCTTGAGCACACTATTTCCAAAAGAAAAGCTGATTTTGAGGTTGTTCTAAAAGATAAAAATGATGAGATTTACAAGCTTAAATGCCAAATCAAAGATGCTAAAGCTAGGGAAGATGTACTTCTAAAGAAGTACAAAGACCTCAAGGAAACTCTTGCAACCACCCAAGTTGAGTGTGATCGATGGGTGCAGTCATGCAAGGGTTTTGAAATGCTTCTTAGTAAGCAATCAGCTTCCAATGTGAAGTTTGGCATTGGTTATAATCACATTGTTCCTCCCTCAGATTTCACTTCAAGAGCAGAAGTTGAGTCTGATGAGGAGAGCAATAGCCAATCCTTCTCATCATGTGACCTACTATCCTCTGAATCAGCATCTTCAGAGATAGATGTCAGCATTTACAATGGTTCAAATGCTGACTGTCACATGACCAAAAGACTGATCAACTCAGGAGTTATCACTAGAAGTACTGAAGGTACTGGAGAGCAAGTGACAACATCTGAAGTTCAAACCTCAAATACTGTTAGCACTAAAGAGAAGAAAACTAACAGTAGGAAAGGTTTGAAGACAGCTAGAGAGGATACCAGGAAAGCAGGCACTAGGAACAAAACTGCTAGTACTGATGACAAACAGCTGAAGAACAAGTCTTCAGCAGTTAAATCCTCTTCAGCTGATGATCAGCATAAGATGAAGAAAAAGCCATGTGAGATATGTGGCTTGTTCAATCATCTGACTGATGATTGCTGGTACAAAAGGGGTTCCAAACTCAAACAGAAGGAGCAAATTACTGAGAGCATCAATAAAATGAAATACTGCCTGGTAATTGTGGATGATTACTCCAGGTTTGTATGGACTTTCTTCTTGCACTCCAAGGATGAAGCAGCAAAGACAATAACGAACTTTGTGTTACAAGTAGAAAAGCAGTATTCCCTACAGGTCAAGTGTGTGAGGAGTGACAATGGAACAGAATTTAGAAACCACACACTTGATGACTTCTACCTGTCCAAGGGAATTAGAAGGCAGTTTAGCATTCCTAGAACTCCTGAACAGAATGGAGTGGTGGAGAGAAAGAACAGGACCCTCATTGAAGCAGCAAGGTCAATGTTGGCTGACTCTGGGTTGCCACTGACCTTTTGGGCTGAAGCTGTCAATACAGCTTGCTATGTACAAAATAGAGCTTTAGTAAATAAGAGGTTGATGAAGACACCTTATGAAGTTCTTCATCACTTGGCCCCTCTTATTTCATTCTTTAGAGCCTTTGGGTGTCCTTGTTTCATTCTCAACACTAGCAACCCACTCCATAAGTTTGCTAGTAAGGTGGATGCAGGGTACTTTGTTGGTTATTCATCAACTTGCAAAGCATACAGAGTCTTCAACTGTAGAACCAAGGGGGTTGAAGAAACTCTGCATGTTAAGTTCAATGAATCTCCAAAGGACAAGATTCCACAAAACCCTGTGGAGTTGTTTGATCTGGACATACTGCAATATGTTCCTTATCAACCTCCATCTGTTGAGCCTGTCAACAGATCTCCACCTGGTGGTACTGATGATGATGTAGTCAGTACTCACCTCTTCAGGATCAGTGACAACCTACCTAAGTCCACTGAACCTGATGCTCCTGTAGACTCAGCAGCTCCATCCACTACAAATGCTGATGAGATTTCTGCTTGCTCTACTTCGTTTGAGCTGCCATCCTCTACATGGTTTCAGGAATCTCCATCACCATCTGTTGCTGCTGATGGGTCTACAAACACTTGCACAGATATCATAGTTTATCAAGAGCTCAAGAATCACCCCACTTCACAAATCATTGGTGATATCCATGCTGGAGTTTCAACCAGGAATCAGTTGTCCAACTTCTGCTTCTATGCTCTCTTCATCAGTCAGCAAGAGCCAAAGAACTATCATATTGCTTTAAGAGACAATGGATGGGTGGAAGCTATGCAGCTTGAGCTTCTTCAATTCAAGAAACAGCAAGTGTGGGAGCTTGTTCCATTACACAAAGATAAGTGTGCTATAGGCACCAAGTGGGTATTTAGGAACAAAACAGATGAGAAGGGCCAAATTGTCAAGAACAAGGCAAGACTGGTTGTTCAAGGGTTTGCACAGGAAGAAGGCATCGATTATGATGAGACCTTTGCACCTGTGGCCAGACTGGAAGCAATCAGACTCTTCTTAGCTTATGCTGCCTTTCACAGTCTTAAGGTTTATCAAATGGATGTCAAAAGTGCCTTCCTATATGGGAAAATAAAAGAAGAGGTCTATGTGTGTCAACCACCAGGCTTTGAGGACAATAAACATCCTGATTGGGTGTACAAGCTTGATAAGGCTCTTTATGGGCTGAAGCAAGCACCTAGAGCCTGGTATGAGACACTCTCAACCTTTCTTCTAGAGAATAAGTTCACTAGAGGCACCATTGATAAAACCTTATTCATCAAGACTGTGGGACAACATAAGCTCCTTGTTCAGATTTATGTTGATGACATCATCTTTGCATCCTCTGATCCAAAGTTGTGTGATGAATTTACAAAGCTTATAAAGCTGAGATTTGAAATGAGTGCTATGGGAGAATTACAGTATTTTCTGGGTTTGCAAATCAAACAACTGGATGATGGAATCTTCATCCATCAGTCCAAGTATACCAAAGAGTTGTTAAATAAGTTTGATTTACAATCCTGTAAGCCCTGTTCTACTCCCATGAGCAGCATCACACAACTAGATGTAGATCAGAAAGGTAAAGCGGTTGATGAAACCCTTTACAGATGTATGATTGGGTCCTTGATGTACCTTACAGCTTCTAGACCAGACATCATGTTCTCAACATGTGCTTGTGCTAGATTTCAGGCTGCACCTAAAGAATCCCATTTGATTGCAGTCAAAAGGATCTTTAGATATCTGCAAGGTACCCAATCACTAGGTCTTTGGTATTCAGCTGGGCATTCTTGCAAATTAGTTGCTTTCTCTGATAGTGACTATGCAGGATATAAAGTCACCAGAAAATCCACTTCTGGTGGTTGCCAATTCCTAGGCAATTGTTTAGTTTCTTGGTAGAGTAAGAAACAAACATCAATTGCCACATCTACTGCTGAAGCTGAGTATATTGCTGCTGCAAGTTGTACCTCTCAGATACTCTGGCTTCAGAACCAACTTCTGGATTATGGCATTACTGAGACTAAGACTCCATTATTAATGGATAGTGCTTCAGCTCTCTGTATTGTTAAGAATCCAGTCCAGCACTCAAGGACCAAACATATTGAGATCAGACATCATTTTATCAGGGATTGCTATGAGAAAGGTCTGATTGATCCTAAGTTTGTACCTAGTGCTGATGAGCTTGCAGACATTTTTACTAAGCCTCTAGATAGTGCCACATTCCAAAATTTGGTACTAAGGCTTGGTATGCTGCAGCTTGATTGATTTGACCTATGCTGGTACTCTTAGTTCACAACTACTGAAGAGCAAAGGTCAAATACAAGTACTGATGAGTAATTTAGTCTTCAGCTCTTTCACAACTACTGAAGACTAAAATGACTCAAAGTACTGATGTACATTATTTATTGAAAAACAACTGATGTAGTGAGGTGGATTACAACTACTGATGTATGATTTTCAAATAAATAAGTACTGAAGAACAAATTTTGCTCATAAGTACTGAGGTGTAATCTTACACAAATACTGAAGACAAAATTTGTTCACCAGCTCTGAAGAATATTTCATCAGCACTTGTGAACATCTGATCACAAGAGCTGAAGGCATAAATATTCACAAGAGCTGAAGGGTCGATGAAACATCTGAAAGTCAGCCAAAGAGCTGATGAGTAAGTGTGGACGCTAGTATGAAACAACTGATTTGACGGAAAAAGCTGATGAGTAATTTCTCATCAGCTGATAACAACAGCTGCTGTTTCATACACAAACAACTGAAGGACAAAACCATGTCTTCAGTAGTTCACAACTACTGACATCAGTAGTTCACAACTACTGAAGGCTAACACCAAGTCCTCAGTTGTTTACAACAACTGAAGCAAAACCATGTCTTCAGTAGTTCACAACTACTGACATCAGTATTTCACAACTACTGACATCAGTAGTTCACAACTACTGAAGGCTAACACCAAGTCCTCAGTTGTTTACAACAACTGAAGCAATACCATGTCTTCAGTAGTTCACAACTACTGATCTCAGTAGTTTACAACTACTGCAGGCTAACACCAAGTCTTCAGTTGTTCCAACGTCTGAAGAAGAATACTAGGTCATCAGTAGTTCATAACTACTGACGACTGACAGTAACTCTTCAGACGTTTACAACATCTGAAGGACAAAACCAAGGTCTCAGTAGTTTCAACTACTGAAGATTAATACCAAGTCCTCAGATGTTACAACCACTGAAGGTTAAAACCACATCATCAGTCGTTACAACAACTGATAACTGACACCAAAACCTTCAGTAGTTTCCTTTCAACCTTTGACCTACCCTATAAATACCCCACTTTCAGAGCATTTACTCCATTAATGGCGACCATGCAACTGAAACCTCGACACAACTGTGTCGCCCATCTTACAAAATCGCCATTATGGCCTAAGTTCCACCAAGCCGTAGATCTTATGAACGACTCACCTACAAAACGGCTTTTCTCCTGAACCCCACTATATACACCGACTCCTTGGCGGAGTTTTGGACAAATGTAACCGTCCAAACCGGAGAGCAGGATGGCGAGGTCTCTCTCCCGTCCTCCATCAACGGCCAACCCGTGGTTATCACTCCAGCTACCCTACGCCAAACCCTAGAGCTGGAGGATGCCACTCACCCAACTTCCTACCCCAAAGGTACCTTGGATCTCTCATTCACATCCCATGACTACCAGGGTAACCTCTCCGCCTCCACCTTGTTGAAGAAACACTTCCCTGACCCTCAACGACTGATCTTCCACATGGTGAATGTGTGTCTGGCTCCCAAAACCTCTTCGTGGGACCAGATGTCCACAAGGTGGCAACAGGTATTGTATTCTATCCTTGAGAAACAACCTCTAAATTTTACTGATATTTTATTTTTGGAACTCAAGGACATGGCCACAAAACCTGTTTCTAATCGTTGGAACTTGTATCCGCGGTTCATAATGGCCATGATCGAAAACCAGCTTCAGGCTGAGGGACTAGTTGGCACTGGGGTCCCTGCCATGGTTGTTCAAGCCGAGGTATACTCCAGGCACAACACTGACCACACACTCAAACAGGCTGGCCGGCTGCGAAAACCCACGCAGCAGGAACCCACAGCCTCCACCTCCAAATCCAAAGTCCCCACCAAGCCAAAAGCCAAAAAGAAGCCCAAAAAGGCTACTCAGGGAGATGAGTCCCCTGAGTATGCCCCTGCAACACAAAGGCAGGATGTGCCTGCTGGTTCGATTCTCCCAGCATGTACCACGACTCCACCCACCACAACCGCACAGGCTTCCTCTCAACAGGAACCTGATGCAACCAACATTGGGGCAACCACATTACTGGGGTCTATCTCACTTGAGAAGACTACCATTGAAGAGCACAGTCCTCCCCATATGCACACTGCTTCTAGCCCATCTACTGATGAGACCGCCCCACTAAGCCCAACATTGGCAATAGCCAAAGTGCTGACCGATCTGAGCACTCCACCCTCTCCCCAGAAAGCTATTACACCTGGGGAGACTCCAACCGAAGAGGGGGTGGGTACAAGTGCCGATGGGAGCCCACAGCACAGAGAATCAGTTCAATCTCCCAGTGTGGCTAGGGAGATAGAACAATCTGGTGAGGCTGCCACTTCCCCTGCATCAACATCTGAGCAGGGTGAAGCTGGTAACATCACTAAGACCTCACCAGAGGCAATGGCCGATGATGGATCCAATCCGGAGGCCAGAAGTCCCCAGTACCATGAACAAGGGGCACATGTCATTACTGAGCCACACTCAGGACATGTACATCCTGACATTGTCAGGAGGTCAGGTGATTCAACTCATGCTGATGATGACCTGAGCTTCTTCTATGATGTAGTAGCTCAAAACACTATCCTAGAGGATGAGATAAGCAGACTCAAAGAGCTGCTTGCTCAAATGACTCAGGATAGAAGTCCATCTGCCACCAATACCCCACAGATGGCACCTTCACCCGAAGGTCTCATAAACACTGAGCCACTCCCATAAACTCGGCCACCAACCCCTGCTTCTGGCACTAGCTCTCAGGGTCAGAACCCCTCTGAGCAGCTGGATGCTATCCTCCAAAAATCCCTGCCTCTCATCACACCCATGCTTAAAGACTTAGTCATTCAAACCCTTGATGAGAGGCTTCCCACATACATCCAACCCATAGTGGAGGTTGCCATTTCTAAGGCACTTGCTGATGGTCAAACCCCAACCAATGCACCCAAAAAGGGGGAGACATCAGTGCAAGTCAAGAGGAAGAGGGGTGAGGAGGAGGTAGAGGCAGAGAAAGAGGTGGTGGTTGAGAGGGAGTTGGTTGAGGAGACTAGGAAGGTGAGGGAGAAAGGGAAGAGGAAAGAGAGGGAGGTTGAGCAAATAGAAGTGGCTGACATCCAAAAGGATTTTAGTTTCACTGATAAGAAAAAGGGAGAGGAGGGAAAGATGGTGGCTGACTCTGATCTAGCAGCCCTTGTCAAGGAGGCTGATGTTGAACACAGCAAATCAATGGATTCTGCCATTGCTCAGCTGTTCAAGCAAGGCTTTGACAAGGACACTGCCCTGCTAGATCAGGAGATCAGGAAAATGGAAACTAGGGAGATAGAATACCGATGGTCTACTTATAGCCAGGAGGATCAAAAGAGACTCGAGGCTATGAGTAGATTCATTTCGAAGTATCTGGGCAGGCCAGTCCTTGACATTAAAGCATGGTCCAGGGACAGAATCGTGGCTATAGTCGCCAAGATCTGTTCAGCTGGTGATTTCACAAAGGGACTGGTCGCTGAGGCCCTCTCCGAAGCCGGTGCTGGGAACAGGACACTTCTAGCAAAACAGACTAAGCCTTCTCTAATATCTAGATTGCTAGCAGTGCCTGCCAAAATTCCTACACCAACCACCAAACCACAACCCACAAAACCAACCCCTTCACCACCAAAACCCGCAGCCAATGATCCACCCTTGGTGAAGAAGAGAAGGGTGTTGAGGCTGCAAGAAGAAGAAGATGAGGAGGATGAGGAGGATAGTCTGCCTATTTTAGCAGTTATACCTTTACCCAAAGCCAAACCACAAACCATCACTCCCACCTCACAGCAGGACACTGTGAGGGTAAAATTAGAAGAGGAGGAGCAGCAAAAGCGACATGATGAGGAAATGCTGAAAAGCATTGACAAATGCTATGCTGCTTCCACCTATATAATGAATATGCAAAAGGAAGCTCTGAGATTATTCACCCTCAAGAAAACCTTTCAATATGAAAAGGAGAGGGTGAGAACTTGGCCTGACCCAAGGGTGTCTCACAGGATAGTCAAAAAGGACATGCCTGTGAGATACAAGAGCCAACTAAAGAGAATCGTAGATGAAGTGATCTCTGTGGCTTTTGTAATAACACCCTGGGAAATAGTAGAGGAATTCGAGAAAGCCTATAGAGCCGGCCAATCACCCTTTACAATGCTAGATGATAGGGTGGTTAGGAAGGGTCTGGTCTATAAGAGGCTTGAGAATTTCCATAGGAATGAGCTCAACCTGTTGTTGGAGGGTAAACATCCTGATGAGTTTGCATACAGGCAAACCACAACACTTGAGCTCAAAAATGGAAGACAGGTCAAGTTCATCTCAGAGCTGTACGGTCGGGAGGGATTGTTTGATGGTGTGCCTGAAGATCTATCCAAAGAAGAGCAGATGATCTTTCTTCAGGCCTACACCCGAGAATCCTACCGGCTTGTACATGGGAGGTAGATCTCATGGATGGGACAACAGCTCTGTGTCCAATTCCCCAAGACAGAGCTCCCATCCATACTTAGCCAAACAAACACTTGAGACTACTTCTCTGGCCAGTGCTTATCTGGGTCAACTTCTAATCTGATCTAGAAGGAAATAGACCAATCATTATGCCATCAATAAGTGGGACATCCAATAATTAGAGGTTTTGGCTGCATTGGTTTAGGGGGAGTTTGTTGGACCAAAAGAACCAATGAGCCAAGATCAGGAAAACCTCTAAGTCCCACATGTCACTGCAACAACTGCTGAAGACTCCCATCAGTTACAGTGTTCTCTTGCTTGAATGTCAGACTTGAGAACATCTGAAGACTCCCATCAGCTATTGTGTTCTCTTGCTTGAATGTCAGACTCGAGAGCATCTTAGCCCCAGCCTCAGCTGTTATGACAAAGTCTGAAGAACAAAGATTGAAGATCAAAGAACTGAAGAACAACAGCTAAAGACTTCAAGTACTGAAGACTTCAAGTACTGAAGACTTCAAGTACTGAAGACCAAGTACTGAAGTATCAAAAGCTGAAGAACTAAAGAACTGAAGATCTTCTTCCGAAGCACAAAGTCTGAAGACAAAGACTGAAGACAACAACTGATGATATCTACTGAAGTCATCAGTTGTTATATCTTCCGAAGCTGTTCTATCTTCCGAAGCAAAGTCTGAAGAAAAAGACTGAGGACAACAACTGATGATATCTACTGAAGTCATCAGTTTTTATATCTTCCGAAGTTGTTACATCTTCCGAAGCCAAGTCTGAAGACCAAGTACTGAAGACTCAGAGTTTGTCACAACAACTGAAGAAGTCTTCTTCAGTTGTTGTGGTGGTTTTTCTTTTTCCGAAGTTTATTTTGTTTCAGTAGTTGTACAACAGCTGAAGAGCATGTTCTTCAGCTGTTATAGTGTCAGTAGTTTATTTTTGTCAGTACTTAGGAACTTTTGTAAGAAGATGTCAGTTGTTGACATCTTCAGTAGTTTTATGTTTTTGTCAGTTGTAATTTGAATATCAGTGATGTCAGAAAAAGGACATCTACCCATCCTTTTGCCGCCTATAAAAGGATGGGTAACCATACTGTTTTAATTGCCGAAACGTGCGACCAATAGAACATTTATTGTTTCGCAGAACTCTTCTCTCTCTATGTTTATGCTTTTAATTGAAATATCTTTTATGTTCTTGCTTTAATTGCTAATTAATGTGCTAAATCCGCTGCAAACATAATCTAATTGATCAACCGAGAGGCTGAGATCCTGTCATCATCATTTCAGGGGAAACCCACCATTTAAAGGCCCACTATGATATTAAAGCATATTGCATTATGTGAGACTCGATCACATGACTTCTACTTTAGAAAGTCATAAGTGTCTCATCCAAACCAATTATAGATTATATGTAGTTTTGAAATGATAATTAGAAAACACTACTACTAAGATCTTGTGTTGCGATGGGAGAATAAAACCACCGAAAAAAAAACAAACTTCGAAAGTTTTAATATATTGTATTCACCAATAAATAGATGTCATAAAGATACATTTATATATTTCTACTTTTTTAAATAGTAGTTTTTTACTCTTATATATGGTACTTAAAATTATACTTGTAAGTATTTAAATGCACGTTAGTTTTATATAAAACAATAATCAACATCACTGTATTACAATTCAATATACATATATTACCAGGTATTCTATATATTGTTCCGATCCTCACAAAAACAGGTGAGGTTTTATACGGTGCGAGCCGAGGATACATTACAGCCACGTCTAAAAACAGAATATCAGAATATAACTAAAACGATAATATAAATACAAATGTAAATGAAGACAATAATTGCTTCTTGTGTTAGTCTCGTGAACATATACTCGATTAAAATGGTTGTTTCTGCGCTAGTTCTGGGATGGATGTTCGCGGTTTCTTAAAAGTAAAAGTAGCGTGTATGTTGGTTCATGAATTTAAGAATGAAGAAATAAAATCTAAAGTTAACATTGGAGTCACGCATAATATTTATTTAATATATTTTATAATACATTATATCACGGCATAATTAACAATTCATTTAATTTTTAAGACATGCTATGGGTGTTTTTAGTATTGGATTATTGGTTTTAAATAATTCAAACTTTTATATATTGGCCGAGATTAATCACAACTTAGAAAATGTTCTCATATACTTCCAGCTTTGAGTTTATTTTTTTCAACGATCTATTATTAATTAACACTTAACACCGTTAGTTTTTTTTATGACGTGTACCACTTGTATGGACAAAACACTAAGTATAAAGTTAAGATCAAATATCAGGTGCGTCAATCTGAATTTCTGCACCCTGAAACCCATCAATCTCCACACCTGTTCTGCACTACTTGATTCATTGGAGGTAGATTTCAGATGATGATAGGGGCTAGACACTGAAAAACGGATCTGATGGAGGCTGAGCGGCGACGAAGTTGAAAAATGGCCCAAAGTTGGCCCCATTTTATAAAAAAACTATCGAGGGTTAACTCTTAGTTAGTAAGTGCTTGTTAGAGAAAAATAAGCTCAAAGCTGGAAGTGTCTGTAAACATTTGTTAAGTTGAGATTAATCCCGTCCAATAATTGAAAGTTGAGTTTATTAATATCCAATAACCCTTTAGTATTTGATAATAGAGGCGAATCAAACAAAGTTCAAATATGAACTTTTCGCTTGAATTTGTAATTCCAACCAAACCGCGCTGCTCAGTTTTTAAACGATCCAAGTTTGAGCAGACTTGCCCTTGGTTCGGTTCGGTTCATGAATAGCTCTACTTTGATGACGATAAAACATTCAACAACCTATCAATTAGTCATACGCTATAAATCAAAAGATTTTCAGCAACGAACAGTTCTATTGGTAATATTGGATGCATGCTGGTAATTCAACAGTGAAGTACGTGGAAAAAAAATTGGGGTAACACTTTACCAATAGATCCCAACAACGGTAAATATCACTGACAAATCACCAATGATGATCACTAACAGATTAACAATGGCATCCTCATCAAAACAGAAGATTAGCAAATGGGAGTAATTTATTAGATGCAAATAGACCTCTCAAACTGACCTAACTACAAGAGAAATGGCTATCATCTTATACATTTGTAACTTACACCTGCTTAAATTCGTTTATTAAAAAGTATTAGCTATGCAAAACAATTAGAACTATATGGTCCATATGTGAACTTTTCTCTCGATTATTTGTAGGCCAAAAATACAAAGATCCTTAGACATTTACATATGGCATGTCACTATAAATCTCATCCTAGTATTTTGAGTGTCTGTTTCTCTATAATGCCATCCTGAAGAGTTACCGAGATTGTTAAATCTTTTTAAATATTTGGCGACACTATCATCACGAACCAACCACTTAACCAAAGTGGGGTTGAGGTCTAGTGGTAAGAAATGAGTGTCATAACCAAGGGGTTGCGAGTTCTAGCCTTGCTCAAGACAAATATTGTCTAGAAAAGTTGTACGTATTGATGTTCAAAAGAACTTTACCACCGGGAACCAAAGATAAATTTCACTGCAATCTAGTGACGACATACGATTATGCGTCTATTTTAGGAACCTATGATGTTCAGTTCAAATGATTGAAGTGATGTACCTCAAGATATTAATAAAATCGGTGGAGGTCCTGAGTTCGAGTTTCATTTGAGACAAAAAAAGTGGCTATTTACGATTTAAAATCCATTTATTAGGAACGAGTCATGAGACGAAAAATTATACCCCTTGTGAAGGTCCTGTAGAAGAATGAGTTTGAAACCGATTTGAAAAATCAAAGAATCAATCGGTTGTAAATACTTTTAATATTTTATGAATTAAAATCCCTTTATTCCAATTAAAATCTATCTAATAATCTATTTTTGTTACTTTAGTTGACATGTTGAATGTATTCCATCTAAAAGTTAGCAAAACCATGCTACTTCCTTCGTGGAATGTCCATACGCCCCCCTTATCCTTACGATAGGCGAATGGTTCTGCAAACGAGGAATTCCCGGGGCCAGAGCAATATTTATTGTAAAATTACCCACTACGTAGCCTTAAAAATACCCACTACGTATAGTTTAAAAGAGTATGATTGAAATACTCATTGTAGATGAAATAAGAAAGAACAATAAACTAAAAATATAAACAAAGTAGAAATCATTATATAAAGATTTGACGTTTTTAAAAGTTCAACAATAGCTGTAGTTGAAATTAAAATGAACGACTTGTCAAAATTACAAGTAAATTATTAGAAATAAATTTCATGAGAAACGAGGTCATCAAATAAACTTCATGGAATAGTACTTTTAGAAAACAATCCAGGGAGAGCATCTCTATATATAATAAAGAGTTAATTACATGGAAGATGCATGTATTTAGACCTGATTTCATTTTCGGTTTTCAAGTTTGAAAAATTACAACGTCGATCTAAAGGTTTATCAAAACATAACACAAAAGATCGCAGTCGTAAATGGAGGTTTAAATTTTCTATTAAAAAAATTAAAATTACAAGAATAACCCTACACAACCCCCCACCCTCACCCTCACCCCCACCTTTTTGTTTTTCATTTTGCACTAAAGCCACCATAAGTCCATAACCACTCTCTCTACCATAACAACCATAACAACCTTTTTTGGTGTCCGTGGCTGCGGTGGTGAGGGCTGCGGTGGTGGGCTGAGAAGGGAGGCTGCGGTGAGGGGATGTGATGGAGATGGGGGGGGGGCTGTGGGGGAGACGATGGGTGGCGGTGTCGAGTTGGTGGCGTATATGGTGGCTGAAGGTGGTGGGTTTCTGAGGTAGATATTATTTACAATTTTACCCACCAAACTATTTATTATAAACTACTTTCTATTTTTTCTACCCACACAATTTAATTTTTTATCTCGTTAACAACCCAATCAAACCGGTTTTTTGTTAAATATATGTAATTTTTTATTAGTTTTTATTTTGAATAATATTTCGAATCTTCAAAATTGAAACAAAAATCCGGATAAGTGTGTGCAAGTATGTTAATATTATACTATATAAGTAGAGGAAAAAATGTATGAAATTTGTATTTTCTTAATAAGATAATGTTAGATATTAAAAAAATATAACAAACAATTTAAACTTGACATGTGATATATTCAATTGAGGAAACAAAAAAGATTCTAGAAATAATCCATTTGGTTTGATCTTATTATATATTTGATTTCTATGATTAAAAAATTATAAAGTCAGTCAAAAGTTTTATGAGATGTTACACAAATAGCACCCACATTTAATTAGTTATTAGTTTTTAGTGTTAACTCGGAGTAAATTTGTTATTTTATGTTCTCCTTTATTTTTTTCTTTAAAATACACAAATTAAAGACAGGTTACGAAAAAAAATATAAAATAGCAGTATTACCGTCACTAAACCTTAAAAACTAACTGGCAACTAAAGCTGTAAACGAACCGAACGAATACAAACAGGCAATGTTCGTGATTGTTTATTAAAAATATAACTTGTTCATGAACACTTATCGAACGGGATTTTTTGTTTGTGTCCGTTCATTAAGAAAATGAATCTGTTCACGAACATAAACCAAGGCAAACAAATGCATACAAATATTCATGAACATTAATGAACACAAACTAAAACAAACAAACACAAACTATCATATATTGATTTTATAATTAAAATCACAAACATTATATAATATCATATATTGATTTTATAATTAAAATCACAAACATTATATAATATTCACAAAACATAAAGATATTTTACATAATTATATCAAACATAACTTTTAAATAAACAAACACAAACGAACGTTCACGAACATATTATCGAATATTCATGAACATTAATAAACGAACACAACCTCTAACCCTATTCATTCGTTAAACGAACGAAATTTTCTTATTCACGTTCGTTTGTTTATTAAACCAAACAAACAATATAATCAAACCACGTGGATTATTTTTATAATCGTCTCATTAGAAGAGTTGAATATTGCACCCTTAAGTACTTGACCGACTAAAAGTAAGTGAAGGAAAAAAAAAAGTCGCCCCAAAATTTTGAATTTTGATTTTCTTTTCATTCTTTTAATGTCAACCAACCAACCAAACCAAACTCTCGTGATGGGAGTAGTCTTAAAGAAGTGGGTCATTTCGGGTTCCTCGATTTTTTTGGATTGTCACATCAGCGTCACATTATATTGTTTTTATTTTGCTTATTTTTTCTTATTTTAGAGAGATACATCATGATTTCTAGTTTTGTTATTATTGGATCAACGGTCTAAAGTGACATGATGGTACCGGTGAAACACGGTGAATATTTACAAGGTCGGAGACTAAACTCCGAAACTACGATAGGAGAAATACTATTTCCACCCGGAGCCAGAAATTCTACACTTTCCCGGTTGTCACTCCATATAGTCTTAGGTGCCTAAAACTAAATTATAAAAGGTGGCCCACTTGAAAAGTGTTTGTGACGCCCATCATTTACTCTAAAGCACTTGAAAACAATCAAACATTGACATCCATATCCACATAACGTATTTATAACTTTTGCGTGTGGACCTAATGGAAACATTTCAAATCAAACGCTGAGATAAATTAAAGAATTGCAAAAGGAAATGGAAGACACGTTGATGTGACACTTTAATTGTAGCATAGAGCCTTGACCCTTGAACTCTCAAGTTAAATGTAACAAATAGTAAGATACATCATAAAATATGTAAAATAAATTTGCTTATATGTATTCTCCGACACTTACGTAAATCCTACATCACATGAGAGATTCATGGTTCATAAGTAATGTTTGTCATCTAATATCACCAACACTTTTTGTATGTATTGGCTATCGATGATAGGAGAACTCTATAGTTAAACGTGCTAAGGTGACATCAATCTAGGGGTGGGTGACCTCCATAGGAAGTTTTCACCCAGGCAACTAAAAGCAAACACGTGAGCTAATCGTGGGCAAAGGAGCAATATTGGTGGTGTGATGTGTCGAATGTTACAGAATGGTATCAGATTCATTCATGCGCCATTCGGGATGGTGGACCAAACCTTATCGAAAATTGTAAGTTCTCAGGCTCATCAAGGACGATGAGTCCAAAAGAGGGGTGCTTGTGACACACTATGTAAATTCCACATCTGCGGTGAATATGAGAGATTCATGGTTCACAAGTAATGTCTGACATATAATATCACCAACGCGTTTGGGACGTATTGGTTGTGGATAAGATGAGAACTTCACAATTAACGTACTAAGGTGGCAACAGTTTAGTAATGAGTGACCTCCCTAGGAAGTTTTGACCCGGACAACTAAAAACAAATCTATGAGCTCCTCGTAGAGTCGTAGGCAAAACGGACAATATTCGGTGTTACATATTCTATAGTAATGTATCCTTAAAATGCACTTTCGTCTACCATAATGTATGTATGTGAATACAATTTGCATAACGTTAAAGGTATATCTTTGCAAGACTATAGTAGATAAGATCTGATTATCAACTCTTTGTACCCACCTAACTCATAGTTTATGTAATAGTAAAAAATAAAATCATACCCAAGTAAATACACATACATTACGTATATACATATAGGGAAGCATTCTATATACATATAGGGAAGCATTCTATTGAGAACCATAAATATGTAAAGAACTACTAAAAACCACATAAGTAATGGACATAACACCTCGATAAAATTGGTAATACTAAAATATGATGGTTTGATTCTATTTTTAATCTTTTCTTTCATTTTAACACCTCGCTCCTTAATTTTTTAGAAAAACTTTAAAATATTCATATATGCAATACAATGTGTGTGCATTGATGCACATTATTAAAAGACTATAGATATCGTGATTTTTAAAAATTTGTTTTAAAAGTAGTAAAATTACAAACATTTGGATATATTTATTTAATAAATAGTATAAGAGTTAAAGTGGTTATTTCTGATTTTTTACAGATTTATGGTTCTTAATCGAATGTCATTCTATACATATATATATACATATATATATAAGTGATATATAAATGATTATACATTTGCATATCTCATGCTCTACAAAGCATAGGACTTTCAACAAATGTCAGATTTGTCGAATATCCTTTAATGAAGTAAGAATCGTAGGTGATCCATGAAAATTATGGTGGGGAAAAGGCGTCTGGCTTATGTGCCTTTTAAGATATACTTACAAAAATAGCCCATGTCTTTTAACGGGAGTAACATGATTGGTACTGACTTTTTTAGTAACAAGTTTGAAGCTTATACTTTTAATTTTGTGATGTTGCAAATTGGTAACAAATCAAAAGAAATTAACAATCTCTCAAGAACATAATTGCTCGTTTTATTACTCAGAGGAAACTGTATGAATCATCCATTCACATGAAGATGATGATCTATTTATACTACAACCGAATTAACCCACATTAACGGTCACTAACGATTTGTAACAAACAATTACACAAAACACCCTATACTTCTAGTTAACTACATATTAACCCCCTGAACATCTCATATAAGAAATATTGTGAGTTAATCTTGAACATTCACAATCTCCACCTTCAAGATGAACTCATAAGGCTAACCAATACCTAATGAATCCACACACCACTTGAACTTGACTCCCGGTAGAGACTTTGTGAACATATCAGCAGAATTCTCTCGAGTGTCTACTTCTTCAACAAACACTTCCTTAGACTTAATCACATCTCTGATGAAATGAAATCTAACATCAATATGCTTTGTTCGTTCATGAAACCTGCTATCCTTTGACAACAACACAGCCCCTTGATTGTCACATAGCACACAGGTTTTCTCAATCTTAACACCAAGCTCTAAGACAAATCGACTAAGCCATAAGGCTTCTTTTACTGCCTCTGCTAATGCCATATACTCTGCCTCAGTGGTAGATAAAGCCACCACTGACTGCAGTTGAGCCTTCCAGCTAACCAAATTACCAAGAACCTTGAAAGCATACCCAGTGGTAGACCTTCCTCTATCTAAGTCCTTAGCATAATCGGGATCAACATAACCAGTCACCAAGCAGGCTTCATTCTTATGACAACCAAAAACCAAACCATACTCTCTAGTGCCACTCAAATATCGAAGCAACCATTTAGCAGCCTCCCAATGACATTTACCTGGATTAGAAATAAATCTGCTAATTACACTTACTGCATAACTAATATCTGGTCTTGAACAAACCATCAAATACATCATGCTTCCAACCACATTTGCATATGTAACTTGCCTCATGTAATCAGCTTCTTCACTATAAGTAGGTGCATCATGGCTTGACAGCCTAAAGTGAGCAGCAATTGGAGTCTTAACAGGTTTGCATTGATCCATACCATAACTTTCTAGAACCTTAGACAAATAAGTAGCTTGAGACAACTTAATTTGTCTACAACTTCTATTCCTAAGTATTTCCATGCCCAGAATCTTTGTGGCCTCACCCAAAAACTTCATATCAAACTCTTGCATCAGTAACTGCTTTGTCTCCTCTATGGCATTCCTCTCTTGACATGCTATAAGCATATCATCAACATACAATAATAGGTACACAAACTTTCCCTGTGAATACTCTCTAAAGTAAACACAACTGTCATAGTTGCTTCTCACAAATCCATGAGAAATCATATGCTCATCAAACCTCACGTACCATTGTCTTGGCGACTGTTTGAGGCCATAAAGTGACTTCTTTAAGTGACACACTTTACTCTCCTGCTCCATCACCTCAAAACCCTTTGGCTGGTCCATGTATATGTCCTCCTCTAAGAATCCATGGAGGAAAGCAGTTTTAACATCTAACTGCTCCAACTCCATGTCATAGGCAGCAGTCAATGACAATATCAGTCTAATAGATGTATGCTTGACTACAGGTGAGAAAATCTCACTGTAGTCTATGCCTGCCTTCTGTCTAAATCCCTTTGCCACCAGCCTAGCCTTATACCTAGGAGGATCAGCACTAGACACCGCATCTTTCAACTTATATAACCACTTACAAGGCACAACTTTCTTCCCCTTTGGTAAGTCACTCAACTCCCATGTGTCATTTTTATATAGTGATTCCATCTCTTCCTCCATAGCACTTAACCATTTATACTTGTCATGAGAAGACATTGCATCTTCATAGGATAATGGTTCTAGTACACTTTCTTGTTCAGCAGCTAAGAATGCTATGGCAGTTAAATCACACTCACTATCTGGAGTGTACCTTTGAGGTGGTTTAATGTTCCTTCTAGGCCTGTCCCTAGCTAAGCTATGAGACACAGACCTAGATTCCCCTGAAGTTGTCCCTCCTTCGGCATGGCCATCAGAGGGACCACCTGAGGTTGCACTCTCAGGTGTGTCAGGTGCTAAGTCCATAAAAGGCTCATCAAGCTCCACCTCAAATTGATCACTATGACCACCTTGACTACTCCCACCAGTGGAGTTGATTTCATCCTTATACATTGTCAATTCCCTGCATTCCACATTTCTACTGATTATCACTCTAGGACCTTCACCTTCTAACTTCCAAAGCTTATACCCCTTTACTCCCTTAGGGTACCCAATGAAGACACACTTCACTGATCTAGCTTCTAGCTTACTCTGTGATACATGTGCATACACTACTGATCGAAAAACCCTTAGATTCATCAGATCAGGTTTCTCTCCTGACCATACTTCCATGGGTGTCTTCATGTCAATTGCAGTAGAGGGGGATCTGTTAATTAAGTAGGCTGCAGTATGAACTGCCTCACCCCAGAAACTCTGAGGTAAACCTGCACTTAATGTAACATTGCGTATTTTTTTTAATAAAGTTGATTTTGTTCGATGTTGATTCCGAAAAAAAAAATACAATAATCATACTGATAATAATAATAGTAATAATAATAATAATGATAATAACAATACTAGTGGTAGTAATAATATAAATAATAATAATAATAAATAACAATAATAATAATAACAAAAGAAATGGAATGACCTAGACTATAACTAAGTACCTTCACACATGAGTCCTCTCATGTATTTTATATGCTTAGATAGGATTTTATGTGCCTTACATGTTTATACTTGATTATGTGATTATCTGCTTTATGTGATTCTTCTTATACTTTGAATCTATCAATATACACACGAATCTTAACTCATATTCTAAGGCATTGTGTGCCTAATTCAAGTAATTTCAAACTCCAAAACTCGATTGTTATTCATGGTTTTCAAATCTCGTCAAAGTCCGTGTCACATGACCGAGAACATGCAATGCTGGAAGAGTGGGATACATGTATCTTAAGGTGTTCTGTCTAGGCAAGGTATTCATACAACTTGATTACCTTACCTGGGAACCCTCGAGATGAGTATTCGCTAATAGGTACGCATGTCCTCATTAAGGTTGTGGTGGACACAAATACTTTGATAAGTCAACGTATTCGCTTTGGTTTGCGAACCGAACGTTTACACTCCTAACCTCTCATTGTTATTCTAAACAATCTCATTAACGATTTTATTATTTTGAAAAGTTTTAAAAACCAATTACCCGTTTCTCATAGAGGTTTCTTCTTTCCATATTATACAGCATGTCTTCTCGTCAAAACCGCTCCCGATCTAGAAGCTCTGGCCGCAAGATTGCTGCTATAGTGGCACGTGAAGTTGCTGCGGTTATCCCAACACTGCTTACCCATTTGAACCAAGGCAACAACACCGTTCAAAATCAAGCCGTACAAAACCCAACTGCACCAAACCCTCCACGAGCTTGTACCTACAAGCATTTCAATTCTTGCAATCCCACTAAGTTTAGCGGGACCGAAGGTGCCACTGGTCTTTTACAGTGGTTTGAGAGTATCGAGAACACTTTCCTTAATAGTGAGTGCCCCGAGAATCTCAAGGTTCGTTATGCTACAAGTGTTCTTCAAAGAGAGCACTCACTTGGTGGAACGGTGAGAAACGAACCCGTGGAACTGATGCAGCATTAGCATTGACATGGGATGAAGTTAAGGAGCTCATGACTCGGGAATTCTATCCGAGAAATGAAATTAAGAAATTGGAAGCTGAGTTTTGGGACTTAACTCAAGAAAGTGGAGAAAATCTAGCTTATACCAACCGATTTCATGAACTGAGTCTACTTGTTCCTCACCTGGTTACTCCTTTATCTCGGGCTATCGAGAAATACATCGGTGGTCTACCCATGCAAATTCAAGACACGGTGTGGGGTAGAAATCCTGCAACCTTGGAAGATACCATCCGGTTAGCTGCTCAGCTAACTGACAATCATGTCAAGGCTGGAACCCTGACTAGGAAGGGTGCTAAGAACATGCTCGAGAAACCCTCAGCTGAAACCCCTAAGGAGGAAAAACCTGAACCTTCTCAAAACAAGAAGAGGAAGGCTAAATCCCAAAACTTTGCTGTGGTTACCCCTGCTGTGCCAATAAATCAAGTCCCTCCAACTCGTCAACCAGCAGTAAACAACCAATCGCTAATGAAAAAGTCATACGCTGGACCCTATCCGCAGTGTAACAACTGCAGTTATCACCATCCCGCTAACATTCAGTGTCGTCAATGCACAAACTGTGGTCGTTTGGGTCATACATTCAACATGTGCAGGAGTGCTGCTAAAGCTCCGACCAATGCACCAGTTCACCAACATCCTCCTGCAATTACCCAGGGTCGTGCATGCTATCAATGTGGTGATCCGAACCATTTTCGCAATCGATGCCCTCAACTTGCCAGCCTAGTTCCTACGGCTCAAGGACATGCTTTCAACATTAATACTCAACAAGCTCAAGCCACCAATGATGTGGTGTTGAATAATTCTTGTCCTTGATTTCGTCTTCATGATGTAATTCAAGATTGTAATCATAATTTCCTTTGTTACATTGATGTAATTTGAAAATTTCTAAATTTCTAATCGAGATATTTTTCCTTTCGTTGTTAAGTCGAACTTTGAACCGTTTGCACCGTGGGAGATGCAAGAGTTTGCAAGTCAACCTATGACTAAGGACACTCATATCACCTAAATGATTCTAACTCATCAAAACAGGGGTGATTCTCTTACTTTGGTGATGATTCTTTATTCATTTCAATAAATGGTTTTCCAATGATGTATTTATGAAATTTCATCCTTTGGATTAAGGTGATTTCCTTATCTCAAGGACTGACTTCAATTATTCTCTTTGGAACTTACATTTCACAAATGACATGATCTCACCAAAATAGGATTGAAACCCGTACTTGGTGACAAATGTCAATCTTCGATTGTTTTCTTAAAGCTCAATCATCAAGATACTCGTGAAATTCATACCTTGATGATAATTTCATTTTTATGGATTGTATTTTCTCAAATGAAACGACCTCGTCAAAGTAGGAGTAAATTCTGGATTTTGACGAGGAAATCTATCTTATTATATTTTGTTTTTGTAAAATTTATCGTTAAGATAGGAGTGATTTCCCTTACCTTAATGGTGAGTTATCTCATCTTATTTCTGTAGATCCTCAGATCGAACTTTTGATTGGTAAATTAGTGGTCATACCTTGAGAGTACACCATCAAGTTAGGAGTGAAAACCATACCTTGATGACTATCCTCATTTCTTGATCTCCAACTTACCATGGTTGTAATCAAGTGACGAGACGCATGTAGTAACTTGAAGGGTGAAATAATGTTAGTGTTTCGACCTATCAAGCCAAAGCATGATCTCTGAATTTGAAAAGAGACCCGATCGTTTAAGTTGATTTGATTCCAAGTTTGGGACATTTAAATTCTTAAATCGATTTCTTTCCCTTTTATTCTCATATTTGATTTGATCTAGCTACATTGAACCATTTATTCCTTACTTATCGACTTTCATTGTGAGTTATCATCAACACCTGATTACGTGATGTTAATTTTCCTAAACAATCTTTTGTCAAGTAAAGATATTATCTCTGATCGTGATGGTCGCTTCATCTCTCGTTTCTGGAAAGGTCTCCAACCGGCTCTCGAAACTCAACTGAATCTTAGCACAGCCTATCATCCGCAAACCGACGGTCAGACTGAAAGAACGATACAGACCCTCGAGGATATACTCCGGGCTTGTGTCATTGATTTCAGTGGATCGTGGGATTCTCATCTTCCGTTGATCGAATTCTCTTACAATAACAGTTACCATACCAGCATCCAGATGGCACCATTTGAGGCCTTGTATGGTCGAAAGTGTCGATCTCCCATCTGCAGGTCTGAAGTTGGTGAATCACAGATTACTGGTCTGGAATTGATACAAGAAACAACCGACAAAATTCATAAGATCCGTGATAACTTGGTCGCTGCTAGAAATCGTCAAAAGCATTATGCTGATAAAAGACGTAAGCCCATGGAATACAATGTCGGTGATCTCGTACTTCTTAAGGTATCACCTTGGAAGGGAGTGATTCGCTTTGGAAAGAAAGGGAAGCTAGCACCTCGTTACGCGAGTCCATTCAAAGTACACGAGCGAATTAGGAAACTGGCCTACAAGCTTGAGCTACCCCAAGAGCACAGCAATATACATTTGACGTTTCATGTTTCAAACCTCAAAGAAATGTCTCGCCGATGAAAATCTCCACATTTCACTCTACGAAGTCTAGATTGATGAATCTATGCACTTTATTGAGAAACCTGTGGAAATTATGGATCGGGAAGTCAAACAACTCAAACGCAGTCGGATACCCATTGTCAAAGTTTGTTGGGAGTCTAAACGTGGGCCAGAGTTCACCTGGGAACGCGAGGACCAAATGAAATCCAAGTATCCTCATCTCTTCGTTTCAGACTCCTCGTGATTAAAATTTCGAGACGAAATTTCCTAAAGCAGGGGAGACTGTAACATTGCGTATTTTTTTTAATAAAATTGATTTTGTTCGATGTTGATTCCGAAAAAAAAATACAATAATCATACTGATAATAATAATAGTAATAATAATAATAATGATAATAACAATACTAGTGGTAGTAATAATATAAATAATAATATAATAATAATAATAACAATAATAATAATAACAATAATAATAGTCCAGGGGTTAATGTGGTAATATTTAAAACTTAATTTAGAAACTTTAAACACTAAATAATAGATACTTCAAACCTCAGGGGGCCAATGTGTAAATTTTAAAATCACAGCCACCACCCCGTCGACACCTCGATTTTCCGGCGAGCTCCGGCATCGGATTCCGGCGAGCTCTGGCGAAGACAAAACGACCAAAACACTTGATTTCGAACCCCACAATTTGACCGAATTGTTTCTTGGATCCAATTCGAAGTGGAATCCAACGAAAACACGCGTTAAATCCGACAAATTAACGGTTATAATCTCACTTTTATCTCGGATCCGAATCTAACTCACTAATACACTCAAACAACAATAATAGACAAATTAAAACTACCAACTCGATCATTTCTTCATTCCTAATCGAACTCAACTCTCAAATTCATCTGAAATCACCCGAAACCTTTCATTCGAACAACCTCCACTGTCGCGACCTGCAACTCGAATTAAAGCCCATCTCCGATCACTTTTAACTGGAATTGATAAAGGGCTTTTGATCCTTATCATCATGCGAAGCTAACCTCAAGTTTAATTCGATTATAATCGCCATTTGAGCATTATTCGATTTACACTACGCCGCGACCTGTTCATCTTTGGGTAAGGCATCAATCGATCATCATATGATTAATTACACACACCCACACACTCGGTTTTTGATGGGGAATAAAAGCCCCATGAATTCAGAAGCATTCAAAACCGAATTGAACCTCAATTGGTTGAGATTCGAACTAGGGTTCATGTTGAGAAATTGGGGATGGTTACTGTTAGTGCTTAAAACAATTAAACCCTGACTTCTTTCGCTGATTAGGCCTTTGGCCTGCTGGTACCCGCGCCCCACATTAACCAAGAGGTCCCGGGTTCGACCCCGGGCCACCTCAATATTTTTTTAAACCCCTTTTTAAGCTTTTAAAAATTCCAGAAAAATACCCAAAAATTATAAAAATGTTTTTATAAACATTAAATTTTTTTAAAACAACTTAACTATTTTTCTGAAATTTATTTTAACATTTTATCCATTTTTATTAAATGTTTTAATAAATAAAATTACAAATAATACAAAAATTATTTATACGAAAGTGGACTTTTAATAATTTAATTTATTTAAATTATTATTCAACACTAAATTACTTTTAATTTATTTAAGTAATATTTATTATTGCTTAAATCATAATTAAATACAAAAGTTTTATATTTAAATCATTCCAAATAACAATTTCATTTTTTAGTCATTTAAATAATTAAATATTTTAATTAATTATCATATAATTGATTAATAAAATTAATTATTTATTTTTCCACACTTTAATAATAAACCAAACAATTACGAGTATTGATACAATTATTTTATTAAATTCTAAACATAAATACTATCAATAAATTCATTTTACGTATTTCAAGATATTCAAACTAAATAAATTAAAGACCCAATGGAAATCCTAATACATTCCCAAATCATTATTATTCTAATTCGAGACACCGTTCCTTAGGTTAATCGTAAGGAAATCGTTGGTGTCTAATCTATCACATCCAGATTCTAATCTCATCAATCAAGTGAGTATTCATATCCCCTTTTATATCATTTCCTATTTGGGGGAAATCATGTGATACAATATATTCAATCATGATATTCTATTGTTATTTTATTCTAAATTCAATTCAAGACAGGTTATGTTATTACTTGCAATTATGTGAACATACTATGATAAACTGGACGACAGTAAAACCCTAATTCAATCAATCAATCAATCCTGGTATCAATGGTAGATCTACTGGTTTGGATAACCCACCCCATATGGCTTACGAGTGGTGATTGTGCCAGAGGCAGGAGTCAATCTATGGTATATGTGTGGAGTCTATTATATGCAAGTGTCAAGTCAAGGGGTTGTTATTGTGTCAGTTTATCTATATGCTTTACTATTGCAATATAAGTCTTAACGTTACCTTGTGAATTGAATTATTCTCAATCAATCAATCAATCTATATGTATACTCAAAACTATGATTACTCACCAGCTATTTCGTTAGCTGACTTTATTTTCTCACATGATTTCAGGTTAAGCAAGTTAGTGGACTTCTACCTGCTCATATAAGACCCGGGCTTAGTCAAAACAAAAGAAAATTTCTATTTGTGACTTTAACTGTTGTATTTGTATCTGTTAAATTCATGCTATCATGTAATCTGATTTTAATATTATTTCCACTATTAGACAATCATGTGTTATGAACAATCAATCATTCCCTCGTCCGCTCCGATGATTCCGCCGTCGGTCGGGGTGTGACACTTAACAACATGCACCTAACTCTTTCAAGGAGAGTTCTGTTCATCCTCTCTACAAGGCCATTTTGTTGAGGGGTGCCTGGAATAGTAAGGTGCCTAGCTATCCCATGAGTTTTGCAATACTCATTGAATTCATCATTACAGAATTCTAATCCATTGTCAGTTCTTAATTTCCTAACTGACCTGCCTGTTTGTTTTTCCACCAGGGTCTTCCATTCCTTGAACTTCTTAAATGTGTCTCCCTTATGTCTAATGACATATACCCACACCCTTCTCGAACAATCATCAATCAATGACAAGAAATATCTAGCCTTACCGAGAGATTCTACCCTTGCAGGCCCCCATAGATCAGCATGCACATAGTCAAGAATCCCCTTTGATTGGTGAGTTCTTCTGTTGAACTTTACCCTTCTTTGTTTGCCTTTGATACATCCCTCACAGAAGCCAAAATCACAACTCTTTATATTCCCTAGCAAAGATTGATTTGCTAGCTCCACCATGCCTTGATGACTCACATGCCCAAGTCTCTTATGCCATAATATAGCATGATTGACTTATGAGTCTGTGACTGCTGAAACTGTTCCTCTCACTACACTACCATCTAATAGGTAGGTATTATTCTCCCTTCTGGTACCGGATATAATCACAAGAGAACCCTTAATCACCTTAGCTTTTCCCCCTTTTAGACTAACATGGTATCCTTCTCTTTCAAACAGCCCTAAAGACAATAAGCTCCTTTTTAAAGAAGGTATGTACCTTACATTGTGTACTGAGACCTCAGATCCACCATCAAGCTTCAGTGACACAGTCCCATACCCTTTGATTTGGCATGGACTGTCATCTCCTAGCTTGACACACCCACCATCTTCACTAGTGAGACTAGTGAAGCAGTCCTTAAGTGGAGTCATGTGAAATGAACAGCCTGAGTCTAGAATCCATCTGTCCTTTCCCACACCTTCAGATACTACTAATACGTCTGCACTTTCATATCCATCTTGGTCATCATCTTGGGCTGAGTTGCTTTTGTAAGATTTCCCAGAGAACTGGTCCCCCTTTTTCTTCTTAAAGTCCGGGCAGTCCCTCTTTAGGTGTTTTCTGATCCACATACATAGCACTTTCTCTTGATCTTTGACTTTGATCTTGAGGAGTGCTTTGGCTTTTGCCCCCTGGATTCAGTTCTTCCCCTAATGTACAGCCCTTCTCCACCTTCCTCCTTTGAATCCGCTCTCCTCTTGAGCTCCTTTGAGTTTAGAGCTGCCAACACTTCTTCCATAGACAATGTATCTCGCCCATACATTAATGTGTCTACGAAGTGTTCATAGGAGGAAGGCAATGAAGCCAAGAACAGGATAGCTTGATCCTCATCACTGATTTTACTTCTATGTTTTCAAGATCCAACACAAGTTTGTTGAATTCATCAGTGTGGTCTTCTAGGGATTTGCCCGAGGTCATATGATAGGTGTAGAGCCTTTTCTTGAGATATAGCCTATTTGCCAGTGATTTTGTCATGTAGAGGCCTTCCAATTTGGTCCAGATCCCAGCTGCCGTGTTCTCTTTCGACACTTCGCGCAATACCCGATCACCCAGACTTAGAATGATGGCACTGTGTGCCCTCTGCATCTTTTCCTTCCACTTTTCTTCTAAGTCTTTCTTGTCTTTATCGGTTGCATCCGCTGGAATCTTGGCTTCCCCTCCGGCAAGAGCGTCGACTAAACCCTGATGAACGAGGAGTGCTCTCATCTTCATCCTCCACAAACTAAAGTCATTTTTCCCATCGAATTTCTCTAATTCGAACTTCGTCGACCCCATGGCTGCCCTTAATTCAATCTATTGATCTGTATCTCGCCCCAATTTGATCTTTCTTGCTCTCGGCCTTACGATGGCTCTGATACCAATTGTTGCAAATTGGTAACAAATCAAAAGAAATTAACAATCTCTCAAGAACATAGTTGCTCGTTTTATTACTCAGAGGAAACTGTATGAATCATCCATTCACATGAAGATGATGATCTATTTATACTACAACCGAATTAACCCACACTAACGGTCACTAACGATTTGTAACAAACAATTACAAACAATTACACAAAACACCCTATACTTCTAGTTAACTACATATTAACCCCCTGAACATCTCATATAAGAAATATTGTGAGTTAATCTTGAACATTCACATGTGATGACTCGTATAAGGCTAACTTCCAAAGTTCTATTTTTAACTAAAATGGTCATTTATATAGTTGCTTATATTTTAATGTAGATATCATTTATGCAATTAACCCAAAGCAATAAAAATAAAACCCAACTCACCCGCTCCCTCATCTCCGAACACCAAAATTAAGCACCTCCACCATTACCATCGGTCCATCGGTCGTTACAGAGTTGATATGTATTTTAATATTTTTCGAAAACTTTGGTTGATTTGGCCTTTTTTTATTTAAAATCCTTGTAATATTTTCATTGATGTTTATATCAAACACTTACAATAAATAGGCAGGTAAACGGGCAACAAGTTGCGCCGTAACTTCTTTTTAAATAGCGAAATCTAGACTACTAAAAACAAAATCTTGGCCCTTAAAGGTCGAAACATTGCTATGGATGACCCGTTGAACTTGATTCAGGAATTTCACGGCCTCCGGGGCTAGCTAGGAAGCCAAAGGTATCAAATGCCAATGGAATAAAAACATGTTGATTCTCAAGACAAGTTTTCTCATATTTAGTGACCTTGCATGATTCCGTCTTTAACGCCGCCTGTCCCGCAACAAACTCATTATCTCTTAGCCCAACCAAAGGAGATACCCCGGTAAGATCCACACAAACGTGTTTTTCCCGTGCCCACCCAAAAATACAAGAACGTCAGCTAGGCGCAGAGTAGACCTTCCCACTCGCGGATCCGTAAGAAAGTTCACGGAGCCTCCTTTTTGGCTGAAATTCATGCCCGCTTAAGGACATCGCAAAGGACATCTCTAACCAAATCATGCATGTATTTAATCACAGATTTATTTAGTCTACCTTAATGTATGTTAGGTCTACAAGGCGTAAATCATATTAAGAAAGAATACAACGACGCATCTTGTGCCAACTTGGAAAGCCTTCTCTTAGCAATTAGCATTCATCTTTGTATAAACTTACCCATGTCATGCATCTTGATTCCTCTATACTACTAGTAGATCTTGTTCTAAGAAGGTAATCTACAAATATTAAACAAATGATTAATAGTTTATTAACTTTAAGAAAATAATCACATATCTCAATTGGAGGCCTAGGAGCATTAAATCACATACAAAGGATACAATAGTAATGGTATACAAGGGATCATGAGTGGTCTTAAAGCCGAAGAGACTGCTAAGGTAGCCTATTACATAACAACGTTATATATTAAGAAATTCTATGAGGTTATACTAACTTGGACAAATTATATAAACTATTATTTTAATCGTCTTTTATTTATAATATTTTAGTAACAATTATCTTATCATCAAAGTTTGTATTTTTCTTTTTATTTTATACTAGCTTAAAAACCATGGATGGTATGCTTCCGTAAAAGAAAATTGAATGGTTTGTAATGAAGACTAAAAAAATATTAAAAAATATTATAAGCTTAACGTAAGTATTCTACTCTAATAAATCAAAATATTTATGTGACATTTGTCACTTCTTTACCCTCTCACCTAGGCTCCATCTAGTCATTATACACGTGTTATTACCAGAATAAAAGTTAACCTTTTAATTATGCATAAAATGTTAATTATATCAAATTACCGTTTGCATCCCTGACATTTGCCCATTTTAACCACTTGCATCCCTGCAGTTTCAAATTGCCATCCGCCCCCTAACGTTTCGTGTTATCTTCATTTGAGTCTATACGTTTCATTTTTATCTCCATTTTAGTTCAGATAACTTAACACTGTTAGTTTTCCAGTTAAATTATTATTAAAAAGACGGAATTGCCCTTAAGAATACCCACATCATCCTTCTTCTCTGACTCCAAAAAAACACACACACACACTCTCTCTCTCTCTCATCTCTTCATCACCCACCACCATAAACACCACCACCATAAACATCACCACCACCCATCACCACCACAACCTCCTCCTCACCACCACCGTAACAAACCATCAGATCAACCCACACCACCACTGCCCTTCTGCTTTCGTCCCCATTTTCGCAATTTCTGCGTGAAAACAGAAGCTGTCTCCCGTAAATTCCTCCTCTTGTTCTGCAACTCCATATCAATTATCTCCTTCATCGTCTTTAGATCCCCTTCTGCAACATCATCATCATCAATTTCATTTCGCCCAATTACATCATCCGAAACCCTAATCTCATAATCATCTTCTTCAACAGTTTCCTTCGTCTCCAACATCGAAAGCCCTAAATTCATCGATTCAACCCTTGAACCACCATCTCCTGCTCTCTTCGTATCATCAACAACAAACAGATCCGACAGATTCAACCATCTGCATCCCCAAGCGATTGTTCAACAGCAGCTTGTAATCACTCTCCTTCTTCAGATTCAACCCCTGATCGTTAAAACAATCACTCGCGTCGGTCGTGATCGAGGTAGATGAGGTGGGGGGCGAGGGTTTGCTGGTAGGTGACGCGTTTGATGGCGTAATCGGGGTTCAGCCTGTATTCGCCGAGGGGTGGGAACTTGGGGCGGCGGAGGTCCTCTTCGTAGACGGCTGTCGCTGCTGCCGTCGCCGTTGATGCTGTTGCTGCCGGTAGTCATATTGGGTGTGTTGTACAGTTCCCATAAACCAACTTATGCGTGATGAATCCTCTGTTTCAAAAGCCATTTTGAACCTCATTCCAACACTCCATCGAACACACAATGCGGTGTTTAAAGAAGAAGCCTTCACAACAAACTCTGGAGTGCTTGCACGAGGATAATAAGTAACCTCAAATGGTTGACCATTTGCAGTAGGTGGTGGTGGGTGCTCAAATGAGAAGAATATTATATGGGTGGTCCCACAAAGTTTTTTTTTAATTCTTAAGGGTAATTTCGTCATTTCACAAAAACTTAACTGAAAAATCTAACGGAGTTAGTCACTTGGATTCAAACGGGGACAAAAATGAAACATTAGGGCACAAATCGAGACTTTGAAACTGCAGGGATACAAGTGGTTAAAATGAGAAAACATCAGGGATGCAAATGGTAATTTACTCTTTATATAATTTTTAAATTATGAAACAATTTTTTGATAAATTAAAACATGTTTCTTTTTTATTACAAAAACTATTTTTAAATAAAGTTTTATGAAATATGAAGTTTTTAATGCAAATGACTTTTAAAAAATTATGTTTTTTAAACAAATATTTTAAAAAAGTCTGGAGTGCTTCAAAAAAATTTTTAAAAGAAAAAACTTTTTAAAGAAGAAAGTTTGAAAAAATATATTATTATTTATTACCTAAATTAAGTATTATATGTAATTTCAATAATACTTTATCTTAAAAAGTTATTTTTAGTTTTTAAATATTAATAAATAACTACTAGTTTAATATTTTTTATTCACCCCGTGTATTCAACGAGTTTTTAAACTAGTAAAATAACAATATTGAGAAAAAGTATCAAGGAAAAAAAGAATCTTTGCAAGCTAGAATTATAACATGTGACGATAAACTGATAATAAACGAAAAAAAGAAACCCAGCGAGTTAAAATGATGACACGTGAACAAAATAAGTTACTATTTATAATATCAGTCTAATTAGATTTGAAATCTTTATATGCAAATAGTTATATACTTATATGACTTTTATCTTAGGTCTTAGTACGGCAGAAACAAACACCAGGCTTAGGATAATCTCTTTTATCTCAAACAAAATGAATCGGTCCATCTTGTGATTCTTAGCAGCATGGTTTTGAAAACCGGACCGGACCGGCCGGTCCGATTGGTTGGATCGGGAACTGGACCCCAACCTGGTCCGGTTCGGTGCTTAAAATCATTTTAACGTTGAACCAGTGGTCAGACCGGTTGAACCAGCGGTCGGAACGGCAACCGAACCGGTTGAACCGGGAACCGACCGGTTGAACCGTTTTTTTATATTTTTTTATTTTTTTATATTTTACATATATTTATAAAAAATAATTATAATTTTATCCGGTTCTTATATACGGTCCTAATGGTTGAACCGGTCCGACCAGCGGACCGATAAGACGTCCGGTTCACTGTGCGGTCCGGTTTTGAAATTGTTGCTTAGCAGTCAGCAACTTAGCAAAAAAAGTAGGCCCACAACTCAAAAACAACAAATCAAAAGTACAGCCCATATGTACTCTCAATTTTAGCCCAACAAGAAAATAGGCCCACATCTTAAAACTAAGAGATCCAACATCCAACAGACCAACTAACATGCAGTGGTCACATTAGTATTTAACATTACACACATACAAACTCGCATACATCAAATACGCAGAGAATAAAACACTTAGTATTTACATTCATATATTCACTAATGACAAAGCACAGGGCTATTTATAGCCATAACAATATTCATTAGTTTCATACTCTCCAAAGCCATGCCTTCTTGCTCCATCCTTGCATTCAAAGAGGATTTCTTGCAATTTTTTTAAAGATTTTAGTGATATGATATATTGTCCCTTCAAAGGTTACCTCTCGTAACTTTTAAGATCAGTTGTTCTAAACCGAGTACATTTTTGTTCAACACTGGGACATAGTACATGGTTTCAATCAATCTTTTAGTACTACTGCATCCAATCATGTCGTGGCCCTTTTATTTCATATAAATTACCTATGTTGTCTTACGTTTTTGCTTCAATGCCAAATAATGGTTCGAAGATTTTAAACAAGTTTTTGTTTCTACTTGGATGTCGTTTCTTACTAAGGCTTACAATCCATATGTCGTCCCAGCATTTCAAATCTGTTCCCTTCGCTACAAACTCACCATCTAGTATTCGTTGTTTGCATACCTTTCGACGCTGGCCTATATGATTATAGAATGAATGTGTATGGTTCTTCCACTTGCTTTTCTTTTTCTTCCGCAACCATGGAGGTTTCTTTGATTGCAACCCATTCCTTTCTCTCGAAAATTCAAATTCCTCATCATTCTTGACCGTTCCATATAAGTTGCTTCAAATTGATCACTAATGACTTCTCTGGGAGCTTTTATAGTAAATGGAATCTATAGAATTGTGATCAAAGATTAAACACAATTTGCGGGCTCATTGAAGACTGATATGCCTCGTCACTGGTTCCAAATACATACTGTTCTTCCTTTTAGAACTTTCGCAAATCACTTGCCTTCAAACTCTTTGAGAATACAGACCTTTGATTCTCAACAACACCAATCGATTCCACACGATCACTTCTTCCACAGGTTCCACGACTTCTTGTGCATTACATGCACACTCAAACTCACTTGCACACACCAAAAACGCAAAGAATGAAACGTATAATATTCACATTCTTACATCCACAAATGACAGACCATGGGGCTATTTATAACCATAGTTTTGACAGTTACAGGTAGTTATTTATAACCTACTTCACTCATGATTTCACATGTGAAAGGCTAACTATTTACATATTAACTATCTAATAATTATTGATATCGAGATGCCAACATTACTCCAACAAAAGATGCCCGGTGGATAAGATCATTGACGATATCAAAATTCAATCCTATTCTTGGCTATCCAATAGGAGGAAATGTAAAGTGGCCGGGAGTTTAATTTGCGCGTTAAAAATTTAGATATGTTGTAATTGTGTGATGATTCGGATCTTATGGTTGTAATCAGTATCGTCATTCTTTTTAGCTTTTATCAGTTCTTGTGAAATAAAATCTTTTGCGAACTCTATATTCATTATTGAAAGCTTTTAAATATTTGGAGATCACTAATAATGACTTAAAAGCCTAGTGAAATCTTTTAACATGTTTGCTTGAATAGAGGTGTGAAAAGTACTTTAAAAGTGTTTGCACCACACCACCCTGTCCAGTAGTGCATCGGCTGTGCTTTCTAAAAAAATAAACTTATATAAATTAAAAAAATTAATTAGTATGGTGATACTTGTGTTATAGCAATAACAGAACAAAATTATAGTATCAAAATGATTTTGTTTACACAGTTAAAACAAATTTGGGTTTGCACTTCTTGTTCTTGACCCTCGTAAATTTGTAATGTGTTCAATCTCTCTACCGAATTTCGCAATTGAGTTAAGGATTTGGTCGCAGATTCATTTTTTTTTAATTAGGGGGGGGGGGGGGGGTAAATGAGTTTTTAAATGGAATAAAATTATAAAGCTTATTGGGTTAAGTTGGGTTAGAATTTTTGACAATTTAGTCTTTTTATAGATTTTGACTTTAACATAAATATAAGATGGTTCCATTGAAAAACATGTTTATAACTAAAAACTATGAAAATCAATAAACTTGTTGTTGTATAAATGTAACTTGCTAGTTACATAT
Organism: Flaveria linearis; assembly: GCA_024085815.1. Taxonomy (NCBI): domain Eukaryota; kingdom Viridiplantae; phylum Streptophyta; class Magnoliopsida; order Asterales; family Asteraceae; genus Flaveria; species Flaveria linearis. The sequence continues at coordinate 40,279,957 of CM044016.1, read as the reverse complement.
ATGTAACTTGCTATAAAAAGATTTATATAAAAATGTTTTATTAGTCAAAACAAAAAGTAATCCATTATCTTCTATAATTTCTATTTCTATCTCCTATCTTCTCTCTATCTTAATTTACAATGTTAGACTTTTCTTTTCACATTGTTATGAAGTTCAATAGATTGCAGATGTGGTTACGTATATGTAACTTGCTAAGTTACATGACATCAACAAAATTTAAAACTTTGAAAAATATACTATGAAATACATAATACATTCATCAACAAATATATGATACATATGTAAAATAAAAGAAATACATGATTTGAAATAGATATTTTTAGTAGAAGCATGATGTGAAATCGGATAACAAAGTGTAACATATCACAAAAAGAAAAATAATTCTTTTGGATCTTACGTACCGTAATAGTGTGGCCTTACGGTCCGTAACTTGGTGCCTAGGTTATCGTACGGGTGACACGTGTGAAGCATGACAAGAATAATCTTAGGGGCCGTAGCATTGGTTCTTATGGTGTGTTAGATCATGGCGGATCAAGTGAACCATCAGTAGCGTGACACATGATAGTAACTCGTCAAATTGCGGCGTGCAGACCATAACCCCATTAGCCTTACGGTTCGTAAGATTGGTTGGTGTAGCGGATTAATTGAAAATCGAACTTTTGCTTTATCTACACCATTACAAAGCTCTTAAAATGTTAAAGAAGGCTTCCACGAGTGATCTTAAGCCTCGTTGGTCTAGCAGTGTCTAGTAAAGCATCAGGTAAGGTTTTTTTAAGTTTAAACACGTTTGAATAATCGTTCTAGCTGTTTATGATCTAGGCTGATTATATCATATATATATTTAACTATCATAAGCGTGAGATATTATGAATATACCCAATGATGTTTGAGCTCTATGTTCACTTGAGAAATTGAAGTTCAACTTGTTTAGTTTGCCACGACGCTATATACCATAGATCCACACTTGAGTCAGCCATCAAGCGTCTCTTTTATGATCGACTTAATTTGTTTGTTGCCGGACCATGCATCTTTTGTGTGTCCGTTATAAAATTCTTCCACTTTAACTAGTAAGAATTGATCAGACTTATGGGAGATACCTCCACCTTCACGGTTAATTCATAGCTGGACTATGATTAACCATTACTTGATTGTATTAACAATTGATATTTTTACTAATCATTTACAATATGAATTATGAATATATAAATAGATTATTTACACGTATACAACATATTTATATTTTTATTAAAATGAAAATATAGGTTTTATATTTCACTATGTATAGCTAGGGATGGAAAAGGAACAAATTTGATATAAAACACAAAACATATAAGATGGGTATTCGAGTATAATACAATGTATGATATAATATTTTTTAAAACTTGTGTGGGCATGGGACATGTATAGTACAAAGTGATACCCATCCGATCACCCTAACTCGCTGACCTGCGGTAAAACCAAATATATTCATATATTATATAATCTGAAAAGATTTACTAAGTGGCATGTTGAAGTTGCTGGATACATACAATTATTTATAGCATAAAACTGTTAGAAACGTAATTAAGTATTTGATATTAACTTTTTTCCTAGGTGGAAATAAGATCAAGTATCGGGTTATAGCTTTTAACCACACATGATTATAAACAAGATCCATAAACCCAAGGCATTAAGTAATTAATATCATTCTCATGCTCGAACCATGCCATACATATGATATTTTCTTTAACTATACATTTCATTGTTTATGCATCATGATCAATGCATTCATAACCCACAACACCTCACATGGGATTGTCACATTATTAACCTTTTCTTTTTCTATTTTAAAATAAATATTCTTCCAACCACTGATTTCATGGATTAAGAAAATCCTGACCGTAATTTTTAGGGTGGACGTGGCGTATGCGTCGTGAGCCTATGACTTGTCGTCGTCACCCTCCTTCACACTGTGTTTTCTCTTTTCTCATATGTTACCACGTAGTCGTTCCCCCCTCCAACGGCAAAAAGTTATTTAACAAAATTTTTACTAAACACTATTAATACCAAACAACTATTACAAATTTTATACACCAATCTTAAACATTTCTTCTATTTATTTATAATATTATACACTATGAAATCCAACAAAAACTTCACAAAGCCCTAAGCCATCAAGAAACAAAGACCAAAGATGCATGTGGGTCCTAGTGAAGCGGCTCCTTCTACACAATCGTTGAACCCACCACCACCATATATATACAACCGATTGGTTTCACAACCCATACGAATTGTCTCAACCGTCTCCAACAATGCTCACGTATCAAACCCCACCTTACTACCACCGAACTATATCCATGTATCAATCCTCACAATTTTGCGTATTATCAAAACATGCCGAATTTTTTTCAAAACCCACCCCATCACGTAAAAAGAAGAAGAAGCCGAAGAAGATGAAGAAGAACATAACAAAGCATATGATAATCTTCAAGTTTATGAAAGTGAAGATGAAGACATTCTTGTAGTAGAAACTCAAACCGAAGTGTTGGGATGAAAATGAGGAGGAAGCTTTGACAAAGAGTTGGATTTATCTATCCAAAAACCCTAGAGTTAGAGATCATCAAAATAGTGGTATAAACCAAACCATTGATCAATTGAATTTCAAATCGGGAAAATGAATCCAACGATGAGTCGTTTAACCGTTTAACCGGGATCTATATTCAAACGGTATTTTTTTTGTTTACTTTTACATATATACTTTTTATTTTTATAATTATAATACGACATAATTAACTTTTTTACTTTTAAATATATAAAAACATCGTTAGACGAGTAGAAGTAACGACGATGATATCGTTCTCAATAAAAAGGTTTATGAGAAGAAATGTTTTTCAAACATCAAGGCATGAAATGTCATAAGAAACCATGTCAAATGAGAGCTGGTGGATGTTATGGCTGCAAAGTTTGGTACGCAAACAACAAAGATAACTAAAACTTTAAAATCGGGCCAATACATAAACTTAAATTAATAAGCCCGTGACAAAACTCCTTCCCGATCTAAACGAAAACGCTACACCAATTCTTTCCTTTTTTAAAACTCTGTAGTGTAAAAATGTCTGTGTAATGTATAAGAATCAAGTTTAATCTGTAAGACTTTCCTTAAAGATGAAGAGAAAATTAATCTAATAATAAATACATAAAGGACTTTTTAATAATTTACTCTAAAAATAAAAATAATATAAAATAGTCATTATCTATTAATTTTAAAAGAAAAAAAAAAACAGATCAAGAAGATTTATCTGCTTTGTTACTTGAAATGGCAGAGGGAGGGCCATCATCCAGTTCGAGAGGTTGGAAATGAGTGTGTCAGCAACTTTATAATTTATTTGTATCTATAATTTATTTTTCACCTTTATTTCTTTGACCTTTTTCCTCTTTTTTACTTAAATTACTAGTATTGAAACATTTGTATCACACGTGTTAAATAAAAATATTATATTAAAACCTACTAATCAATATTTATAACTTATAAACTATTATTTGATAGAAGATGTGATTGAACTTATATATAATTAATCATTTTAAGTAATAAAACAATAATAATATATTTTTAAAAATTCAAAAAGCAATTGTTTTTAAACATTTTATTTGTTAAAAGAAATATTTTCATGATCATTTTTCTCAGGCCAAGACCGTAGAAATAAAAGACCCACTTTTCATTCAGGAGCAGAAAACTCAATAGCATTCAAACTGTAGCCGCCAAGTTTCGCGGTTCGTATCCGGACGGGAGAAAACAAACAAACAAACAAGCCCAGTATATCCCACTCAAGAGCAGGGTCCGGGAGGGGTAGGTGGTGGCGAGTCTTTCCTCTATCCAGATAGATAGAGAGACCGCTTCCAAAGAGACCCCCGGCTCGATGACAAAAGCAATAACGCTTGTGAATCAGCATATAATGAAACATACGATGTATGATATATGATATATGATACAGCACACAGCATACAACAAACATTAAAATATCACCAAAAGGAAATATAAAATTAACACGCACACATCAGAAGAGCAGCAAGTTTCCCCTAAAACGGTCGAAGCGTACTACATACGCATCAAGCCCCGTAACAAGTAATCAAAGTCCCTTCCTAACTACCGAAACCACTAAAAGTCATTAATTTTAATTCTACGCCTCCACTCACTCCTATCCTCGATCATGTGCTCAGAGAGGTGCAAGTGTACCATATCTCGCGTAATTATCTCTGCCCAAGTCAACCTAGGTCTTCTTCTACTCTTCCTACCCTCTAGAATGATGTTCTCCACTGCTCTAACTGGTGCTGCCATTGGTCTCCTCTTGACATGTCCATACCATCTCAATCTTCCCTCTCGTATTTATCTGCAATACAAGCCGCTTCTAGCTTCTGTCGAAACACTTCGTTTCTTATCCGATCCATTTCGTTTCTTATCCGATCCATTTTTGTATGGCCACACATCCACCTTAGCATTCGCATTTCCGCAACCTCTATTTGTTTCTCGTGTGATTTCTTTATGGCCAGCAGTCTGTTCCATATAGCATAGCTGGACGGGAGAAAGACTTTACTTTTTTTAATAAAAAATGTTTTTTATTTATAAAATATTTGTTTAACAATTTGTAAAAGATATACAACATCAATAGCATTTAATATTATCATTAAAGAATTGACTTGATATTATAATGATATATGATAAAATCACTATAAAGAAGATGAAATGTGGTAAAATAATTGTGCATGTGTCACTAATTTAGATAATTTTATACGTGATAAAATAATTATAAAGAAGATGAAATTTGGTAAAATAATTGTGCATGTGTCACTAATTTAGATAACTTTATTTTGTTCTAATAATTTGGGATTAAAGACAATCTAAAGAATCACCGGTGTTTAATTATGAAACAAAATCAATGATTACTCGAAACCGCGTGAAATCTGTCGAATTTGGAAAGCTGACAGCTCTCTGTTTTGGAATTTACTCTCTTCAGATAAACCCCACACCTACACACTTGCAAATTGTTACTCGAATATGTTCAATTCTATCTATTTATAGACTCCCCCAAAGGAAATTCGATAGCGATAATCCACAATTTCTCCTACATTGTGTTCTATCCATTCAAATTTGACCACTATTTCTTGATTCATACCTCGTATGTACCCATTTCCTCTGTAAATCACAAGATTTTGTATGCTGTAGAATGCTCTGTTTTTGTTCATTTCGTGTTGGGATCTAGTTCACATGTTCTCTTGAAGTTATTGAGATTTTGACATTTTGTATCTAGATTGTGGTTTGATGTTCAAGATTTTCACAGGTTAGTGAAACCCAGATGGCAGATATAATTTGAATAGACACTAGGGTTTTCGTATGTGCTGTAGAACACTCTGTTTTTGTTAACATTTTGTGTTTTTCTACGATTACTGAGAATGTGCTTTACAAATGTTGTTCTAATCTTCAAGGTTTGCAAAGATTGATAATACTCAGTCTGCAGAAACAAATTTAAAGATTAAAGTTGAAATAATCTGTAGGTTTATCTGCATTTTGTGTTATATAACTGAAAATTGGTTAAAACACTGTAGTTTTATCTTCAAGATTTACAAAATTGATGATATACCCATAAGGGAGAAACAATTTTAATGTAAAAAAGATGAACTTTTGCAGGGATTTAGCTCGATTCTGGTGAAATGGAGAAGAAAATCTTGCCCATTATGGTGATATGCATTTTGGGTGTGTTGAGTTTCTCTGTTGTGAAAGCAGAGGACCCTTATAAGTTTTATACCTGGACTGTTACCTATGGGACTGCTTCTCCTCTTGGTGTTCCTCAACAGGTTCTTGATTGTTTCATCTTTTAAGTGTTTCATGCTTGTGATTTGTGGTTTTCGTTCAGCGAATTTGAAGTTGGTCTTGTTAACCGATGATCGACTTTTGCAGGTGATCTTAATCAATGGCCAGTTTCCTGGTCCTAGGCTTGATGTTGTCACAAATGATAATATTATCCTCAACCTCATTAATAAACTTGATCAGCCCTTCCTCTTGACATGGTGAGTGTTTTGTCACTTCAACTCGACTATTAAACGCGAGGTAGTGTAGTAACATACTGGATTTAGTGTATTGTTTGCTTATGTGCATATTAGATTTTAGTTTATCAAGAAGTCAACTCTGCCAAATTCAAGATGTTTTAACACTTTATGCGAAAGGTTTAGATCTGGTCATCATTTTTTGATGCATGTGTAATTTTAGAGTAATGCAAGTTTTAACTAGATATTCATTTAGTTTAAAAAAGCGTAGGCGAGAGGGGCAGCCCTTGTAAGGGCATATGGGTGTACCTAAGGCGCAAGTCAAAGTTGCTTGAGGTGTGCCTCTTGTATACCAGCAGATTTTATGCATCAGGAGGTTTTATATATAGCTTTTAGGTTGTGCACAGAGTTTATTTATATTAGAATTTTGGGTATGTGATGAAAGAAACCAGTTAAAATATAAAAGATATTATATGAATACCTTGCACCTGGCGTATGTCGTCGTGCGCAATTGCCTTGATGCACCGAGTGCTTTTTAAATCTAAGGATTGTTATATATGTTGTGTTTTTAGGAATGGGATTAAGCAAAGAAAGAACTCTTGGCAAGATGGCGTTTTGGGTACAAACTGCCCGATTCCTCCAAACTCCAACTTTACATACAAATTCCAAACAAAAGATCAAATTGGAGGTTACACATACTTCCCATCAACTGCAATGCATAGAGCTGCTGGTGGTTTTGGAGCTATCACTGTGTATGCCAGACCGCGTATCCCTGTCCCATATGCAACTCCTGCAGCCGATTTTAGTTTACTCATTGGTGACTGGTACAAGTCCAACCATAAGGTGAGGATCATGTTCAACCTTAGAGTCGAACTAAATCTTGAGCGTCTTCATATTCAAATCTTAAGTGTTATTGTTTTGGACATTCATCTCAAAAGTTAGTAAATGTTAATAGTTTGTTGAATGTGGTTGACGTTTTGAACAAATCTTGTTGATTTTGAGGGTAAAAAAGCAATACTTTTTGACTCCTGAAAGTCAAACATGATTTAAATTTTGACATATTTGTTAGTGCCATGATTTAAATGATTTCATCCTCGAGTGTGCATTTTTTGATGATAAAAACATCCTTTATTGTTTCAGGGTTGCAGCAGTATCTCGATTCAGGAAGGTCGCTTGCTTTCCCTGATGGTATTCTTGTAAATGGACGAACAGGAACCACCTTCACCGGAGATCAAGGTTCGTTCTTTGTCTCAATCTTTGATGTGCTCCCTAATATATAAATATTTTGTGACTTTTTTCAATTATAAACTATGGATTTTGTTACGGATATAGTACCAAATTGATATCCTGTGTGTTTGTTGAAAGTCAATGGTAATAATCTTGTATAACACTGCTGTTTATTGGTTTTTTATCAGGTAAAACATACATGTTCAGAGTATCAAATGTGGGCTTGTCGACTTCGTTCAACTTCAGGATTCAGGGACACAAAATGAAGCTCGTCGAGGTTGAAGGTTCGAACGTGGTTCAAAACATATACGATTCACTAGATGTGCATGTTGGTCAATCAGTATCTGTCCTTGTTACATTGGATCAAGCTCCAAAAGACTATTACGTTGCCGCATCTACGCGGTTTACAAAACAAATCCTTACATCTGTTTCGGTATTACACTATACCAACTCCCAAACACGAGTATCCGGCCCAATCCCTGCTGGCCCGACATACCAAGTTGACTGGTCTATGCAACAAGCTAGAACATTCAGGTATAACCATATGAACATGTACTTGTCATTTTTATTTAAGGCAAATTGGATTATAATAATCCAAACTACTACTCGTTAGCTGATAATAATCCATACTTTTAATTTGGTCAGTGACATTTTCAAATTTTACTTTTATTATCAATGGCAATCCTAGCTAGCAGCATAATTATTGCATATTCACACTCGGTTTGCATGTATTTTCCGCTCGATTTCGTTTGTATGTTTTTTTAATTTTTGCTCATAGTTATTATTGTGAGCGATATGGAGTGCAAATAAATCGTAAATATCTGATGACTATGTTAATGGGATTGTCATTGTTAATAAAAGTAAAAACTGAGAGTGTCATCGGCCAAATTAACATTACGGATTATTATTGGTGAACGAGTAATATTTTAGATTACTAAAATCCAATTTGTCTTTGATTAAACAAGCAGTTAAGTATCTGCTTTGCACCAGACCAAACCGAACAAAAATCTAGTTTATAAGAAAACATAGAACCCAGAACCGAACCGAACTGAACCACTCATAGCATGTTCGGTTCGGTTTGGTCTGGTTTGGTTTGGTTTGGTTTGGTTTGGCTTGCTTTTGTTTGTATGTGTTTGGTTTGATTATACTTTTATGCATTATCTTTTCATGTTTTTAGATGGAACTTGACATCCAATGCAGCCAGACCAAACCCACAAGGCTCATTCCACTATGGAACAATCACGCCCACGAGGACCATCGTGTTAAGTAACTCAGCAAACATGATTAACGGGAAGAAACGATACACTGTGAATGGGGTGTCGTACGTTAATGCAGACACCCCATTGAAGCTGGCTGATCACTTTAACATCCCTAGTGTTTATTCCACAAACACCCTTCAAGTGTCCCCAAACGGTGGTGCCCCGAGTGTGGCTACATCTGTCTTGCCAGCCGCGCTTCACGAGTTCCTTGAAATCGTTTTCCAAAACAACGAGGACTCTGTGCAGTCATGGCATCTTGATGGCTATGATTTCTGGCCCGTCGGGTAAGTATGTATAGATAGATCACTAACACATTCGAGTTATTAAAATAGCTAATATAACTCATTGAATTATCTAAGCTAGTTGTTAATAAAATCTAGATTCTATTTGATTGTTCGACCCCAGTTTGTTAATAAAACCTAGAGGTGTAAACGAGCTAGGCTCGGCTCTTTAAGTGTGTTGTATTACACACTTTCTTAGTAAAAATAAGGTTCTATACTTCTATTATGTTATAAATAGTTTAATACTTATCAAATGTAGCACAACCCGTTTTCTTACTATAAATCGAGTTCTTTATGTTTGTTCGGCGCCGATATGCTAATAAAACCCATGAGTGTAAACAAGCTGACCCAAGCTTGAGCTCATTTCGCTTAATTAGAACTCGAGCTCAGCTCGTGAGAGATTTCTTATGTTGGAGCTCGGCTTGGGATCGTCTTTTTTATTATTTAATAATTGTTTTATTATTTTATTTATATACATATGCAATCATTTTTATTAGACCCGACAAATCAAACCCACTTGCTAATTTTTGGGTCACCATGGGTATTTATAATAATCCTTTGGGCTGATTTTGAGTCATGGGTAAAATCTTAATGGGTCTAAATGGGCTGGATTAAAAAGAATTAAAAATCAGATGGGTCAAAATGGGTATGAATAAATTATAAAGTGGGTTAGAATGGGTGCCCATCAAAAACTTCTCTCTACATTTTTGATCCTCTTCCTTCTCGCCATCCCCAATTCCCCATCTGCGTGTTCAACCATCCCCATCTGCGTGTTCGGAGAGTTCAATCTGCCATCCCCATCGACTCCTCGGACTCCGCGATATCGTAAAAGAAAGACGCCCAGGCTAACAGCCGAGGGGAGTCGGGATGCTGGTCGTTTCAAGCAGCTGGTGCGGTCCCTGATATCGGTGGGCCGAGTGAAGATTCGATGGTGATACAGAAAGGGAAGAAGCAGGGGGATCTGACCCATCCCTGCTTAGATCCCTGCTTATGGTTTGTGTTGGAAAATCCGGCGAATATCGAGGTAAATCTGTTCCTGATGACTCACACCAGCTGGTAATCGCCTTCTTCAACGCTAAATTAGCTATAACAGTCGAAAAATCAGGCTTAGATCCATCGGGAAGAACAGGAACAAAATCAAGCTCCCGACATACTTCAACTGATATCCTTTCAAACGTCTGGCCAGATGAAACAATCACCGGATCAAACATCAGTAAACCAGATATCGGGCATATGAATTCATCAAGAGGCTTCGTTTTCTTCTCCGATTTCGTCTTGTTTAGCAGAAACCTCCATCTCTTTATCTTCCCATTCCCTACCATCTTCAATTCTTCATCAATTCAACAAGTGTGTGTTGTGATTTTTATGATATATTGATATGCACCTGTGGATTAATCGAACAGCAGTTGGTGAGAAGGAGAATGAAGAGTGAAGACCTCGTCGTGGGGTGTGAGGGAGATTTGGGATCGGTTGATTTTGATCTTGGTGATATCATATCACAACAAATGAAGATTATGGTTTGTGTTGGAAAATTGAGAATTTTGATATTTTTGGATTTGACCCGTCTTGACCCGACCCATCCTGACCCGAACCCATTCTAACCCGAACCCATCCTGACCCGTTTCTTACTTGAACCCATCCTAACCCGCACCCGTCTTGACCCGAACCCATCCTGACCCGACACCTAACCCGACCAGACCCGCCCATTTTGCCAGGTCTAATTTTTATATATATTTATAACTATTATTTTTTTAAATAATATTTTAGATATCATGTAGTCTTTATCATTATTATATATATTATAGTTATTTCTATTATGTAATATATATTTATATTATTTAATAAAAATCATCATATTTATATAAAATTAGAAGCTTGTTTAGGCTCGTAAATCTGAGCTCGGTTTGTGAAGTTTGGGCTCATTTATTAAAAGATCTTATTTTTTAGGCACGAGCTCAGGATTGAGCTTGTTTAAGCTCGACTCGATTTGAGTTTTGGTGAGCTGGCTTCAAGCAGCCTACGAGCGGCTTGGTTTGTTTACGGCGTTGATAATTTATGAGTTTCTAAACTCGGTCATGATAACAAATGCAGGTATGGATCCGGGCAATGGTCTCAAGCAAGTAGAAAAAGCTACAATTTGGTGGATGCTCTTACAAGACACGCGGTGCAGGTGTACCCGAACTCGTGGAGTGCTATTTACGTGTCGTTGGACAACCAAGGCATGTGGAACGTAAGGTCCGCGATGTGGGAACGACAGTACCTCGGTCAACAATTCTACCTTAGAGTTTATGATCCAGTTAAAAGTCTTGCAAATGAGTATGACATTCCTTCAAATGTTATTCTCTGTGGTAAAGCTGCAGGAAGACACTTATAAACCATATGATATGATTAATGACTTCTTTGAAGGTCAACATCAAGAGTCAACCGAGGTCGACTTGAACACTTCAGGCCTTGTTTTAATATCATATTTGTCTACCACATTTTTGTTGCTTGTTTTTTGAAGCCTAATTAATGATTATTATTTTTTATCATTTCACTTTTAATTATTTAAATCACTAAAGGAGCATTTTCTTAAGATTAAAGAGACAGATAATTACATGACAGCAGCAGGGGAGGAAGGTGAAGCCCAGAAACTCAAATCCAACCAGATAACGAAAATCAAACAAAACACTAAAGATGGAACCGAGAACAATTCTGATTAAACCATGATCATCCGCGGTTCTGGTTGAAGTTTTACATCTATAAAATAATTCACGTCAACCACAAACTCATCCACGTAATTAAATCTATATATATTCATGCACATACGTATAATGTATCTACATATAATGCCACCAATACCATATTTTTCTATAAGAAATCTCAGGCATATTAAACTTCATATACACTCAAGTCATTTAAATAATGAATAGTACAAGGGTTAAAAAGATTCTTATAATTCTTAGCATATTATTGGTTTTGAAATGAATGTAACTCTAAGTACTACTATAGATGCACACGTGTATTAAATCAATCCAACTGAAATAAATTATTATGCTACGGTAGATATTAAAAGACCGCATAAAGCTCATATAGCAAAAGATAAAACTTGCCACACAACTAAAGATGGATATAGCAAAAAAAACCTTTAGTTTAACAAAATTTGGCAAGCCACCGTCAGTCTCTACAAGCTCATCCTGTTCATCATCATGACCCTTTTTCTAGTAAAATCGAGTTAAAAGCTCCATGTGCGTCATGTTTGATGCGTCATGATCAAGTGAATCATCCTTCTTGAAGCTAGTCATGAATATAATCAAAAACCTTGAATTCATCGTATATGAGTTTATTGTCCGAATAATGAAGCATGTAATAGCAAATGCCGCAGAAATAGCAAGGATTCTCTGGAGCCCATTTGTCATCTACTGTCACTTTAACTGCTTTGAAAATCTTACAGCATGAGCACTTTTGGAAACGCAATCTCGATTGGAACAAGATCAAGGGATAAGCAGCTCGATTCTGTACGTCCTCTGGATGAATTAATCTCATGTCTCTAATCACAATTGTATGCTTGCAATCACCCTAAAGTCACCAACAAGATATCAAGTTAGATTATATAGAGGAACTTTGTATGTATGGGTCGGACTCGGACTTGTATTATAACTCACATTTTTTTCATAGATGTGGCAAAATTGACAGGATGGCAAGGGCCTAACAAATCAAAATCAAAACAGGTAAGGTCGCTTAACCTGAAACACTTCTAGTCCAAAATATAGTCCTTTTCTAAATTTTCATGTATGATTGCAAAAGTTATACATTTTCAATAAAAATCTAATTTTTCTTTTTGGGATAAAATGATTAGGAGGGGTTATGTATTAAAATTACATTTTCGCTGACTTCTGACTTGTTTTATTTAAGCTTTCTTTTTAAGATACAACATAAGCAAATAAAGGCAATTCATAACTAAATGCGTTCAAATTGCCAGCTTTGGTGATGACATAACACTATGAGCAAGATAAAGTGGTAAAGGATTACACGTTATAGGTCGATCTTGGGTGAAATTAGTGTTTATAATGAATAGGTTGATTTGGGTTGTGTTTATCTCAAACGGAACGTGTGATGAATGGGTTGGATGTCGCCCAAAGTCTATTCCTAATGCATACATCCTCCTAAATCTACAAAATGTAGATTATTATAATGATATTGATTTTGTAATCATGTACATTTAACTATTTATAAAAATTCTTTTTATAACAGGCAAAGGGGAGTTTGTGGTTCAACCCAACCAAATGCAGTGTTTCGACCTATACAAAAAGATGACTGTATCAACCCCAACCCACTCTGACACCTTACCCTAACAACCGGGCCTATCCATCCTGCCACCTCCAGTAAAATAAAGTAGGAAAAAATTACAAACTTAGGGTTGATTTTCAAAAAAAATAATAACTCACCAAATAACAACAGGTGCAAACCACAGGAAACAAAAAATGTAACATGTGATGTTTACCTGATGACAGTAAAGATACCCTGCCCCAAGTCGGAAACTTAAGTCACAAAAACGTACAGCCTGCATTGAACAGGCTCTAAGTTGAGGTACACTTGCACTGCCGAGAAGTTTCTTCTGTTTCTGCTGCAATTCACCAGATATAATGCATTCCCATTTTTCAAGTGCAGTTTTCTTCGAGTCTCTAAGCCAATCAAGTATGGGTTTACTGTAGTCTGTAGCACCGGCATCCCTTAAATCATTGTAAAATATATCCTACAAAAACATAATTTCGATACACGTGTGAGAAATTCAAAGAAAACAATATATCAATATCTGAATAACATAGGAATGATTTAGCAAATTACTTCTATAAGGAAATATCCAGATGGATCATGCTTTTCATTCAGCTTCATGATTTCATCCGTCAAACAATATAATTTATCTCTTAGCTCAGTTAATAATTGCTGTCCAAGAACCAAGATTTCTTGAGTCTACAAAAAGTCCGGAAGAACATTCAATAAGTTATTAAAATTATTTACCAACAAAACCAATATAGATGAAACATTGGATTCTAAGAAGAGGTTTACCTTAACCCATGTTGAGTGTCGGTTAAAATGATAAACCTCTACGCAAAGAAGGATATCACTACCATGTAGTGGTATGTGATCACGAGTATATGATGATTTCACCTGCTAAGAGGATAAAACATGTTACCATCTAAAAAATAAGCTAATAACAATCGAAAGATATAAAATATAAGTTGTAATGAATAAAAAGAATACGGTTGAAAAAATCACAAACCTGAGTTGAAGAATTTGTAAAATTAAAGGATGACATCTGTTCTTTCTTTTCTGACGAAGTCACACATGCAACAGGCCCAGACATGCCACTGGCTCAAAGCAACATAGAAGTGTTAGGTATCTTTACGCAGCGGAAATAAACACGTTGTTATACACACGCACACGAAAGCAATAAGAACACGAGAATTTATAGTGGTTCGGTCAAGATGACCTACGTCCACTCTCTGCAACTAGGTATTTTATTAAGCTCAAGGGACAAGATTACAATACAATGACATGCTCTATATATAAAGATAATTAGGGTTTAAGGAAGCTTCAATGGGCCAGGCCCATAACTCCATCTGAAAGCCCAAAGGCCTTCACACCTCAAGAAGATCAAAAAAATCATAAATTAGGTATTGAGTTCTCAATTGAGCCACCCACCCAAGCATGACAAAACCATACAAACTCTTTTTAGTACCAAGTGTGAGAACACATACCTAAAAGAATGCAATCTTGTAGCTAATTTGTCTTCTTCTTGTTTTTGTTTAATTTCAGCAACTTTCTCCACCTCTACCATATAATCTTCCTGAAAATGCGAACAAATAATAAAAAAGTTGTTAAACAAATCATAGAAATGAATTCTTATAGATCATAGAAACAAACAAACAAGCAAACAAACATACCCAGTGTATCCCGCTGAAAAGCAGGGTCTGGGAGGGGTATGTGGTGGTAAGTCTTTCCTCTATCCAGAGAGATAGAGAGACCACTTCCGAAGAGACCCCCGACTCGTTAACAAAGGCAGTACCCATAACAATCATAATACATATCGCGAGCGATATATTTTTTGTATCGAGCCAGGGGTCTCTTTGGAAGCGGTCTCTCTACCTATCTTGATAGAGGAAAGACTTGCCACCACCTACCCCTCCCAGACCCTGCTCTTGAGTGGGATATACTGGGTTTGTTTGTTTGTTTGTTTGTTTGTTTCAAATATGCCTACGGGGAGTGCATGTGAAAATAACAAACAAATTAATTATCAAAAGTATAGAACAAGTAATGCCCCTACAACAAAAGCAACCCATTTACAACCCTTATTTATTTACAATCTTCCTCGTCACACTACTTTGTAAAGATAGTTACCTCCAGACACAAAAGAGAAGCTACAATATTAGTAAAGAGAAATAGAGATTTTTAATCTTGATTTATGCACTTAAAAGGAATTTTCTCCATCCATATGTGATAGGAACCAGTTAACAAAACAATCCACTAAATTGACCTTAGAATCAGTTACACTGATATAGCCAAACCAATATGATCCAATTATTCCAGAAAACAGCCAAACATATACAAAATGCTCTACATCATACATTAATGATTTGCCACTTCCAATACATGATCTTTCCAAATTTGTATTATATCAACAGTCAAAGATGTTTAATCATCAACCAATGCAGTAAGAAACGCTACCCTTATTATCTAACTCTACAAATGTTAAAGATAAGAATCAAGAAATAAGGAGCAAACAAAAGCAGGGCGTAGTTGGTTTAATGAGAGTTTCAATTGAGACGCTGAACAAAAAACTGAATTTAGAAATCATCAAAGGAGATTAAAAAACAGATTTTGTGTATGAAGAAATCAAACTTTGTATTGTATATCTTGTTGAGTACATTAGGAGGTCCTTATATAGGACAATACAAGCCATAAAACAAGGAGACATAAGCCATAATAGAAGGAAACATAAGCATAAAGTAGGGATCCACTATTGACTAGCATAAAGTAAGGATCCACTATGACTAATACTCCCCCTCAAGCTAAGGCCGGGACCGGACTTTCAGCTTGGACTTCAAGAAGAGAAAACGATCTGAGGACAAAGGTTTTGTGAAGACATCCGCAATTTGATCATGTGTAGAAATGAACTGCACAGATAACTTTTTTCTTGCAACTTTTTCACGAACAAAGTGAAAGTCTACTTCTACGTGCTTTGTTCTGGCATGGAAGACTGGATTGGCAGAGAGATATGTAGCTCCCAAATTATCACACCATAAAACCGGAGGTATCTTCATAATAACACGAAGTTCAGCCAACAATGTTTCAAGCCAAGTTAATTCAGCAACTGTATTGGCTAAGGCCTTGTATTCTGCTTCAGTGGATGACCGAGAGACAGTCTTCTGCTTCCTAGCAGACCATGAGACAAGGTTCGATCCTAAATAGATTGCATATCCCCCGTGGATCGACGGTCATCCGGGCAACCAGCCCAGTCCGCATCAGAAAAGGCGGTCAAGTTGTGGGCATCAGTATAGGCATGTAAAATAGAAGAAGAATTGCTGGAGATCAGCAGACCATGATCAGCCGTCCCATGTAGATACCGAAGAATACGTTTGACGGCAGACCAATGATTTTCAGTTGGAGAGTGCATGAACTGGCAGACTTTGTTGACCGCATATGCGATCTCAGGCCTAGAGAGAGTAACATACTGCAAAGCTCCAACCATTTGCCTGTATTTAACCGGATCAGCAAATGGGGAACTATCATCAAGAGAGAGCGTCACACTGGTACTGCATGGTGAGGGGACCGGTTTAGAATGTGATAGGTTTGCCCGACCAAGCAATTCAGTAACATATTTCTTCTGAGAGAGGAAAATATCAGATCCAGTGCGTACAACCTCAATCCCCAAGAAATAAGATAATGATCCCATGTCTTGTATGGCAAAGGACTGTCTAAGACCCCTGAC
Source organism: Flaveria linearis (assembly GCA_024085815.1). NCBI lineage: Eukaryota > Viridiplantae > Streptophyta > Magnoliopsida > Asterales > Asteraceae > Flaveria > Flaveria linearis. Next base: position 40,263,200 of record CM044016.1, on the reverse strand, counting down.
AATGTGATCAATTGCACTGTTGTTGTTACCTGTCAAAATAATGTCATCTACATAGACAAGCATATACAAAAGTGTGCCATGGTGTGAGTAGATAAAGAGAGAGGGATCCGTTTTAGAACCACGGAAGCCAAGAGTAGTCAATGTAGCTGAAAGTCTTTCAAACCATGCCCGAGGTGCTTGTTTGAGCCCATAAAGAGATTTGTGTAAAAGACACACATGATTGGGCTTTTGAGGATCAACAAACCCTGTGGTTGTTTCATATAAACCGTTTCCTTCAAGTCACCATGCAAGAAGGCATTCTGAACATCCAGTTGACGCAAGGGCCAACAACGTGTAACTGCCAGTGAAAGAACAACCCGTATGGTGGTAGATTTTACCACTGGACTAAAGGTATCAGTATAGTCAATACCTGCCTGTTGATTGAAGCCTTTTGCAACCAAACGCGCCTTGTGACGCTTAACAGCCCCATGTTGATCCCGTTTAACCTTATACACCCATTTGCAGTCAACTACATTTGTATGAGGAACACGAGGAACCAGTGACCAAGTACCATTTCGAATAAGTGCATTGTATTCATCTGCCATAGCCCTACGCCATTGAGATGCTTTGTTGGCAATGGCAAAGGAGGTGGGTTCAACATCAGGTGATGAGTCGGTTGTGGTAGTTGATGTATGGAAGGAGGTGGGTTTAAATGGGGTTGTTTGTTTTGGGTTTTGCCGAAGGTTTGGCGGACGAGTACGGGGCAGAGGTGGGGCTGGTTCAGCTGAAGAGGCAGTAGATGTGGTGGTGGAAGTAGGTTGAGGTGGGGCTGGCCTGGTGGAGGTTTGTAGCGTTCAAAAGCAGTAGGTTGAGTTGTAGGTTGTGATGTGAGCCGTCGGGAGTAGGTAGTAGTGGGCTGAGTTTGTGTCTGGGACAGATCTGGAGCTGTCTCTGGGCTGGTAAAGTGGGCCGGTTCTGTAGGTATTGTAGGGGATGGTTGCTGTGTTGGGGCTGGGGTGTTTTGGGCTGTTGGTTGGGCTGAGGCTGCTATGTGTTGGGCTATCTGTTGGGCTGATGCTGGGGCTGTTGGTATGTCTTGTGGGATAGGGATGGATGGAGTAGGATAAGAGGAGACATATGGGTTGTTAGGTGAAGATGTGGCTGATGGATTTGTGGAGTTAATAGAGAAGGGAAAAAGATGTTCATGAAACCGAACATGACGAGCAATATAAACGCGCTCGGTAATAGGGTCAAAACAACGGTAACCATGATGAGATGTGCTGTAACCAAGAAAAATACAAGGTATGGAGCGAAAATCCATTTTATGTGGATTGTAGGGTCGAAGATGAGGAAAACACTGACAACCAAAGACACGAAGAAATGAGAAATCTGGTGGACGTTTGAATAAAGATTCAAAAGGAGAAATTGTGGAATGTGTGCGAGAGGGCATGCGGTTGATTAAATAAACAGCCGTTTCAAAGGCATAGTGCCAAAAACGTTGGGGAACATGGGCTTGTGCCATGAGTGTGAGGCCGGTTTCAATGACATGCCGGTGACGTCGTTCAACGACACCGTTCTGTTCACTGGTATGAGGACACGACAAACGATGGATGATGCCAAGGGAGGCAAGTAGAGGTGAAAGACCTCTAAACTCTCCTCCCCAGTCGGATTGGACAGTTTTAAGTTTGGTTGAAAACTGGCGTTCGGCCATAGTGACAAATTGTTTAAAAACACCGAACACCTCAGATTTTCGTTTCATGGGAAACAACCACATAAATTTAGAAAAATGGTCCACACATAACAAAAAATAATTATGACCATCAAAGGAAGTTACATGGGCTGGACCCCAAACATCACAGAATACTAGATCCAAAACATTAGTACTTTTATAATCAGATAATAATAAATGCAGTTTGGAGGATTTTCCAACAGAACAAGAACAATGAAAATCAAAAGTTTTTGCAGAAACAGGTAAACGATATTTAGAAAGCATAGTCTTGAACAATTGAGAATGTGGATGTCCCAATCGTTGATGCCATGTGGTGGTTGTAGCACGCGTGGTTGAAAAAGCGACCTTTGGAATTGGTTGTTTGGTTGGAAGTTTGATGTAGTAGAGTCCACCTTCACTTGGACCCGTGAGGAGGGTATTGTGTGTACATTTGTCCTTTACAGAAAAAAAGGTTGCATGAAATTCAAAATAAACATTATTATCTTGACAGAATTTTTGAACAGAAAGAAGATTTTTTTGAGTGCGGGAACATGAAGGATATCTTTTAGGTAAAATATTTTGGCTGGGGAGGATATTTTTTGTGAACCAATATGTAAGATGGGAAGAGCCATACCATTACCAACATGAAGACTCTCATCACCAAAGTAGGGCTGAGCAGAGTCAAAACCTGACATATCTACCGAGGCATGACCGTTGGATCCAGTGTCTGGAAGATAGGTAGTGGAGGCTTGTGATCGAAAATCCGCATAATTTGCAGTGGATTGTCTGTTGCGGATCGTGGAGGGATCTCTGTTTGGGCATTGGGAGGGAACATGTCCTATTCCACACCTGTTACAGGTACCATATACTGTGTTTTGGTTAGAAGCCCAGCTGAACTGTAGAATCACGATTGCCTTGGTTGCGGTTGTAATTATTGTGCCGTCCTCCGCGGCCACCACGTTGACCACGTCCACGGGAATATTGTGGTTGTCCGGTCCTGTTGGTGTAAAAAGCTTGAGGAGCACCTGGGGCACCCGAGACAGGTTGAAGTTGAAACCCCAAGCGAGCAACAAGTTGTTGGATGACTTGTACTGTTTCAGCCGAGGTTGAGGAAGAATTCGCTGTTGTGGCAGCCGTAAAAACCTGTACAGGAGAAGGTTCTGGGGCTGTTTTGTTGACTAAGAACTCGTGGTCTGCAAGAAGACCAGGAAGTTCATTAAACACAGCAGTGAATTGTCTTGCAAAAAGGTTTTGTTTGACACCATTGTATTCTTCGCGTAGACCTGCAACAACCAGTATCACAATATCTTTATCAGGCATGGGTTGGCCAATATTGGCAAGGGCATTAGCATAGTCCTGTGCCCTGGCAAGATATGCAGCCGATGTCTCTTCCGGTTTCATCTAGATCTTCAAAAGCTGTGTTTTCAAGGTAAATTCTCTAGAGGAGGTGTGTGGGGCATATGCACGTTCAAGGCCCAGCCAAAGATCACGGGAAGTGACACCTTCAACATGTTGAAAAGAGGTTTCTGAGATAGTGGAGATAATCAGCATTCGAACATGTGCATCATTACACAACCAGGCTGTGTATTCTGGGTTTGTTTGAAGGACAGGGGCTGTGCCTTCTTCTTCTTTGCTAGGAGCGGCTGAGACTGTGATGGTTGGCTCAGGACAAGGGATACTGCCATCAATATAGCCGAAGAGGCTGTGGGTGGTCAGGAACGGTTGTATCATGAGTTTCCAATGACCATAGTTTGTGTGGGATAGGGTAAAGCCAAACTTATGGGAGTTATGAGATGTTTTTTCTGCTGTGGAAAAGGCAGTGATCTGATGGTCAGCCATTGGAAGAAGAAAGAAAAAAAAAGAGAAGACTGTTGTTTGGCCAGAAGTTGGATGGGCAGCAGCTGTTGTAGGCGGCAATTAGGATTGGATCAGAAGATGCTCTGATACCAAATCAAACTTTGTATTGTATATCTTGTTGAGTACATTAGGAGGTCCTTATATAGGACAATACAAGCCATAAAACAAGGAGACATAAGCCATAATAGAAGGAAACATAAGCATAAAGTAGGGATCCACTATTGACTAGCATAAAGTAAGGATCCACTATGACTAATAGAAGAAAAGAGCAAAGATTTTTAGTAGCATAATCATAAATTACTAGTGCTTCTACAATTAGAGATATTGAACATACTGATCGAGTGATCATTCATTCCAACTACTTCGAACTTCCAAATCTAGGACAGTAGGCATCACATATAACTCAACTACTAAATCCATGACTTATTTAACTGGAGTTAAAGCAAAGTATTACAAATCACTAATTAACAATGCGTAAATAGTACTTATCCATTCATTTTTTTTGTCATATGTGCCACACTAAACATACTTTCCTTTGGGATGAAACACCAATGTTAACAAGAATATAGTAAAAACAATCAACAACCTGAAAGTAAATAACCTCCAACAGCCTACATTGTCTGGCAAACCATCTCAATCAAACAAACTATACTCCCAAATTATAATTTCAGGCTTAAAATGGTATAATTAGAACAAATTCATCACAGGAAGCCATAAACTCGCTGCATTTAGAACAATTTGTTCTAGACAAACGAAAAAACTAATAAAATGCATCAGATATTCAGATCTCGTGTCGAACTTACAGAAACAAAACAATTCAATCATACGCTACAATTAACGGATCAAACTGATGAAACTAATCAGAAAACTCGAAAAACTGAAAAGCGTAAGTGACATAACTTATCCAAAACAAGCTGTAACATAAATTCAATGATTAATAAGGTAGAATTGTAATTTGGAGACGAATGTAAGAGGAGAACGAACACTCACAGAGTAGATGAACTACCGCTATTAAATAATGCAATGAACAACGAGATTTATGAACATAGAGAGCCAAATTTGTGCCTGTGAGGTGAAATAATCGAAAATTGGATGAAGTTTGAGAAGCATATAAGGGAATTTACACACACAAGTGTGTGTAAGAGAGAGTGCTTATAGATCATAGAACTCAAAGCAAATTCAATACATCAAGCAAATCAACAAGAACCAATTCAAAAATTATGTAAACAGAGGCAATACAGAAAAATGTATCATAACATTAACCTCTAAACGCTAATAGAAGAATAATTTCAAAAAAAGAAAAAACAATTATTGAAAAAAGTCACAGAGACATTAAATTACCCTCCATAATATTACATATGATTTCCATAAACCAACGATAGGACAAAGTCAAAAGACATTTAATTGAATATGTGATCTATATCTATTAATCCTAAATGAGAAAATCACCACAAAGAACAGATATTAAATCTTTCTAATAGTTGTAATCCATCAGTATATAAAGGTTAATACATAGATAGAAAAAATAGTGTCAATGGTGATCATTAACTTGAAACAGTGGAAGTATAAGCTACACCTAATTAAGATAAACGTTCCATCAAACGCAGATGCGGGAGAAACAGTGGAAGTATAAGCTACACCTAATTAAGATAAACGTTCCATCAAACACAGATGCGGGAGGAAGAAAAAGGTTAATAACTATAGCCAAAAATGTCTATACTTGATTACTTGATGATTGGAATTAGTCATATGAAGGGTGTGTGTGATAAACAAAGGGAAGGTAAAAGGTAAATCAAAAAAGATTCTTGATAAAACAGGGCACAATGATACCTTCTTTGTTCTAAAATAATGCCAAAAGCTGTGTTCTATATAAATAACCAAAAATTTTGGTGGTACCGTTTGAAATAACAGCCAAGTAGAATAATTTTATAACCATATTTAAATACAACATATTTGTTGTTGACTTTGTTGACTTTGTTAACGAGTCGGGGGTCTCTTCGGAAGCGGTCTCTCTATCTTTCTAGATAGAGGAAAGACATGCCACCATATACCCCTCCCAGACCCTGCTCTCCAGCGGGATACACTGGGTATGTTTGTTTGTTTGTTTGTTTATTTAAATACAACATATGAGTGGAATTATTGTCTATTTAAGCATGTGATCTCACACGACATTCAAACTAAGATGCCATGAAAAATGAAAAATAAAGTAAACAAGAGCCTTACTTCATGGCTTGTATCCTTCTGTTTCACTCTTTTGCGCTTCTTAGTTACATTCCTATTCATCTTCCTATTTGTGCTGGTTCTCTTAGATCTCTTTAGAAGATCATTTAAAGGTACATAATCCTCATCTGTTCCTGATTTTTCTGAGCATGCAACTTCTGCGTCAACAGTTCTGCTATAATTTGCTGTCCTAAAACAGAATAAAATTTTAACCCAGTTTAGTAAGATCAAGTAGTAGGTAAAACAAAAATGAGAAAACCAGCTGTTTATGAACTCAATCACTCTATATGTCAATTTCTTTTGATATTACAAAACTACTAAGGAGGTTACATACCCATCAGAGCCCTCTTCTAAAGATGGTGAAGACTCTCTTTTCAAGTTACCACCATTGAGTGATGCTTGGAATGCAATATCAACCAACTCCTCCTCACTGAGGATTTTAAGTGCATCAACCCTGTAAAAGGCATCACGATAAGTGCAAGGAGAAGCATATCTATTGTTAAATACAGCTTACATGTACCTATACTTGTATAGTACTTCGAATTACCACAAAAGGGCAATTGGAACATGTTTGGGTAGTTAAGAACCAATGCACTACCACCAACAAGCAGTTAAGGGAATAATTTAAATAAATAAATAATATATATAAAAAACTATATCTTGAAATAGATTTTACCTAGCACCTCATCATAATGCTAACCACAAACTAGATCCTAAAATTCAGGCTAAATGGCTACTCTTTTAGCTGATGGCTAGGGGTTCTATGAACAATCCGAGATACCAATCCACACCTTTGACTCTTCAGGACTTACACACAACCCCTCATAACTGTTCTAAAGGTTATTGAGAATTTCTTGAACTTTAAAGAAAGTTAGGTTTAGGTCCTAAACCTGCATAAAAACATGAACTTTCAAAAAGTACTCAACAAAACCTGATATCTGTTGAATTGTAAATGAAATCCAACAGTTTAGAAGAGTTCTGAATTTGGCAAATGTCCATGTACTTGTGAGAGGTATGATGGCACGGTGCAGGGGGTGTGCTCTATCTTATAAATATCATAGTGTTTGTCATCCATGACTTTGAGAGTGTGAATGATTTTTCCAAAATTCTGTTTCACAAACCTATGTGAGGACAAAGCTAAGTGGACAAAAACCAAAAAGTACAACCCATGTAATATAAACAAGCAAACAAATAAACGTACTCAATAAATCTCACTCGTAGCAAAGCTATTGGTAGGGTTTGGATAGGGTGGGGTGAGGGCAAGACCATTCCTCTGTCCCAAGGGATAGAGAGGCTGCTCCCATTGAAAGCCCAGCTCGAAAAACCATTTCTTCATGGATATATAGTATAACAGATAGCATACAATGAGATGACATACAATAAATCTAAGATGATCAATGTGTAAAGACAATCTAAGGCAAAGCTAAGATAACATACAAGTGCAGGAATAAGCTAAGGCATACAAAAGTCTAGGGAAATTCTAAGGCAAAGCTAAGGCAAATAAAAGTGAAGGTACAATCTAAGGCAAAGCTAAACTAACGCAAAGAGAAGTTTAGAAACAAGCTAAGGCCCCGAGATAGATCTATATACTCCCCTAGAAATCCATAACCCTAATCTAACGTCTCCAAAAAACCCTATCCATGATCATGTCCTCAAAGAGGTGCAAGTCCATCAAATCCTGTCGTACCAAGTAACAATTCCTTTTATTTTAACTTTTTTTTTAATTTATTGTTGCACTTGATGTTAATGTCTCAACAAAACCATCTTTTTCACTCCACTTGGCAGCTAAAATGTTCCCCATGGAGACCACACCCACATTCCATTTGCAAAATGATCGCTCTTTTATCTAATTTCTACAAGCATCCCCATAATACTTATATATCATTTCCATGTAGTTGCAGATCAACTTTAGAAGAACATACTGTAATATGTATTCTTGTTCTCTTGAATCTCTTCTTTTAGGAATAAGAATAATATCTTGTGCGTTGAAGGGCATGACATATGTACATAGAGTACTTGCATCTTCATTGACTTGGTTTACTTAGATACGTAGATTGTTAACTAGGCCAGGCCACAAACTCCATTTTCATTTATTGTTAAATTGCAAAAAGTTGGAAGCAGATTCAATTCTAGCATCATCCAACCACCTTTCAAGTCGCACCTTTTATCTTTTACAAGGATTCTAATATTTATTGTTTTGTTCTATCATACATAATTTGGCTTGATAGAACCCATCAATTATATGCATTACTCGCATTAAAGGACCAACTCAATTCCTTCATCAAACAATCATTATTAGAACTCCATCATATTAGGGGCATTTTTAATTATTATTATATTATTTATTTATTTATTTTTTGCAATTCTCGTGAGGGTCATGGGAAAGACCATTTGCAAATTTGGTACATGAGAAAGATGAATTGCCTGTTAGTTTTCGTATTAGCAAATCATTACCATGATGGCCGATCTTTGCCGGACACCATCTCAAAATACATGGGATGAGTATAAAAATCTAAAAGATAAGTACCCGAAACTCTTGCACATTAAACAAGCCTATACTTTACCATACTAATATAACCCTTCACAATTACTTTAGAATGTATGCTTTTTTTCTTTACATGCTCCTTTAAATGTTAGAGAAGCAAACAAATAGAATATATTCAAAATTAAGTGAATCTTATAACCCATGGGAACTATATCACTTACGAAATTTCAAGACGATCTTGTTCAGTCAAGTCCAAGCACAGTTCCTTTCTGAGATCCTGCATTGAAACAGTAAAGGTTGCTCAAAAACCAAACTAGCTCAGAAAGGAAACTTTCAAATGGAATCACCACGCACATGTTCATTATTATTGCTTTAGTTTTTGCGAAAGCAGTGTTTCTCCTAGCACTTCATGTGGCATAGAATTTGTGACAAATGAAAGGACTTCGCAATATCATCTTTCTTTACTATAATATTACCAAATAAATCAGCTGAGCCTTGCAAGAAGTTGATGTTTAAAAGTTGCACCTTAAACATATGCAAAGTGGTTGCCATTCTTCATGGTTACCATTTAAATTTCCAAAACATTAGTTTCTTGGGGTTCGAACATTAATCAACACCATTAGCAGTATTATTTGGAATTACTTCTTAGAAAGGCTGTAAGATACTACAGATGCAATTTCATAATCACTTTTATTGTACAAAGGAACTTAATTTGCTCATTCCATTAAAACATGTAACCTAGAAGAACATGTTTCGAAAACTTGGCGGTCTCTATAGTAGTCTTACATAAACTTTGATTGCACACAAATAACAACATATACACAAAAAAGTTAAGAGTTCAATGAAGAAGATTACAATTATAATCACCAAGAAGGATAGTGTTACCTTGAGCTCATCTTCAAGACATGAGCGGAATTCAAAAACATTAGTGAGTGGACCAACCATGTCTGAGACGTATAGAGGACCGCCATGAGGAATTGAAACATAGATATCTTCAAATGTGGACGAATCTTCCATTGCTTTCATATAGCAAAAGATCTTTAGAGGCTTTCTCCCTAACAAGAAATAGTAAAAACAACAGTACCATTTAATAAAAGGGGTATGGAAAAGAACTTAGGTTGCACTGCCGAAACACTCACAGATTGTACAAAACAGAATTTGTTGTTTCAACTTGTACAAACATATTACCAAGTTTATCACATATTGAAGAACATGAAAGCATTTGCATGATTTCATCTATTAAAATAGGTTAAATTCGTAATATTTTAAATCAAATGGTGTGTTAATTTATGATTTACATCAAAGTAAATCACATTTGTACGACCATCATGAAGTTCTATATCAGAATCGCATAGCACTTTCACTGCAGGGCCCTCCCTCAGTTGGTCAGGCTCAACGAATAAAGTGTCTCTCACCAACTCCGCATAAGATCTCTAATTTACATAGAATTAGAGAGCCAACTGATATAGAACATTTACAGCCTGTCTTAAAGAACAATACGCCTTACAACACAAAAGCATAATTGAACTGCCCCCTCAGTCTGAATGCCAAGCCTAATAGTTTTAATCAACCAGAATGTCACATACAAATTTGGGTTGTTGGATTCAGTTCAAAATTTGAACAACCTGATCTTGAACTGAACATTGAACGCATTTAATAACCAAAACTTTCAGCAGACGAAAATTACACTAAAAAGATATTGTTAATGCATCGTATATGTATACGAATTCATATGTAAGATTCATACATTTATGCAACAAAACTAAAAGCATGTTTTTTTCTTTCATTTACATTCAATTAAGGGGTTGTTTGTTAAGATCTGCTGAATGGTTAAGAGGTCTGAATGGTTAAGAGGCTAAGTGTTGAACCAGAATCTACTGTTTGGTTGACTGTACAAAATGACAATTTTACCCCTCTAATAGCACAAATTGATCAAACAACATCATGAAACCTAGAAAACTTCAAATATGATAATCTACAATATGAAAATCTACAAACAAGATGATGGATTTTTACCCTAAAAACATACAAAACCAAACATAAATATGAAAATCTACAACAAATTAAGAATGAAATTTGAAGAAAAAGAGAGTTCTCAAACCAAATTTAGGTGACCGGAGGGCGGAGGCTACGGAGGCGGACGTGCGGTCGGGGTTCTGCAGGTCGGGGGTGGCGGAGGCCGGGATGGCGGAGGCGGACGTGCGGCGGAGGCGGAGGCGGGCGAGCTGCGGTCGGGGGAGCTACGGTCGAGGGCGGAGGCGGAGCTGCGGTCGGGGGGTTTCTGTAGAGGGGTTCTGCGGTCAGGGCGGAAGGGGGCAACCGGAGTTGCTGGCCGGCCGACGGTTCTGCAGTGGAGGTCAGCAGCAGATGGGGTGAGCGGGAGTAGCGGGAGTAGCGGGAGTAGCGGGAGTAGATGGGGTTGAAGATGGGGTTGGGTTTTGTGAGGAGGGTATTTGTGTCCAATTTTCATTAATGGTTTAGTTCGGAGGCGCTTTTTTTTTTAAAACAAACACATAAACCTTTTAAAACAAACACATAAACCTTTTAACGGTTTAGAGGTAGCCTCTTAATACTCTGAGAGTTTAAGATGAAAGAATATAAAACAAGCAACTATTTCACAGCATACATCACTACCATGGAAGAAACCCTAACTCCCACCTACAAAGAGAATCTACATTCGAGGGACGTCGTTTAAAACACTTGAAGGCCCTTTAACAAATGGTCAGATACGTTATATATAGTAAAAAAATCTTTTGGGTTGGTTGATTCCTTGTATACATACTCAATCCTCCCATGCTAACCTTCAAGTAGTCCTATTGTGACAACATCAAATGCTTCTAAGTTCTAACAATCTATTTATCAGTGTCCAACATCCAATTGTTGACCATTTGCCACTAAGTTCGTTTCGAAAGCCCATCAATCAGTGTACTAATGAAATCATACTTGCATAAATTGTTGACCGTCTGCTCTTTGAAATCAAACTTGCATAACGTTGCAGTAAGTATTCTAATGAAATCACACATACTTCTTGCACAACATTGATTAAGTTACAGGTGAAATCAGGATAAATATGTATTCGAATAACATCTTGCATAAGATTGCAGTAAATTTATTAATGAAAAACATACTTCTATTAGATTCTCCAGGCACACAATACTAAAAATAATCCTAACCTGTGTGAGTGACTGGGTGTGGATTCTGCGACGGCGAGAAGCGGCGGCCGGAGGGAACGGGTTTGAGCGATTGCGAGTGCGTGAGAGAGAAAAATATTATTATTGATTGGTATATTTGAAGAATCACTGTTTAATTCCTATAATTTTTTAATATTTTTAAAGTGATTGTGAGTGAAGTAGAGAAAAAAAAAGTAATGATAATTATATAAAAATATTATTTAATTAAAAAGAAGAGAAAAAATATAGTGATTTTTAATGTAATTATATGGATAAAGATGATGAATCAACTGTGAATGCTCTAAGGGGATTTAGGTTTACCGAATCTATTCTTGTTAGTGTTGAAATAAGTTGTGATTAAAGAAAAAAATGTTATTATTATTTTTTTCTCTTTTTTTAACAGCAAACGTGTCACCCTGTTTCGAATAATATGTGTTATCTTAATCGGACTCACCTATTAGTTTTCCAGCCTGGACCGCACCCCCAACCCCCTCAGGAAAAAACTCATTGTTGAGAAAACCCATTGGCTCAACTCAAAGTATTTTGCTCACTCAACTTGAGGCAATGACCTTTCAATATTTACATATCATGGGTAAACCTTAAGGATCATTGGTAAAGAAAAATGTTATTATTTACCTGTAAATTTGATAAAAACTACGATAAGAAATGAACGTGAATATATATACACTCTTTAGTCTTTATAGTTTTTTGAACATTTTTTAAAGTGGTTGTGAATATATAAGAACTAGGTTAGTCCCCGTGTAATACACGGATTGAACAAATAAAAATGTCAAATAATTATTAATTAAAATTTATGCATTATAACATATGCTTGAAGATAAATTGCGATTATAAGCACGTATAAATAGCTAATTTAAGTAAATAAACAATAATGTATCTTTCTTAAACTTTTATTTTATAAGACAATTTGTGATTTTTAAATATATTGTTTTAAGAAAATTGATTTTAAAAATCTATTGTATTCTGTATTTTATAAAATTTTTGTTTTTAAAAAGTGTGTTTTTAATAAAATAATAAGTTTTTAATTTATTAAATTATAATATTTTTTAATTTGAAAATGGTATGAGTAATATTTTATTCAATATTATTATTAATAATATAGAGAAATTAGAAAGTAAGTATAATGAGATCTACAATTGTTTCATGCATATTTTAGTTTTTTTATAGATAGATAGATATGCTAAACACTCATTAAATAAACAGATTAAATTTTAATGTAAAAAATAAACATGAATAGGTACAGTATAATATTTTAATATAAAATATAATTAAAATATATATAGGTAATAGTTCAAGAAATAAAACAATTATACTATTTTAACTCTCTTATGTAAATAGTTTATTTGTAAACATTCATTTTAAGATTTTTTATAAAAGATATATTTTATAAAAATCTTGTTTTGAAAAACAATATGATTTGTAATTATTCTAGTTGTTTTAATAAGACTATTTTAAAATATTTCACCTGTTTATAATTTTTTTTAAAAACAAAAAGATTTTAAAATATTTTGTTTAAAAATGTTTAATGTTTTAAAAAATTTCATATTATATAAAACTTGTTTTTCGGTATTTAGTTAAAAGATGTTACTTTTAGTTTCCTTCATAAAATCTATTTTAAAAAAATATAGTGTGATTTAAAAAAATAGATAAGAGATAGAAAGATAGTAATTAATAAAATTTATTTTTAATAAGAGAGAGAAATTCATATGAATATTTAAATTACTATAACACCCTTTTGGAGGGGAAATTAATATGTGAATGTCTAAAAAAAGAACAATTGGGAAAAACATGCCTTGAGAGAATGACAAGTGTCAAAGAAAACCTTGCTTTATTAGAGGTTATAGATGAAAAGATAATCATAAATATATATATTTAATTAGGAAAAAAACAAAATAAATAATTTATAATATAATTATAAAACTACGATAAGAAATGAACGTGAATACTTTAATTGGGTTAATTTGATGGGTAAAAGTGTTTGTGGGCTTCCTTAAATATGTTATACAAACAAACAAACATACCTAGTGTATCCCGCTGAAAGCAGGGTCTGGGAGGGGTATGTGGTGGCAAGTCTTTCCTCTATCTTGAAAGATAGAGAGACCGCTTCCGAAGAGACCCCCGACTCGTTAACAAATGCAATAACAATAGTGATCATAAATCATCGCATACAAAAGCATAGCAATAGCATACAACACATAGGTAGATATCACATGAAGAATTATCTAGCGCGCACATCATAAAAAGCGGCATGTAACACCCAAAATGGGAGATGATACATGTCACCAAAAACCCTTCCCACCCACAAAACCCACTAAAAGTCCTTAATTTTAATTCTACGCCTCCACTCACTCCTATCCTCGATTATGTGCTCAGAAAGATGCAGGTGTATCATATCTCGCCTAATAATCTCGTCCTAAGTCAACCTAGGTCTACCTCTACACCTCCTACCCTCTAAGCTGATGTTCTCTAGTGCTCTAACAGGTGTTTACATCATTCTCCTCTTCACATGCCCAAACCATCTTAATTTTCCCTCTCTAATTTTATCTGTGATACAAGCCACCTCTAGCCTCTGGCGAAAGACGTCGTTTCTTATCTGATCCAATCTTGTGTGTCCACACATCCACCTCAGCATTCGTATTTCTGCGACCTCTATTTGTCTCTCGTGCGATTTCTTTATGGCCCAACAGTCTGTGCCCTATAACATAGCTGGTCGTACTGCCACTCTGTACAGTTTTCCCTTTAGTTTTGCTGGGAACCTCTTATCACACAGAATCCCTGATACTGCTCTCCACTTGCACCATCCTGCTTGCACACGGTGTGCTACATCGTTGTGTATCTCTCTGTCTTCCTGTACGTACGAGCCAAGGTATTTGAACCTATCTGTCCGTGGGACCGCCATGCCCTGTAAACTGATTTGGGTGTCCTCTTCGGCCTCACCACTAAAGTTACAGCGCATGTATTCTGTCTTAAAGCGACTTATCCTTAGGCCCCTGCGTTCTAGTGCTGCTCTCCACTGTTCTAGTCTCTCGTTAAGCACCGTCTTAGATTCTGATATTAAGACAATATCATCCGCAAATAACAAACACCAGGGGACTGGCTCTTGTATAGACTTGGTCATCTCATCCAACACTACTGTGAAGAGAAATGGACTCAATGTCAATCCTTGGTGGAGTCCCACTTCCACCGGGAAGAAGTCTGTGTCTCCGACAGGTGCTCGTACACACGTTTTTGCCCCGTCATACATATCCTGTATTATTTTGATATACCTATCTGGTAGCCTACTAAGTCGTTGAATTTCCCAAATGAGTTGCTGCGGCACACTGTCATAGGCTTTTTTAGGTCAATGAATACCATATGTAGGTCTCTTTTCTTTTCTCTAAATTTCTCCATTATCCTCCTTATGACGTGTATAGCTTCTGTCATAGAGCGTCCTGACATAAATCCAAATTTGTTTACCGCTATCTGAGTTTCTCGTCTAATTCTCGTGTCAATAATTCTTTCCCATAGTTTCATCGTGTGACCTAATAGCTTTATTCCCCTATAATTTGCGCAACATTGGACATCTCCTTTTTTCTTATATATGGGGACTATGACACTGCTTCTCCACTGCTCTGGCATCTTTCCAGTCTTAAAGATAGTGTTGAATAAGTCCGTTAGCCATTGTAGGCCCTCATCTCCCAAACACTTTCACACTTCAATCGGTATGTTGTCCGACCCCACCGCCTTAGCCCTTCCTATTTTCTTCAAAGCTCTCGTAACTTCATCGACTGTGATGCTTTTACAATAACACTTGTTTTGTTGCGTGGTTTGGGTTGTTTTATCGATCTCAGTTTGTTGATTACGGTTCGTTAAGTTGAAAAGGTTATCGAAGTACGTTTTCCATCTCCCCTTGATATCTTTCTCCCTTACCAAGACCTTTCAATCCGCTGCCTTTATAAACTTCACCATCCTTAAATATGTTATATGAGTTTAAATTTGTCCATGTGGCCATTTGGGTATATTATTTCTATTTGTTTTCTTAACATCAATTAGTAGATTTTGTACAATTGTAAGGAGTGTTCTAAAAAAGTGTTTTACTTTGTATGTTTCTCATTGGAAAAGAGTTGAGTTTTAGATGTTGTTTGTTTTTTCTGCAGGAAAACGTCTGCAGTTTGCGGACCACATCTGCAGACATTTGCAGCAGAAGAGGTGGACCAAACGTCTGCAGTCTGCAAAAAAAGACTGTTTGTTTTTTTTAACATAAACAGAATGCTGAAATATTCTGTAATTAAAAAACCTATTTTTTAAACTTTATACAAACTAAAATCACTAATCATACTACACAAATCACAAATCAAACCAAATACTAAACCAAATCACTAACCATAAACCAAATCACCAACCAAACAAACCAAATCAGTCACCATACAAACTAATATCACAAATCTACCTACACAGATCACAAATCAAACCAAATACTAAACTAAAATCACTAATCATACAAACTAATATCACAAAAGTAACAAAATCATAAGCCAAATAAGAAATCATACTAACCAAATCACAAATCATCTTACATAAACAACAATCAACTAAAAACTTAAACAAAATCACAAAATTTTTTAAAAAAAACTAACCTTCGGATGTTTGGAGGCCTGGAGGGCGGCGGCTGGACTTCTGCGACGGAGGAGGGCCGCGGAGGGAGCGTGGGCGGGCGGGGGCCCTGGAAGGCGGCGGCGGGACTTCTGCGATGGAGGAGGGCGGCGGCGTGGGGGCAGCGGAGCCGGAGGGATGCGACGGAGGAGGGCGGCAGCTCGGAGGGTCACTGGATTTTTTGAAGAGTGAAGTGAGAATTATGTTGGAGTAGATTATGATTAGATTAAAGTAAAAAATATATAATTTTTGGTTGGTCACTCGATTTTTCATGGGTCTTCATCCACAGTCTTAGGGGGGTCGTTTTGGTGATCCTATATAAAAAAATAATTCTATAAGATCACTTGTCCTCATATGATTGGTTTTCAGTTTACCATTACCCTATATACGAAATATGCAGCTTCATGAACAGTGCCAGTGCCTGCGTGTCAGGCACTGGTTGGTCATTATTTTTTTGTCCTGCTCGTCGTGTTTACCCTTATTAATACGTTTTCCCCGGTTTTGGTTTGTATTTGTTATTTGGGTGGATTGGTTGAGTACGTGTCTTTGTTTTTGGGGATCTCTGGTTCGAGCCCCTGCTGATTTTTTTTTCAAACTCTGCATTTGAATAATGGGACACGTGTGATGTTACTTCGCCCTCCCTGTATACGTGTTGTTCGGTTGTTTAACCTATTTCTTCACGGTATGTTGCATTCGACTCCTCTGTTGCTTTCCTCACCGATTTGCAGGTTCGTTGTCCTCCCCTATTCAGCTGGATATGGTTATTTGGTTTTTTCCCCTTTGTTCATCGGTCTTCTTCTGTTTGAGTGCTCTGTGTGTTTTGTGGTGGCAATATTTGCAGAAATTGTTGTTGGGGGCTTGGTATTTGGGTTGTTCTACGTGAAATTTTCCTCATGTTGCTGTTACAAAAGAGGACGTTTGATTGTGATTGTGTGTATAGGGTGACGGATGTTGACGGCATGCTTGGTCGCGTTTTTGGGCTCTGATTTTCCTCAGTCTAGCTGCTGGGTCGGCGACGGCGTGAGGGTTGAAGGTGGGACATCATGGCGGCTTGGGTCGCCGGCCTTTCGTATTCTACTACACAAAAGCGGCGGCGGCGGCCGGCCGGCCGCTGACAGATCTGTACTGGGCGAGTCTTTGGTGGGGGTTTGTGTGCTTCGCCTAGGGGGGTCTAAAGGTTAACGACGGGACACTACCGCGACCAGGGTCGTCGATTTTTCGTCTTCTTCTGCACAGATACGGTGTTAGCGGTGGTCGTCTCGCCTCCGACAAATCTCTGTTTGGTGGGTCGTTGGTGGGCTACAGATGAGGATTATCATGGTCGGTGATCGTTTCCTACTCTTATGGAGGTCGCTCCCTTGGGGCCACCCGTCGCTCCCATTTGTGGTTGAGGTAGAGCACGTGATCGTTTTTCATCTCGGTTCTATTTTGGCCGATTGAAACATTAGGGTTTTCATATCCACCCTCTTTGGGGTTTACCTGAATGAATTTTGTTACCTGATGCATCTGAAAGAATTGTTACCCGATGCATCTGAATGAATGTTGTTACCTTATGCACCTGGATTTTCCTCATTTGAAGCTTTGATGTTTGATGCTTCATGATGTTGATGATGATGAGTACTTGCTCATCTGAGACTTTTAGCATGATATTGATCTTAGGTTCTGATGATTTGGGTTTTGCATGTTGTTAGGAAAAATATTAATAATGATGACATTAGGTCATCTGATGCTTACCTGAGGTTGATGTGGTACGTACTATGCCGGGCTGTGATGATAACTAATGACGATATCAGTTGTTTTGGCATGACTATCATTCAGGGATAGCAACCGCAACTGAAAGTCTTATTTGAGCCCGATCCGTCACATGCGCAACGCGCGTGGACGATTATACACTAGTTTTGTTAAATATGAGTTTATAAATAATTACCTATCTTATAAAATTACAATGGAAAGAACAACAATTTTGATAATCAGAACTGTTTGTTTTTTAATCTACGGTGGGGTGGGTTAGCGATGTTGGTGGTTGTTTGACACCCGCCTTCATTGAAGTTATTTCTAGAATCACGAGGTGAGATGCATCAACCTTGTGCTTATAATGCTTCCCAAAGGCATCCATTGAGTTTATAAAATATTTACTCTAGTATCAAAAATATATATTTTGATGTGTTTGTAAGAATTAGTATAAATATTTTAAGCTACGTTGTTAATTAAATTTTCATATTTCTTTTTAGTTTCGAGCTTAAATGAAAACCGAGGTCAAAAGATGTAAGGAAGAACAATGAACCATTTGATTATATGATTGACTTGAGATCTCTTTCCTACCAGCTTGTTAATAAGAGCACCAAATGCGTTTGTTTAACGGTTGATGAGTTCAGTGGCGGAGCTTGAACATCCCCGTAAGAGGGACGGGGGCAAAATTATTTTTAGGCGGGCAAACTCGATATTATATACAACTTTATACTACTGGCTAAAAATTTACACTCTCGGTCTAAAATTTGTTTTTATCTTCTGCATGACAATAGTTACATACAACCAAAAACACAAATACAAATATAAATGTATATACATAATTACATAAAATCTCCAATTACTTTAAGTGATGATGTAAAACACATTTTATGAAATAAGTATAAATATATACTGAATCCATGAACCCATCAAACTGATCTAAACACAACCCTTTTTGCTAAACGTGTTTGTGGTTTCAATCAACATCTTACCCGGATCTATCAAGACTAATCAATCATGGTGGCATGGACCATGGACACTACTACCCCTAGCCGGCACATTGCGACTTGTGAATCGCCCAAGATGCTAGATGTGGACTCGTATTGAACAACTAGCAAAATTAACACATGTAGAGTTGTACATTTCTTTTTTTCCCCAAATACCGGCTGGGGAATATCAATGAGGCAAAGGTGATGTAGTTGCCGTAGATATATTCATCCTATTAGCCATGATGTTTCTCTTCATCATGGTTTATGTTGGCATGCACTCGCGTTATATGTACTTGTTGGAGACAAAAACCTGTGGACCACAAGACTGCTACAACCGTCTATTCTATTTCTGTTGTTGTGGTATTATCATAAAGATCAACGACACAACAGGCCGAAAACTTAACATAGCATCAAGTACGAAATGATGGTAACACATTCGTCAAAGCAAATGAAGTCATTAACCATTTGTAACAGAATATACAGTGAACAAATAGGTAACTTCACAAATTTTGTCAAAGAAATGAAATACAGAACAAGAGCACAAAGAAGTAATTAAAATACAATGCTCAACTGTTTCTGATTTCATAGCTACACCAATATGCAAGTGAGTGGTAGTAATAGAGCATGTATTATCTTATGTTACACCCTCTAAAACCCTACCAACAGTTGATCATCGTGTTCTCTCACTGCCTCTTTTTGTCCTTCCCAGCTTGCTTGAGTTGAACATTTGTACTTTTTTCCGACATTTGAGCCTTTTTGCACAAACCTCTTACGCATACCAACTTGAAAAGGTTTCCGCCCGCACTTTGGCTGGACCACTGGACACATATGAAGCTGTTAATATGAAAGGATATAATGGGCATCTCAATTGTGACTTATATAGGTGGGAATTTATGAATTAAACTACTTTTGGATGAAAAAATTGTTGTGAAATACATAATTCATGGAAATTATCAATCTAAATGCAAAACTGTCAATATGAATCATCCAGGTTACTTTCAACAATAAAAGTCAACTCTTGTAAAGTCTTTGTTGAGTCATGGGTGTTTGCATTATACCTGAGAAGTCAAAATAATCAGTCTATTACTAAAGTAATCTTCTTAAAAAATACCAACTCCTGATCATTTCATTTTGTTACCAACTTAAGTATCAGAATTTCCAAATACTCAAAGATGTAATTATCTAATTATTACGACTAACTTCAAACAACAGCATTAAACAGAAGATTCAACATCCGATGTTACTACAGTTAATAATTTTATTATGATCACTTAATATCACACGATCACTTTTGGAGTGCACATCCAAACATCCCCTTAAACCACTAATACATTGTTAGAGAGCCAATGCCATCATTTAAATCCTTCTTTCAAAGGACATAACCAATTGTTTGTTCGCCCTCGACAAGAAAACTCTTTGGTACCACATACAACTCCAATTAACTCATCTTGCAAAACATGAATTACCATCTTTACAGTTTACACATGGTATGTTGTTTGACAAATCAGAATCTAGAGTCGTCTATAAAACAAAGGTCATAGCTCCTTAAAAAACAAGGTGTCAACAAGAAACCTTGAAGGACTACAACTCTACCAAGTAGAATAATCTCTTTGTTTAATAAAATAATATGAATTGGTGTTGAAAGAATCAAAGGTGTCAATGATACAAAGGTTCCGTCAAGACTTGGTTCTGAATGAAAAACAACCATTTGAAAAGTGTTCTAAACGCTGATAAGTGTTCTAAACACGGAGACTGAATGACAGATGACTACCCCTTTGTATGATATGCCAAGGGGGATTAAACTCCATTGCCCGTCTTGTGGGATTCAACATCAAGATCTTCAGCTTATCCCACGAGTATTTCAAAAAAATTAAGAAAACGCAGACTAACACACAGATGCTTCAATTTATCATTGGGGACCAACAATTGGCTTTCTAGTTGACACTAACTTTTAAGATTATAACTCGACATTAACTTATTGTTGTCAATGACTAAAACCAAAAGTGGTTTAGTGATAGTAGACAAAAACAAGAAGACAAATGAGTCACAGTATGGAACAATCACACACAAAACAGCACCTAAAAATGTCACTTTCTATCACCAAAACACAAGGTAAACACCAATAAATAACAAAGCCTGCATGGTTGATCACCAACCTCACACAAGATTATAGAAACTTAGTTGGCTTGATTGAATTAAAAACGAGTACAAATAGTGTAGTCCTTTTCGAGATGGACTAATCTCCAAATCATAAACTAGAAATTCAAACACTAAACTCTCTCCACTCCACTCCAACATTAAAACACACATATATAGACTAATATAGCTACTAACTGCCCACTAAATCCTACCCACTAAGCCTAAATAACCGGATCACCCCCCACCTCCTGGACCAGCCCCCTTTTTCCCGCCAAACCATGTTGACTGGGTCTGCCCCGACCCAGACTGACCCATGGGGATCGTATCACAAGATCTACAAGTGGAAAGTCTAATTTCATATTCTTTTAAAAATTTAACCACAACTAGATTATCAATCATCAAGTCAATCAACCAGTAACAACATCTAACCAATTGACTTGGCGCATATAAGAAAGAAAATATGCCCACCAAAATCCCACTCATACAGTAGAGTCTGGAGAGAGTGACATGAGGGCAAACCTTACCTTTATTTCATAGGATAAAGAGCATCTGCTAGAGAGATCTGGCCTCTGGAAAACTTTATTTTTTTAAGGAACATACAAAAAACATGCAAGAAAAAAACTAGCATTAAAACGGAATCTATTAGTAGCTAGAACTAAAACTAAAGGCACATCTAAGATTAAGGTCGCCCCTATAACTAAAGGTGTAGAGCCACGCCTAAGACACAGCACATGGATACTTTTGTTTATCATTGGGGGCTAATAGTTGGTCTTTCCAGTTGACACATACACCTTTTAAAATTATTAATCAGTACTAATTTATTGTAGTCAATAACTAAAACCAAAAAGCGATACTAAACAAAAAACACGAAGACAAATGACTCACGCTACAGAACAATCACACACAACAAGAACACCTAAAATGTAACTTTCTATCACCAAAAACACAAAGGTAAACACCAACACATAACATATCCTACATGTTTGATGACCAACCTCCCACAAAATCTACTAGTGAAGAGTCTAATTTCACATTTTTTTTAATTTTTAACCACAACTACTTCACAAATTCTCAAGTCAATCAACCAGTAACAACATTTAACCAATTAACTCCGCACAAATAAGAAACAAACATCCCACTCGTACAGTAGAATCTGAGGATGAAATAAGCGCAAACCTTACCTCTATCTTATCAGATAAAGGGGCTGCTCCGAAAGATACCCTAATTCTAAAAAACCCTTTTTTTAATTAGTATCAAAATGATATCTATTAGTAGGTAAAACTAAAATATAAAGGCACACCTAGGATTAAACTCACGCCTATAACTGAAGTCGTAGAGCCACACCTAATACTAGAGTCTAGAAGTAGCTATCATCTTACAACTACGACTAAAGGCACGCCAATAACTAAAGACAAACACAGAAAGTAGCTAACACCAACACCAAACGACTAATTATAAGAAACTAAAGACTTAAATGAGAGGGATTACCAGAAGACTATTCAGTCCCGAAAAATGACTTCTTTAGCAATATTCATCAATGGCTGCAAGCAATCCGGCGAAAACTTCCTTGCAAACATGTAAGAGTTAGTATAATTAGACCGCCGGAGCGAGTAAATCAGCTCCGGCGACACCTCTGCTGGATAATATGTATGCGGGTGCCCATCAACACTATCAGTCCAATTCACACGAGTCAATGTGTAACCACTACACCCTTTCGGATCCTCCATCGACAACAACGTCGGAAAGTAATGTTCTTCAGGGTAACAAGAGCTCTGCTTCAAACAATGCAATCGGAATTTCCTCCACAACCGCCGATCACCCACCACCAACAACGAATGCTTTCGTGTTAATGTAAAAACTGTGAACCCATTCGAAATTGATCGAATGGAACCTCAGGAACCATCACATTCTTCCCTCTAGCGTTATACCTATCCCAAATGTTGGGATCGTCGGAGATGATCTCGATGAAGCTTTTGTACTTCAATTGCCTCAATTCAGCAACCTGATGCGACTTGATTTCGAAAAGGGTGTTGTAAAAGTAACTAAAAGAGTGTAACGGGATACAATGCTGTGAGATCAATGTAAAGAATTGGTTATTAGGGTCGTCAAGAAGCGCGGTGGCGAGAAGGCGGCGAGCGGCGGCGATGAGGGTGGCGGTACCACGGTGAGTCTTCTTAGCGGTGATGAATCGATCTTCTGAAAAAACCCCACCAGGGGTTTTGATCTTAGGGTTTACAGTAGGGTCAGCGTGAACATACACAGTGTAGAGATCCCGATTGGTTCTATCGGCGTTAAAGAATCGTTCCCACAAAGGGGAAAAGTGCAAATCGGTGTTCGTGAGGAAGAGGAATGCGATTTTGGGCTTCGAATTGGTGGATCCGATGCGCGATTTGGGTCTGTTGGCGTGTGATTCACCGGCAGTGGCTCGCCGGAATAGGGTGAGATCTTCGAGTTCGTCGGGGAAGGAGATGGGCGGCGGCGGTGGTGGTGGGAGGATGTGTGGGGCTAAGTAGAAGAGGGCTGGGAGACAGAGTAGCAGAAGGATTGTTGCAGGGATTAATGGCGATGGTGGTGGTGGTGGTGGTGGTGAAGAAGATGAAGATAATTGTGATGGTGATTGTGATGTTGATGCTGATGATGATGATGATATCATCATGTTTTGGGGTGATTTGTGTGGGATTTGAAGATGAAAGTGGTGGTGATTTTGGGTTTTAATGGAGAAATGGTGGATATTGTGTGAATGTGTGCATTGTGGTGAAGAGATTGGGGGAGATGATGGAGTTGAGATCGGTTGAGGAGCACCATCTATGTGATGTTAGCCTTTATATATTATAATATATTAAAATAATATAGCTAGATTAATATAACTTATAATATTAAAAAATATATAATACTAATAATGTGATGTGTAATATTAAATTTTAAAATATGCTGTGTTAAGCTTCTTTTTTCTTTTTAATACTAACTAGGGTTGTCCTTTGGTGCACATTTCGTGTGTGGTAGATTTGCTAAATCAAGGCTGTGATAGAACCACGCAGTCTAATCATATTCTATTAAAATATCATATCTGTATAGAAACTCATAACAACCGGGAAAACTTATTAAAAGAGGTTTTGATAAGGCTATATTACATATTATCAAGCTTAGGATTGCAAATTGAAATGAGTGTGTCATCATTGTAGAGGGTTAAGGGTGAAAACCAACCATCCTTTAAACGAGTCTTGCAAAGGTTGTATCGTAATCTAAGTTCAAATGATAATTAAAAAGTATTATTAGCTTATTTAATGGTTTCCAAAAAAAATTAATATTCTTTTATTTTTATTATCCCCACTTGATTAATAATACATTTTACTACGACTATACATGCATAACCTTTGTAAAATATCCTCTGTAAAAAACACCAAACTGCTATAAATGATAGTTAAGAATCACTATAAAAAGATCAAACCGTTGTAAATAATAGTTAAGAACTGCTGTAAAAAGTTAAACTTAAGTCATCGTTCATTTCATTTTGCAAATTAAAATATAGTATAATATTAATAAATGTTATTTATTCACACTTTGACTAGTTATCTTTATTGTCTTTATCTCACTACTCTAATAAAAGGGTAACTATGGTTGTCACATGTCACTTTTTATAATCATCTAATTCCACTTCTCACCATTACATTCATTCTAATCAAATTTTCCCACTTCTCTCTCCTATTAAATAATCACATTAATTACTAATAATATTATTTATTTATTTTTACATTATAATTAGTATTTAATAAGTTAAGAAAGATAAATTTTTATTAATGTTATTTCTATAGAGATAGTTTTTTCTAAAAAGATTTTTTTCTAAAAAAAAAAATATTTTTACGTAATATTTTAAAATTGGTTTTTAAAGTAATTTTTTAATAAAACAAAAATAATTAAAATAGGGATTTATAGTAAGGAAATTTTAAAAAAATTAATGTTATTTTAAAATCTAATTTATCTTTGAAAAAATAAAAAAATTAAAAGGTTCATATTATTGTTTTATTACTTATAATTATTACTTATACATAATTTCAATCATATCATGTTTTAGTCTATCATTTTATAATTAATAATTTTTATTCAATTTAATATTTTATTTATTCAACCCGTGTATTACACAGGTTTACTAAAGCTAGTACTATAATAAAAGAGTAACTTAAAGTGACACGTGGTAACACCATAATCATCCTCACCAAAATTTTCCCGCCTCTCTCTCATCTTAAATAATTACCTTAATTACTAATAATATTATTTAATATTTTTTATATTTAATAAATTAAAAAAGATATTTATTTATTAATGTTATTTCTAAATAATTTTTTATAAAATTTGATGAATGTACTTTTCTTGATCGATGAAAATGCCATCTGTTTTCTGATGAACTTGTAAGCCAAGGAAGAATGTCAATTCTCCCATAGAGCTCATCTGAAATTCAGATTTCATTAATTCTTCAAAGCTTTGACACAGTTTCTTGTTGGTTGATCCAAATATTATGTCATCTACATATATTTGAACCACCAACAGATCTTGATGTTCTTGTTTGAGGAAGAGTGTCTAATCAATGGTTTCTCTTTTGTAGCCATTCTTCAGCAAGAATGAGGATAATGTCTCATACCACTTCCTTGGTGCCTGATGAAGACCATACAAAGCTTTGTCAAGCTTGTATACTCTATGTGGATAGTCAGGATCCTCAAATCCAGGGGGTTGAGCCACATATACTTCTTCATCAATTTTCCCATAAAGGAAAGCACACTTCACATCCATTTGATACACTGTGAACTTCTTGAATGATGCATAAGCTAGAAAGACTCTGATAGCTTCAATTCTTGCAACTGGTGCAAAAACTTCATCATAGTCTATTCCTTCTTCTTGAGTATATCCTTGAGCTATAAGTCTTGCTTTGTTTCTCACGATTATACCCCTGTCATCTAACTTGTTTTTGAAGAGCCACCTTGTTCCAATTGGATGCTGACCTTGAGGCAAGTCTACAAGGTTTCACACCTTTTGCTTTCTGAATTGTTATAGTTCTTCTTGCATAGCCTCAATCCAGCTGTTGTCTTTTAGAACAGCTGTAATGTTTGCAGGAACTGTCTGAGACAAGAAGCAGATGAACAAGCAAATGTTTGCCACTCCTGTAACATCGCGTATTTGCGCTAAGTAAAAGAAAATTAATTTTGTACAATACGTTGATTTCTAATTCCAATAATCACAATAATTATAATGATAATGATGATAAAAATAATAATAATAATAATGTTAATGGTAGTAATAATATTAATAATAATAATAATAATAACAATGGGTTATAAAAAAAAATAATATATATATATAAAAGAATTATTATATAAATTAAGTGCAAGGGGTATTTTGTAATTTAAGAAACTTAAAAACAAAGTTTATAGCATAAAATGAAAACATTTCAAACCACAGGGGCTGTTGGTGAAAAATTTTAAAAATCCCAAACCCCTCCCCGTCGAACCACCCTCACCGCCGGCAACCCCTCCGGTGACTCTCCGGCGACCAAAACGACCCCAATTAACGAGGTTTTGACCAAAACAAACACTCCCGACACATTCACGTGGGAGATTCGAACTCATGCCAAATAAGCAATTCAAAATTCGAACGAGTGCGATTGAGAATCGGAACCACGCGTTGTCGGCCCTTTTTCAGTCCACAGATCGCACTACGGATTTTTATAATCTAAATTAACACCGCATTAACAAACCTTGGATCGTTTAAACCTTTCCTATGAATTCAATTTCATCTCAAACCAGCTCAAACACCACTCTCGAACACTCTCTTCGACCGCGCACCTGCAACTTGAATTCGAACCAATCTCCAATCGATTTTGATCAAAATTGATAAGGGGCTATTGGTCCAGATCATAATACGAAGCTTCCCTTGAAATTAATTCGATTATAATCATTGTTTGGAGCATCAAATCATCCTTGTGTGGCCGCGACCTGTTCTTCATCGGGTAAACTTCGATCGAACACCATACATGTAATTCAACACACACCCACACTCGGTTTCACATGGGGAACAAAAGCCCCATGTTTGTAATCGCTAACTGAATCGTTTGGGGGTTCAATTGGATGAGATTCGAACCTAGGGTTCGAATGGTTTTGGGGGAAATGGTTTTAAACCACTTATAATCAATTGGAATCGGATCATAACCGTGGCTGCGGCCTTGGTTCACCGGTCCCGTGTCTCCATGTCATTCTAGAGGTCCCGGGTTCGACCCCGGGCCACCTCACCTATTTTTTTAAGCCTTTAAAGCTTTATAAAAATTCAGAAAAAATCCCTAATAATTATAAAAATGTTTTTACAAACATTAAAAATTTTTAAACAACTTAATTATTTTTCTGAAATTTATTTTAACATTTTATCTATTTTATTAAATGTTTTAAATAAATAAAAATTACAAATATTACAAAATTTCTATAAAAGTGAACTTTTAATAATAATTTAATTTATTAAATTATTATTTGATACTATATTACTTTTAATTTATTTAAATAATTACAATTATATATGTTTTATAGATTCACAGATTAATTACAAAAAGTCGTTTTGTGTTACTTAAATAATTAAATATTTTAATTAATTATATCATATAATTAATTAATAAAATTAATTATTTGTTTTTCCATACTTTAACAATAAACCAATCAATTACGCGTATTGATACAATTATTTCCAATAAATTCTAAAATCACTTTCAAATTCATTTTATTATTTCAAGACATACAAACTAAATAAATTATTTTAATTAAACTACCATTCAAACCAATGGAAATCCTATTACATTCTCAAATTCTCAAATCACTACTATTCTAATTCGAGACACCGTTCTTTAGGTTAATCATAAGGAAATCGTTGGTGTCTAATCTATCACGTCTAAATTCTAATCTCATCAATCAAGTGAGTATTCATATCCCCTTTTTATATCATTTCCTATTTGGGGGAAATCATGTGATACAATATATTCAATCATGATATTCTATTGTTGTTTCATTCTGTAACACCCGAAAGTTTGACCGTTTTACAGGTTGTGCGACTGAGCCTCAGTCGCCTGTGATTTATGCGACTGGAGGTCAACCGCATGGCTATTCGTCCGATTGAAGCTCAACCGCACGATAGGAGTTCAACCGCCCGAATGAAGTATGAGCCGCATGGAACACGTGCGATTAGGGTCCAATCGCATAGTGTTGATGCGACTGAAGGTCCAGTCGCCCTTGGACCAGATGCGAATGAGCTATGGGTATAAAAGGGGAGTAGCTCCATTCTCCTTCCCAAATTTCAGTCGGGAAAGGAGCAGAGAGCGACAGAGAGCAGAGAAGAAGAGAGGGAAAGTGCTGCCGAGTTCAAGATCTGTCGAGAAGCTAGCCAAATCGAAGCTCATCAACTTCTACCTGATAATGTGAGTTCTAGGACCCCTCATTTACATGTTTTCTAACGATTTTGGGGCTGGAATCACATATAAACCCTATTTTTGAAATAGTGTAAGTTTGACCCATTTGGGTAAATCTTGAGTAATGTGTTTATGGTATGAATTAGGACTAGTATATGCTTGTATGAGGTCCTAGTAGGAATCCCTAAGGCTTGGGAGGGTCGAATTGGGCTGAAAACGGGTTTATGGTGACTGTGGGGACGGGGGTTTCGCGACTGCAGTGTATGAAGAACTCCAGTCGCTGCCCAGTTAGGGTTATGCGACTGAAGGGCCATTCGGCCGAATGAGTGTTAGTTGATGTCCAATCGCCCGACTGAGTCTCAGACGCCCGATTGAGCCTCAATCGCACGATAGGTGATGCGACTGATGATTTCGGTCGCATAAGTTCAATCGCAGAGTAGTTCAGTCGTACGGTTAAGAGTTAGTCGCATATAGCCCAGTCGCATAGTGTCTAGTCGTACGGAAGGAGGTTCAATCGCACGTTTGAGTACCCATTCGCATGATAGCCTAATCGCATGGCCCAGTCGCATGGAGGACATGCGACTGGTATAAGTTCAGTCGCCCGAACAGGGCTGATGTGAGTGAATGTAGAAGTGTATGTATGATGTATGTATGTTAGTATGATGTTGCCATGATAGATGATGAATACAGATGATATGTAAGTATCTATGTTCCTTATGTAAATGTATGTTATCTTTTAATAACTTTACGTGAATGAATGAACGAATGAAACGGATGTAATAAGAACGTAAAGCGAAAGATAATGAAAGAGGAACATGATGAATGAATAAATGCATGCATTAATGAATGAACGAATGAACGTAAGAAAGTCTCGCATGGTCTAAGGGGCACGAGATGGATTTGACGGTTAAGAAGTCTTGAAAATGGTGTCTGGTTCTAGTAACTAGGCCTATTACGAGCCCTATGGTAGATTATGGACAGTGAGCCATGGTTGCCTTAGGAACAACGGGGCAGTGTCTTTGTGACCTGTCACTGGATAGTTGTTACAGCAGGAGTGGTGACGATCACTCGTGGGGTTAACGTGACCCCGGAAGAAGTGTTGTCGGTCTATGGACAGAGAGCCATAGGGGCAACAAGGTTGTCGGTCTATGGACAGAGAGCCATAGGGGCAACCAGGTGTCGGTCTATGGACTGTGAGCCATAGGGGCACCAGGTGTCGGTCTATGGACTGAGAGCCATAGGGGCACCAGTATGTTACAGTATACTCTGTCGGCTCATGGGTTGGAACCATGAGGGCAGAGATGAGAAGTGACCCTTAGAGATTTGCATGCTTGACGAATGAAAGTGGAAAGATAAATGGTGTAGGTACCTACCCCAGGTGACTGGATCAGCATTTGTGCACAACGTTCGTGGCTAACCACCACAGGTCCAGCACCAGTAGTATGTATGATGAAAGGGGGTATTGTACATGTCACTGAACGTAATGAACGTTCGAACGAAAGTAATGAAAGCATGAATGGATGTAATGAATGTTCTAACGTGAGTAATGAATGTATGAATGAAAGTAAAGTACGTACGTAAGTATGTAAAGTATGTATGTATGAAAGTAAACAAGAATGATGAAGTGTACACGAATGAAAGTGAGTATGAATGATGAGGTAATAATAATATTATCTACGTGTACGTATGATGTGTGAACACATGTATGGAAGAACAGTTAATGAGAATGAAAGTATGTTTTATTATAAAACTAGAACTCACTCAGCAACGCTGACTTTATGTGTTTTCCAGTTCGCAGGTAGTGTTGCTGAGGATGGCACGAGGCGGCCACTCAGCTCTTTTGGGATGGCATTCACTTTTTGATTATGCTGCCACATCATGTGTTGTGGGCCCGTAATGCGCGCAACACATCATGTTGCATGCAAGTGCAAGATTTCTTGATAATCCTGATAAACGGGATTATTTAAGAAATCTTCTTTATGAAGAAAAATATATATTTGAATTTAATATCTTCTTAATGAAGAAGAATATATTTTCTTTTTATTAGTTTCTTTCGGTAGAGGTCGCTGTATGACCCTATGATTGCTGAGGATTCGAATAAACGAGATTTTCCTCGTTTCCTTACGCATCTGCAGCAATCATAGTATAGATAGGCAATGTAAAGAAAGCTTGTATTTTGTAATCGAGTCAATGATGTAATGACTTTTACGAATGAATGAGAATGTATATAATTTATCATTTCCGCTGCGTATTTTATGATTATATACATTATGTACGTTATATGTGCGATGAAGAACCAACAGTAAGGTGCCCGGTGAGCGGGCCTTACAAGTTGGTATCAGAGCAAAAGTTTAAGTAAAATGGGTAAATTTTCATAATAAACCTAGACTTAAACTGAGAATGGGACAGGGAGAATGAGAATGTCATCTGAGTAGTCGCGTGCCATCAGGTATTTTCTTAAAGATTAACTGGTTATTATGTGCGCATGTGATGTGAATTATGTGTACTGTTAGACTGAGATACTAATGTAGTCAGGATAGGTGATGCTCGGGGTACGAAGAGTAGAGTAAGTGGCTAATTACAACTGGCCACTGTAATTAGGGACTTACTATACTTAACATAAACTGAGCTATTTCCTTGAATGACCGTGTTGTGTTTGAATCTTTCAGTGTGTGTCAAAAGATGGCTAGCGGTGAACCTTCTAAGGTTTTGCCAGATAAGGGTTGTGGTGAACGTGGAGCTGAACCGTGTGTCACGAGAAGCATGGCCAGGGCGGCTGAAGTGGCACTTGAAGAGCCTAAGGCCCCTCACCTGGAGGGCAGTGATGATGACACTAGTTTGAGGATCGCCATGAAAGAGGCTGTTGTTGAGGGAGTTCAACAGGCCTTACAGGCAATTCTGCCGTCCATGGTGACTGAGGTAATTAGGGCGGTGAAAGAGACAACTGCTATCGAAGAAAACACGAAGGATAGCGACGACAAGAACTGGCACAGAAAGCGGGTTGGACGTGACTGGGCCACCCACAACAAAAAGGTTGCGAGGACGGAGGACCGGTGTGTAGCTTCGTCTGGTGCTAGGACGAGGAAGTGTGATAAGTGTGCCAAAGAACACCTCGGGGAATGTAGATGGGGGACCAATGTCTGTTTCAAATGCGGGAAGCGTGGTCATGTGGCCAGAGAGTGTAGGGTGGTACGGTGCTACAACTGCAGGGGAAGGGGTCACATAAGCAGGGATTGCAAGAAGCCAAGGGCAGAGGGCGCAGGGCCTTCACGGTAATGCCGGGACAGGCTAGGATGGGCCCCGGTATCGTGACAGGTACGTATCTAATGATCAAACACTGTCTCCTGTGAGTTGTTTGGTTCCGGGGCTAGAAGAGTTTTGTTTCTGTTATTTTCTGTGCTAAGTTGCCTATTAAGACCGGGAGTATTGATGAGCGCTTCGATGTAGAAACCGTCAAGGTAGGTCCATCAGGACTTCTGAGATGATAGGAGACCACGAGGTGGAGTTAGAAGGTCATGGATACCCGGTTAGACTACTTGTGATAACCTTAGGTGATTTCGAATTGGTTCTTGGAATGGATGGGTTGGTGGACTTCGAGGGAAAATATAGTGTGTCGCGAGGAGACGATTCGAGGATAGCGCCTGACGTGAGTTCGGTAACTGTTTATGGGAATCGGGTCACGACGATTCCGAGAGTAAACTCAGAGGCGGTTGCGGAAGAAGTGTACCAGACCATGCAGACGATCCTACCGTCTGTAGTGACCGAGGTGATGAACACTATTAGAAATGGTGAGAGACAGGGAAGGAGTAGACCTTCGGGTGAAACGATGCAAATCTTCGACTTTTGATGGTGACGGCACTGCTGCTGCTACTCACCGGTGGGTGAGGGAAATGGAAGCCGTATTGAATATCAGCGGGTGCCGGGGGGATCAGAAAGTGAAGTTGCCGCTCACTCTTTCGTCGACTCTGCCTTGTGCGGGGAGGGACGACATAGTCCAAGTTTAGGGTAGCCGGGCTACCGGGAGGATGAGATGGCCAGAGTTGAAAGGGTTGGTGATTGAGGAGTTTTGTCCCCACCGTGAGACGAATAAGGTTGAAAGGGAGTTCCTGCAGTTGGAAGCGGGGACGATGACGCATCACCAGTATCCCACCAAATTCAACGAGATGGCACGGCTGGTGCCGGATCAGGGTACACCTCTCTCGCGGAAAATTAAGAGGTACATGAAGGGCTTGCCGGCGGACATCCGTAGGCACATGATCACTACCCAGCCAAGCACGTTCAGGTCAGCGGTAAATCTACGGGAAGGTTGTACGACGGGTGGGAGGTGATGGCGATATCGGGCGAAACGGAGGAGCGAACTTATGTTAAGAAGGGAAAGGAAGGCGAGATAGTGATGGTGGGATGGTGGCAGAAGGAAAGGTGATGAGGGTCAATGATAGCGAGAGGATAACAAGAAAGGGTGAGGAATGCGAGAAGGGTAGTAGAGATCACGAAGGGAAGTGCAAATAGGGACTGAACGACTGTTGTCGGTGTAGGAAGGAAGGTAATAGGGCAAGGGATTGCCACGTGACTAAGTGCTACGATTGCGGTGAGACTGGACATCTGAGCAGGGAGTGTAAGGGGTCAAAAGCGAGAAGCCCCGGTGCGAGGAAGGGTAACAGAGGGTAAAGGCAACAGCTTTTGCCATAGCCAAGGGGAGGGTAGAGCGGACTCCGACTGAACGACAGGCATAGTAGTAGTTCGTTCCTACTGCCTACTGTTGTGAGTTGCATGATAGGAGAAGGAACGTCGACGAGCCATTCGACGTAGAGATTGCTATTAATGGATTCACTAGGTTACCTAGTGCCCTAAAAGATTGAGCAAAGCAATTGAGAAAGCTGTGTCACCCGTTGACTGTGGGACAGTTTCAGCTTGTGATTGGTTCATCGAACGATAACGTACGCATAGTTTCGACGTTGTAGCAAACAAGTAGAATGGAAGGTTGGGAGTAAAAGAAAAAGAGATAAATTTGGTTTGGGCCATGAAAGTAGTCGATTTGCCTTTCAATCAAAGTGTACCTGCAAGGAACCTGAGAGAAACTGATCTCAGTGCAGCTATAATTGGAACAACACATAGCACGATTAATGAAAGTCTTTTCATCAGTCGTTGGATTCGTAAGAGGGTCATTATTCATACATAAAGAACATCAAACAAGGGCCTGGGGTAAGCAGCAACTTTACGCAAGTTGAAGGCCTTGTTCTTCAAGCATTAAGGTTGAAGGTTCTCAGTGACGCTCTGAAGCTCAATGATTACGACGCCGAGCCTTTGCTCGAATACTGTGATGTTCCTTTTAATTGTAGTAACCGTGTTCTACATGGCATGTTGAAGTCGCAGGTGCTGGTCAAATGAACATTGATCAGTATGCATGGGTTACCGACGGTGATAGTCCAAGATAGAGCAGAAGTCGAACATTGATAAGCGATGTGGAGCGATAGAGTTCCAAGTGATGGACTGGAAAAGGAAAGGGGCAGTATGGCCCGTGGAGGTTTAAGGAACAACAGGTTTCGGGGACGAAACCCGTTTAAGGGGGGTGGACTTGTAACACCCGAAAGTTTGACCTTTTTACAGGCTGTGCGACTGAGCCTCAGTCGCCTGTGATTTATGCGACTGGAGGTCAACCGCATGGCTATTCGTCCGATTGAAGCTCAACCGCACGATAGGAGTTCAACCGCCCGAATGAAGTATGAGCCGCATGGAACACGTGCGATTAGGGTCCAATCGCATAGTGTTGATGCGACTGAAGGTCCAGTCGCCCCTGGACCAGATGCGAATGAGCTATGGGTATAAAAGGGGAGTAGCTCCATTCTCCTTCCCAAATTTCAGTCGGGAAAGGAGCAGAGAGCGACAGAGAGCAGAGAAGAAGAGAGGGAAAGTGCTGCCGAGTTCAAGATCTGTCGAGAAGCTAGCCAAATCGAAGCTCATCAACTTCTACCTGATAATGTGAGTTCTAGGACCCCTCATTTACATGTTTTCTAACGATTTTGGGGCTGGAATCACATATAAACCCTATTTTTGAAATAGTGTAAGTTTGACCCATTTGGGTAAATCTTGAGTAATGTGTTTATGGTATGAATTAGGACTAGTATATGCTTGTATGAGGTCCTAGTAGGAATCCCTAAGGCTTGGGAGGGTCGAATTGGGCTGAAAACGGGTTTATGGTGACTGTGGGGACGGGGGGTTTCGCGACTGCAGTGTATGAAGAACTCTAGTCGCTGCCCAGTTAGGGTTATGCGACTGAAGGGCCATTCGGCCGAATGAGTGTTAGTTGATGTCCAATCGCCCGACTGAGTCTCAGACGCCCGATTGAGCCTCAATCGCACGATAGGTGATGCGACTGATGATTTCGGTCGCATAAGTTCAATCGCAGAGTAGTTCAGTCGTACGGTTAAGAGTTAGTCGCATATAGCCCAGTCGCATAGTGTCTAGTCGTACGGAAGGAGGTTCAATCGCACGTTTGAGTACCCATTCGCATGATAGCCTAATCGCATGGCCCAGTCGCATGGAGGACATGCGACTGGTATAAGTTCAGTCGCCCGAACAGGGCTGATGTGAGTGAATGTAAAAGTGTATGTATGATGTATGTATGTTAGTATGATGTTGCCATGATAGATGATGAATACAGATGATATGTAAGTATCTATGTTCCTTATGTAAATGTATGTTATCTTTTAATAACTTTACGTGAATGAATGAACGAATGAAACGGATGTAATAAGAACGTAAAGCGAAAGATAATGAAAGAGGAACATGATGAATGAATAAATGCATGCATTAATGAATGAACGAATGAACGTAAGAAAGTCTCGCATGGTCTAAGGGGCACGAGATGGATTTGACGGTTAAGAAGTCTTGAAAATGGTGTCTGGTTCTAGTAACTAGGCCTATTACGAGCCCTATGGTAGATTATGGACAGTGAGCCATGGTTGCCTTAGGAACAACGGGGCAGTGTCTTTGTGACCTGTCACTGGATAGTTGTTACAGCAGGAGTGGTGACGATCACTCGTGGGGTTAACGTGACCCCGGAAGAAGTGTTGTCGGTCTATGGACAGAGAGCCATAGGGGCAACAAGGTTGTCGGTCTATGGACAGAGAGCCATAGGGGCAACCAGGTGTCGGTCTATGGACTGTGAGCCATAGGGGCACCAGGTGTCGGTCTATGGACTGAGAGCCATAGGGGCACCAGTATGTTACAGTATACTCTGTCGGCTCATGGGTTGGAACCATGAGGGCAGAGATGAGAAGTGACCCTTAGAGATTTGCATGCTTGACGAATGAAAGTGGAAAGATAAATGGTGTAGGTACCTACCCCAGGTGACTGGATCAGCATTTGTGCACAACGTTCGTGGCTAACCACCACAGGTCCAGCACCAGTAGTATGTATGATGAAAGGGGGTATTGTACATGTCACTGAACGTAATGAACGTTCGAACGAAAGTAATGAAAGCATGAATGGATGTAATGAATGTTCTAACGTGAGTAATGAATGTATGAATGAAAGTAAAGTACGTACGTAAGTATGTAAAGTATGTATGTATGAAAGTAAACAAGAATGATGAAGTGTACACGAATGAAAGTGAGTATGAATGATGAGGTAATAATAATATTATCTACGTGTACGTATGATGTGTGAACACATGTATGGAAGAACAGTTAATGAGAATGAAAGTATGTTTTATTATAAAACTAGAACTCACTCAGCAACGCTGACTTTTATGTGTTTTCCAGTTCGCAGGTAGTGTTGCTGAGGATGGCACGAGGCGGCCACTCAGCTCTTTTGGGATGGCATTCACTTTTTGATTATGCTGCCACATCATGTGTTGTGGGCCCGTAATGCGCGCAACACATCATGTTGCATGCAAGTGCAAGATTTCTTGATAATCCTGATAAACGGGATTATTTAAGAAATCTTCTTTATGAAGAAAAATATATATTTGAATTTAATATCTTCTTAATGAAGAAGAATATATTTTCTTTTTATTAGTTTCTTTCGGTAGAGGTCGCTGTATGACCCTATGATTGCTGAGGATTCGAATAAACGAGATTTTCCTCGTTTCCTTACGCATCAGCAGCAATCATAGTATAGATAGGCAATGTAAAGAAAGCTTGTATTTTGTAATCGAGTCAATGATGTAATGACTTTTACGAATGAATGAGAATGTATATAATTTATCATTTCCGCTGCGTATTTTATGATTATATACATTATGTACGTTATATGTGCGATGAAGAACCAACAGTAAGGTGCCCGGTGAGCGGGGCCTTACACATTCTAAATTCAATTCAAGACAGGTTATGTTATTACTTGCAATTACGTGAACATACTATGCTAAACTGGACGACAATAAAACCCTAATTCAATCAATCAATCCTGGTATCAATGGTAGATCTACTGGTTTGGATAACCCACCCCATGTGAATAGTCGAGTGGTGATTGTGCCAGAGGCAAGAGTCAATCTATGGTGTATGTGTGGAGTCTATTATATGCAAGTGTCAAGTCAAGGGGTTTATATTGTGTCGGTTATCTATATGATTTACTATTGCAATATAAGTCTTAATGTTACCTTGTGAATTGGATTATTCTCAATCAATCAATCAATCTATATGTATATTCAAAACTGTGATTACTCACCAGCTAACTCGTTAGCTGACTTTATTTTCTCACATGATTTCAGGTTAAGCAAGATAGTGGACTTCTACCTGCTCATTTAAGACCCGGACCTAGTTAAAATAAAAGACAATTACTATTTGTGGTTTCAATTGTTGTATTTGTGTATGTTGAACTTATATTATCTTGTAATCTGATTTTAATATTATTTCCACTATTAGACAACCATGTGTTATGAACAATCAATCATTCCCTCGTCCGCTCCGATGATTCCGCCTTCGGTCGGGGTGTGACAGATTGGTATCAGAGCCATGGTTATAGGGAATTAGGTTATTAGAAATGGAATGACCTAGACTATAACTAAGAACCCTTAAACATGAGTCCTCTCATGTATTTTACATGCTTAGATAGGATTTGTGTGCCTTATATGTTTATACTTGATTATGTGATTATATGCCTAATGTGATTCTTCCTATACTTTGATTCTTATCAATGCACACACAAATCTTAAATCATATTCAAGGCATTGTGTGCCTAAATCAAATGGTTTTCAAAATGAGCTTTGAATCGTTATTCGTGGTTTTTAAAATCTCGTCAAAGTCTGTGTCTCACAACTGAATACATGCAATGCTGGAAGAGTGGGATGCCTGTATCTCGAGGTGTTCTGTCTAGGCAAGGTATTCGTATAAATCCAAATCAACCGATGGATCTGTCTACCTTACCTGGGAACCCTCGGGATGAGTATCTGCTTATAGGTACGCATGTCTTCAATAAGGTTGTGTTAGACATAACACTTTGATTAGTCAACGTATTCGCTTTGATTTACGAATCAAACGATTACACTCGGAACATATCATCGTTATTATGCCAAATTCTCGATTCTCGTTTTCATGTTGTATAGCTCTTAATACCCAATTCTCATAAACTATCTCAATGATATTTCAGAATGGCTTCTCGTCAAATCTGTTCACGGTCTAGAAACCCTGGCCGCAAGATTGCTGCTATTGTAGCATGTGAAGTTGCTGCTGTTATCCCAACTCTGCTTACCCATTTGAACCAAGGCAACAATACTGATCAAAACCCAACTGCACCAAACCCTCCCCAAACTTGTACCTACAAACATTTCAGTTCTTGCAACCCCACTAAGTTCAGTGGAACTGAAGGAGCTACCGGATTACTACAGTGGTTCGAAAGCATCGAGAACACCTTCCTAAACAGCGAATGCCCTGAAAATCTAAAAGTCCGGTATGCCACAAGTGTTCTCTAGAAACGCGCACTCACTTGGTGGAACGGGGAGAAACGAACCCGTGGAACTGATGCTGCTCTAGCATTAACATGGGCTGAAGTTAAGGAGCTCATGACTAAAGAGTTCTGCCCAAGAAATGAAGTTCGGAAACTGGAAGCCGAGTTCTAGGAGTTAACCCAAGACAGTGGCGAGAACCTCGCATACACTAACCGATTCCACGAACTGAGCCTTTTGGTACCGCATCTTGCTACCCCTACCTCCCAAGCCATCGAGAAATACATTGGTGGACTACCCATGCAGATTCAGGATACGGTGCTAGGAAGGAATCCTTCAACACTAGAAGATGCTATCAGGCTGGCTGCACAGTTAACCGATAATCATGTGAAAGCTGGTTCCTTAACTAGGGAAGGATCGAAGAAGAATACCGACAAACTTCCTAACGAAACTGTCAAAACCGACCAACTCGAGCCTTCCAGGAACAAGAAGAGGAAGGCCAATTCTCAAAACTTTGCTGTGATTACCCCTGCTGTGCCAATTAATCAAGTCCCTCCAACTCGTCAACCAACAGTGAACAACCAACCACCGATGAAAAAGCCATACGCTGGACCCTTTCCGCAGTGTAACCACTGCAAGTATCACCATCCCGCTAACGTTCAGTGTCGTCAATGCACAAACTGTGGTCGTTTTGGGTATACATTCAACTTGTGCAAGAATACAGCAAGGGTTCCAGTTACCACACAGACTGTTCAACATATCCCGACAACCATGCAAGCAAGAGCTTGCTACCAATGTGGGGATCCTAATCACTTCCGCAACCAATGTCCGAAGCTTCTCAAGGCCGTCCCTGCTGCTCAAGGTCGAGCATTCAACATCAATGCTCAGCAAGCTCAAACCAATAACGATGTGGTGAACGGTATGTTTCTAATCAACAATCATTATGCTTCAGTCTTGTTTGATACCGGCGCCGACAAAAGTTTTGTATCCTTAGAACTTGAGCCTTGCTTGCTAGTGCGAGAACTAAGTTGGAGAAACCGTTTACGGTAGAAATAGCCGACGGGAAACCTATCACAATCGATTCAATTATTCTAAACTGTACACTTAGTCTTAGCGAACATGATTTTTCTATCGACCTTACACCGATGCAACTTGGAAATTTCGATGTCATTATCGGCATGGATTGGTTATCTAAGAACCATGCTGAGGTTGTTTGTTTCGAGAAAGTCATCCGAATCCCTCTTACGCCCGAAAAGGTGTTAAATATATACGGGGAAAAGCCTTCCAAAGGACTTAAACTCATGTCTTGCACCAAAGCCCAAAAGTACCTCCGCAAGCATTACGTGGCTTTCTTAGCCCATATCGTGAAAACGGATAAGAACCCTAGGAAGATTGAAGACATTCCGGTTATTCGAGAATTTCCCGAAGTCTTTACCGAAGACCTAACCGGTCTTCCCCCCGTTCGTCAAGTTGAATTCAGGATAGACCTTGTGCCTGGTGCAACTCCCGTGGCAAAATCACCTCATCGTCTCGCACCTTCTGAAATGCAAGAACTTGCTAGCCAATTGCAAGAACTGTTAGACAAAGGATTCATTCACCCGAGCTCATCACCATGGGGAGCTCCAGTCTTATTCGTGAAGAAAAAGGATGGTTATTTTCGCATGTGTATCGACTATCAAGAACTCAACAAACTCACAATCAAGAACCGATACCCATTACCCAGAATGACGATCTGTTTGATCAGCTTCAAGGAGCCACTCATTTCTCAAGATCGATCTTCGTTCTGGTTATCACCAACTCCGTGTGCACGATGATGATATTCTAAAAACCGCTTTCCGAACGAGATATGGCCACTACGAGTTTACAGTGATGCCATTCGGGTTAACCAATGCACCGACAGTATTCATGGATTTAATAAATCGCGTGTGCCGACCATACTTAGACAAATTCGTGATCGTATTCATCGACGACATTTTGATATACTCCAAATCTAAATCCGATCACGAAAACCACCTTCGTCTAATACTCGAACTTCTGAGAAAAGAGAAACTCTACGCCAAATTCTCAAAGTGTGAATTTTAGCTTAATGAGGTTCAATTTCTTGGTCACATAGTAAACAGCAAGGGAATTTACGTTGATCCCGCAAAGATCGAGGCGGTAAAGAAATGGGGAGAACCTAAAACTCCTACAGAGATTCGTTCATTCCTTGGCCTAGCCGGATATTATCGACGTTTTATTCCTAACTTCTCTAAGATTGCTGTGCCACTCACTGCTTTGACCCACAAGGATAAGCCTTTTTCTTGGGGGCCTGATCAAGAAAAAGCATTTCAAACCCTCAAGCAAAAGTTGTGTGAGGCGCCAATTCTAACACTTCCTGATGGAAATGACGACTTTGTTGTCTATTATGACGCTTCAAAACAAGGTCTAGGTTGCGTTCTCATGCAGCGAGGCAAAGTTATAGCTTATGCCTCAAGACAATTGAAGATTCATGAGAAAAATTATATGACGCACAACTTGAATTGGGTGCTGTCGTATTCGCACTTAAAATCTGGAGACACTATCTCTATGGCACTAAATGTGTTGTATTCACCGATCATAAGAGTCTCCAGTACATCTTCAACCAGAAGGAG
Source organism: Flaveria linearis (assembly GCA_024085815.1). Lineage (NCBI taxonomy): Eukaryota > Viridiplantae > Streptophyta > Magnoliopsida > Asterales > Asteraceae > Flaveria > Flaveria linearis. Next base: position 40,222,324 of record CM044016.1, on the reverse strand, counting down.
CTTAACATGAGGCAACGACGTTGGGTCGAACTACTCAACGACTACGACTGTGAGATTCGTTACCACCCCGGTAAAGCTAATGTCGTAGCCGATGCATTAAGTCGTAAGGGTCAAGTTATGCTTCAAAGTGTTACCATTCAAACCAACCTCTTGACCCGCATACTCGAAGCTCAACACTAATCAGTCACCAAGGGCAACATGTATGAGGAAATGTCATGCGGTGCTGAACTCCAAATGGAAATCAAGTCGGACGGACTACTGTACTTTCTAAATCGACTTTGGATTCCGAATCGTGATAACCTTCGAACAACCATCATGGATGAGGCTCATAAGGCTCGTTATTCTATTCATCCGGGAGCAGATAAGATGTTCATGAATCTTCGGAACCAATATTGGTGGCCCGGCATGAAGAAGGATATAGCCTTGTATGTATCTAAATGCCTCACATGTTCTAAAGTCAAAGCCGAGCATCAACGTCCCTCTGGATTACTCGTACAACCCGAGGTTCCATTATGGAAATGGGAAAGCATATCCATGGATTTCATCACCAAGCTGCCTCGTACTACTAGTGGTCACGATAGTATCTGGGTTATCATTGATCGGTTGACTAAGTCGGCTCATTCATTCCAATTCGGGAAGATTATCGAGTCGAGAAATTGGCTCGTATTTACATCAATGAAATAGTGGTTTGTTTGTTTGTTTGTTGTATTTAAATCAATGAAATAGTCAGTCGGCATGGTGTACCTTTAGATATTATCTCTGATCGCGATGGTCGTTTCATCTCTCGTTTCTGGAAAAGTCTCAATCAGCTCTCGGGACTCAACTAAATCTTAGCACAGCCTATCACCCGCAAACCGACGGTCAGACTGAAAGAACGATACAAACCCTCGAGGATATGCTCCGGGCTTGTGTCATTGATTTCAGTGGATCGTGGGATTCTCATCTCCCGTTGATCGAATTCTCTTACAATAACAGTTACCATACCAGCATCCAGATGGCACCATTTGAGGCCTTGTATGGCCGAAAGTGTCTGTCTCCCATATGCTGGTCTGAAGTTGGTGAATCACAGATTACTGGTCCGGAATTGATACAAGAAACAATAGACAAAATTCGTAAGATCCGTGATAACTTGGTGGCTGCTAGGAATCGTCAAAAGCATTATGCTGATAAAAGACGTAAGCCCATGGAATACAATGTCGGTGATCTCGTACTTCTTAAGGTATCACCTTGGAAGGGAGTGATTCTTTGGAAAGAAAGGGAAGCTAGCACCTCGTTACGTGGGTCCATTCAAAGTGCTCGAGCGAATTGGGAAAGTGGCCTACAAGCTTGAACTACCCCAAGAACTCAGCAATATACACCCGACGTTTCATGTTTCAAATCTCAAGAAATGTCTTGCCGATGAAAATCTCCACATCCCACTCGAAGAAGTCCAGATTGATGAATCTATGCACTTTATTGAGAAACCTGTGGAAATTATGGATCGGGAAGTCAAACAACTCAAACGCAGCCGAATACCAATTGTCAAAGTTTGTTGGGAGTCTAAACGGGACCAGAGTTCACCTGGGAACGTGAGGACCAAATGAAATCCAAGTATCCTCATCTTTTCGTTTCAGCCTCCTGTGATTAAAATTTCGGGACGAAATTTCCTAAAGCAGGGGAGACTGTAACATCGCGTATTTGCGCTAAATAAAAGAAAATTAATTTTGTACAATACGTTGATTTCTAATTCCAATAATCACAATAATTATAATGATAATGATAATAAAAATAATAATAATAATAATGTAATGGTAGTAATAATATTAATAATAATAATAATAATAACAATGGGTTATAAAAAATAATATATATATATATATATATATATATATATATATAAAGAATTACTATATAAATTAAGTGCAAGGGGTATTTTGTAATTTAAGAAACTTAAAAACAAAGTTTATAGCATAAAATGAAAACATTTCAAACCACAGGGGCTGTTGGTGAAAAATTTTAAAAATCCCAAACCCCCTCCCCGTCGAACCACCCTCACCGCCGACAACCCCTCCGGTGACTCTCTGGCGAGCAAAACGACCCCAATTAACGAGGTTTTGACCAAAACAAACACTCCCGACACATTCACGTGGGAGATTTGAACTCGTGCCAAATAAGCAATTCAAAATTCGAACGAGTGCGATTGAGAATCGGAACCACGCGTTGTCGGCCCTTTTTCAGTCCACAGATCGCACTACGGATTTTATAATCTAAATTAACACCGCATTAACAAACCTTGGATCGTTTAAACCTTTCCTATGAATTCAATTTCATCTCAAACCAGCTCAAACACCACTCTCGAACACTCTCTTCGACCGCGAACCTGCAACTTGAATTCGAACCAATCTCCAATCGATTTTGATCAAAATTGATAAGGGCTATTGGTCCAGATCATAATACGAAGCTTCCCTTGAAATTAATTCGATTATAATCATTGTTTGGAGCATCAAATCGATCCTTGTGTGGCCGCGACCTGTTCTTCATCGGTAAACTTCGATCGAACACCATACATGTAATTCAACACACACCCACACTCGGTTTCACATGGGGAACAAAAGCCCCATGTTTGTAATCGCTAACTGAATCGTTTGGGGGTTCAATTGGATGAGATTCGAACCTAGGGTTCGAATGGTTTTGGGGGAAATGATTTAAACCACTTATAATCAATTGGAATCGGATCATAACCGCGGCTGCGGCCTTGGTTCACGGCCCGTGTCTCCATGTCATTCTAGAGGTCCCGGGTTCGACCCCGGGCCACCTCACCTATTTTTTAAGCCTTTAAAGCTTTATAAAAATTCAGAAAAAATCCCTAAAAATTATAAAAATGTTTTTACAAACATCAAAAATTTTTAAACAACTTAATTATTTTTCTGAAATTTATTTTAACATTTTATCTATTTTATTAAATGTTTTAAATAAATAAAAATTACAAATATTACAAAATTTCTATAAAAGTGAACTTTAATAATAATTTAATTTATTAAATTATTATTTAATACTATATTACTTTTAATTTATTCAAATAATTACAATTATATATGTTTTATAGATTCACAGATTAATTACAAAAAGTCGTTTTGTGTTACTTAAATAATTAAATATTTTAATTAATTATATCATATAATTAATTAATAAAATTAATTATTTGATTTTCCACACTTTAACAATAAACCAAACAATTACGCGTATTGATACAATTATTTCCAATAAATTCTAAAATCACTTTCAAATTCATTTTATATTTCAAGACATACAAACTAAATAAATTATTTTAATTAAACTACCATTCAAACCAATGGAAATCCTATTACATTCTCAAATTCTCAAATCACTACTATTCTAATTCGAGACACCGTTCCTTAGGTTAATCATAAGGAAATCGTTGGTGTCTAATCTATCACGTCCAAATTCTAATCTCATCAATCAAGTGAATATTCATATCCCCTTTTTATATCATTTCCTATTTGGGGGAAATCATGTGATACAATATATTCAATCATGATATTCTATTGTTGTTTCATTCTAAATTCAATTCAAGACAGGTTATGTTATTACTTGCAATTACGTGAACATACTATGCTAAACTGGACGACAATAAAACCCTAATTCAATCAATCAATCCTGGTATCAATGGTAGATCTACTGGTTTGGATAACCCACCCCATGTGAATAGTCGAGTGGTGATTGTGCCAGAGGCAAGAGTCAATCTATGGTGTATGTGTGGAGTCTATTATATGCAAGTGTCAAGTCAAGGGGTTTATATTGTGTCGGTTTATCTATATGATTTACTATTGCAATATAAGTCTTAATGTTACCTTATGAATTGGATTATTCTCAATCAATCAATCAATCTATATGTATATTCAAAACTGTGATTACTCACCAGCTAACTCGTTAGCTGACTTTATTTTCTCACATGATTTCAGGTTAAGCAAGATAGTGGACTTCTACCTGCTCATTTAAGACCCGGACCTAGTTAAAATAAAAGACAATTACTATTTGTGGTTTCAATTGTTGTATTTGTGTATGTTGAACTTATATTATCTTGTAATCTGATTTTAATATTATTTCCACTATTAGACAACCATGTGTTATGAACAATCAATCATTCCCTCGTCCGCTCCGATGATTCCGCCGTCGGTCGGGGTGTGACAACTCCCCCTTTGCTTCTGGTAGTTCTTGCATTCAGGTCTCCTATGATGTTATCTGATGGATGAGACTTATGAATTCTGCTTGTTGAAATAGCATCAACTGGGATGTTGACTCTAAGTTTGAGAAACCCATTGAAGCAGATGGATGCAGCTGTGGTATTGAACCTATGAAGTAATCAAATGGTTCTTGAGCTTCAGTTGCTGTATGTTCTTTCGCAGAAAGTTCTACGGAAGCATTTTGTTCGTCGTAGGAGTAACAGTAACATCTACGGAGGCATTTTGTACTTCGTATGAGTTACAACACCATCTACGGATGGACAATGTTGGTCAGCTGGCAAGTTTTGTTTATTCACCACATCCTCTCCATCCCTAGGATCAGTGGTTGAAGCAGTATTTACATCTACGGATGAAGGAGCATCTGTGGATGTATTTACATGAGCTGGGGATGAAGAACTTGCTTCTCCGGATATATCTTCATGCTGCTGTCTTGATTCTTGCTGTGGTCCAGTTGAAGGTTGTGCCCTTGGTGGATCAGCTGTTAGTGGCACATCATTCAAACTTAGAGGAACAATGGATAGCATGTATCAGCAGAACCTGCATTGATCAAATACCTAGAGTTAAATGATTCTGTTAATGTATATATATCAAATAACCAAGATGATCCTTTTACAGTTGTTGTAAACATGGATTCATCAAAAGAAACATTAGGAGTCTCTTCAACAATGTTATGTTCTGGAATGTAAACCCTATATGATTTAGATATGGATGAATATCCAACAAAGAAACCATCATAGGCTTTTTCTGAAAATTTTCCCAATTGTTCTTTAGTATTTAATACAGACACATGACACCCAAACGCTCTAAGATATCCTATAAAAGGTTTCCTTTTGAATAAGAGCTCATAAGGAGTTTTATTATGTTCTTTGACAATTAAAGTCCTATTTTGAACATTGCATGCTGTATTCACAGCTTCTGCCCAGAATGTGATGGGCAACTGAGAGTCAGCTAGCATTGTTCTGGCTGCTTCTATGAGAGTTCTATTTCTTCTTTCAGCCACTCCATTTTGTTGAGGAGTTCTTGGTGCACTGAATTGCCTTGCTATCCCTTTATTCTTGCAAAAAAAATCCAGATCAGCATTAACAAATTCAGTTCCATTATCACTCCTGAAAATTTTAACTTTTAAATCAAGTTGATTCTCAATCTTGATCACAAAGTCTATTAATGTTTCAGATGTTTCACTCTTTTGTTTTAAGAAAAATACCCATGTGAATCTAGTGAAATCATCTACTATCACCAAGCAATATTGCCTTTTTCCAATGCTCATCACATTGGTTGGACCAAAAAGGTCCATATGAAGCAATTGAGTGGTGTAGTGTTAGTATTGATTAATTTGGATTTATGAGACACTCTATGTTGTTTTCCTTTGTAACATGAAGAATAATGATTTGAACAATGAAATTCTTTCTTTGGTAATCCAATGACCAAGTCATTTTTTACCAATTTATTCATGTTTTTCATGTTGAAATGAACAAGCCTTCTATGCCACAATTGTGATCATCTTTTGAAAATTTAGATAGCAGGCATGTCTCATGGCTTGTGAGTGATGTGTTGTTCATATCCAAAACGTATGTGTTTCCTTTTCTTGATGCTTTAAGAAGGATCCAGTCTGCTGGAACTGCAAAACCTGGCTTAAGAATGTAATAATTAGTGTTATCAAATAGTGTTGTGTAATTTTGATCATAAATTTGAGATAGACTAAGTAAATTGTACTGCAAATTTCACAGTAATTCACTTTTTCAAATGTTAACACACCATTTGTTACCATTCCTTCACCAACTATTTTACCTCCCTTCTTATCCCCACCAAATACAACATAAGAGTCATGTTTATATTTGAAGTCATGGAGAAGAGAACAGTTTCCTGTCATATGTTTGGAACAACCACTGTCAACATACCACTTGTTGTCAGCTCTCCATGATTGTTCCTGCACAGAAAAGAAATCAATTAGAATTGACAACCCAAGCTTTAATTGTTTTGGGTTTGCCAGATGTGTCTACTATAGTCACTCCTTCATGAATTAATCTTGAAGTTTTAGTATTAATTGATTCTTTTTGATTTGATGGTGGTGAGGATGATTCTGTTGAAGATGATTCAGATGTTCGGATGTCGTCTTGCTTATCTGATTCTTCCTTCAACTTATCTTGTTTTGGCTGATATTTTAACTTGGAGGATGCTCTTGTATTTCTGAAAGTCACTTCATCTTTCAACTTTGATTGAGGCACAGGAGTTTCTTTTTCAAAGTTATCAAAGAAACCATCAATCACTTTAGTTTTCTTATCTGACAGATCCACCTTTTTGTGAGGTGATTTAGACTGAATTGGTGCTTTCTTCTTCAAAGGCTTATCCGCAACAGAGGATCTTTGCTTTGTTTTTTGTTGTTCTTTATGCATCTTTGATTCTTTGTCACTTTCTGAAGATTGAGAATCTGATTCAGATGATTCATCATGTGACTTCTTTTTGCTCTTTTTCTTGTTCTTCTTGTTGAAATAACATTCCTGGGTCGAATGATTATTTTTGTCACATATTGCACAGTGTTTGTTGAAGTAGCAATCAGAAGTCATATGATTGTTCATATTGCATATGAAACAATAGCTGCTGAAGTAGCATTCATCTGTATTATGATTCTTCATATCACACCATTTGCAATATTTATCTTTAGAATTTTCTTCAGATTCAGACTTCTTTTTCTTATTCTTGTTGGATTTTAACTCCTTTCCTGATGGATCACTTGATTTCTTCTTGCTTTTGCTAGGAGTATCATGGGCTGAATCTTGTTTACCTTTGACTGCTTTTTGTTGCTTGAGATCCAACGTTTTCTGTGCATGTTTGTTGGCAGTCCTTTTTACCTCATCTGGAGATTTGGTTTTACTCTTCCGTGGCTTCTCTACGGATTCAGCAGTTTTCCCCTTCCGCAGATGTTCTACGGACTTGGCTGTTTTTGCTTTCCGTAGATGTTCTACGGATTCTTCAGATTTTTCCTTCCACAGATCTTCAACACTTGAATTATTCTTGTGCTTGGTTGAAGTTTGTTGCTTCTTACTTTTATCTGAAGTAGATAAAGGTACCTGTTTACTTGATCCGCAGTGATCAACTTTGTGAAGGTTCAGTTCTTGGAGTCCTTCATTCAGTTCAGCAATCCTCTTGCAGATAGTCTTCAGCATGTTTCGTTGCTTTGGAGGATATTGCAGCTTTGATTCTTCAAGAACTTTTGGAAGACCAGTTTCAACTTGAACATTCTTACCAATGTTCAGTTGATTAGTATCATGTTCATCAGAATCATCCAAGTCATCATATTTATCATAATCAAAATCTGAGTCATTATGTTTTAGTGATTCTGATTCAGAAGATTCAGTTTCAATCATCTCATCTTCATTGTTAGTGTTTGTTTGACTTGATTTTATGTCAATATTGGTGCTTGGCACAAAATAATTTGACAAAGTTTTTGTCATTGTTTCAGGTAGAGTTGTGTAATTATCATTTAAAGGTGGTGCAACCGCATTATAACCCAACCCATACCTATTTTTTGATTCAATATGAGAGTTTAACAACTTCTCATATTGCTGAGATCACAGTTAAAACTTCTGAAGTTTCACTTCAGTAGATGCATGATCACCCATGGATTTGGTTAAAGAAGTGGTCAGATGCTCAACTTGGGCTTTGAGACTGTAATTTTCAGAAACATATTTTTCTAAATCCTTTTGCAAAGAATTAATTTTGATTTGATATAATTTATGTTCTCTTAAATGTGATTCATTTAAAATAATTATTTCCTTTACTTTATCAGCCAATTGTTGAGCATGGACTCTATAACGTTCAACTTCTTCAACACATGATGATGAACATAACCTGTCTCTTACCTCTCTGGCCATTAGAGGGACTTTGTTTTCTATATGAGCCATTAATGCTTGATTCTCTTCCAGGACTTCCTTCTCATACATACTCCAGTCACATGTTCCATCTTGAAGTATGATCAGACCAGAATCCTTTGAATTACTCGGACCTGCTGATTCATTTATGGCTGGTGGGGATGTATTTGTCAGCTGAGGTTGTCTGAGCAGAGATTTTTGAGAGGTTTGTTGCTGATGCTGATACTGCTGATGCTGATGCTGTTGCTGCTGATGCTGCTGAGATGATTATTGATTGCTTTCTCTAGAGAAGTGTCCATAGAGATTGCACTTGAAGCATCTGACTTTGTACTTGTCAACGCTAATCTTTGATGTTTTACTAGCTGTAGCCAGATTCTTGTTTCTCTTCAGATATTGCTTAGCTCTGTAAGCAATCATTGCCATCTACCATTGTAGATCCATCTCTTCCACTACATCAGGAGGTAGTTCTTCTAAGTCTTGTTGGCAAATGTTTGCTGATGTTAGTGAGCTTCCTAGATATGCTTGAAAGCTAGAACTAAAAGCTGCAAAGGCTGCTTTTTTTTCTTCAGAATCCAATATCACAGTAATTAGTTCTGATTGATAGTTTTGTTGAGAAGATTTTGCAGTTGCTGTAGTTGTATCTCTTTTCTCAGCAGATCTTCCTTTTTCCTTTTGGTTCTTACTTTGAGATGATTTTTTAGAGGGTTTGGAGGCATAAAAACTAACTTCCTCTTCATCATCACTCAAAGTACAAGAGTTATCACCATCATGATTTGAGATAAATGCACTTCCAACATTTTTGGTTTCTTTGAAGTGATAAGGTGAGACATGTGTTCTCACACTCTTGTTTCTTGATTGTTCATCCATTTCAAGAGCTTCTACTTTAGCAACCAGAGTATCTAGACCAGTTGTCTTAAGATCTATGGTGTTCTTGAACATGGACACAGTCTGCTTCTAACTTTCAAGCAAAGTGTGGAGCATTTTCTTGTTGAGTTCCTTAGTAGTATAATTCAACTCCAAGATGTCCATCTCAGTAACGAGTTGCATAAATCTATGAAGTTGTTGAGGAATTGATTCACCCTCAATATGATGAAAGGTTTCATATTGTGATCTGAGGGTGTCTTTCCTGATGCTTCTGATCTCATCACTCCCTTCACAGAGAGTGTGGAGTATCTTCCACAAGGAGTTTGCTATTTTATAGTTCTTACACCTGATTAATATCTCTTCTGGCAAAGCCATACTAAGCAAACTGTATGCTTTAATATCGACTTTAACCTTCTTGACATCATCAGGTGACAAGTCTTTTGTGTTGATAGGCTGATTCTTGTCATTATAATCCGGCCCAAGAGTGGGTGGAATATAAGGACCTTCAGTGATGGACTCCCACAAGTCAGAATCTGTGTAGTTCACATGATTCCTGAACTTGATTTTCCAGGACTTGAAATCAGCTTTTATTTCCAACTTCGGTGGTTGATACGATCCACCAAAAGTACTCATATTTAATTGAGAGTTATGAAACAAGCTTTGAATATTGAATTAGACAAATCAATCAAAGACTCAGATCTAGTATTCAATTAATTTGAATATAGATCTAAATCAATCAAACAATGAGAGAATGCTTGCTGAATGATAAGTCGTAGAATTAATTGTTTAAAAGACAATTAAACAATTTTAATACTGATAGATCAATTGATCTAAATCAATGAGCACTTGGCTCTGATACCACCTGTGAATCCAAGGATCTCAATTCAGGAATTATCAGTATTAAAATAAAATCAAATCAATGATCGCGGAATTATCATTAATTGATGTTTAATTGTTTTAATGATTATTAAAGAACAAACACCAAAACGCAGTAAATGCGAAAGCAATAATTATTCAAAAGTATTTCATTAATTATCGAGTAATGATTACAAAAGAATAATTATGAATGACTATGAACAATGATTTCTGTGAATCGAAATAATGTTGATGTTGATGGGACGGCGGCTAGGGTTGCACGATTATGTGATGCTTGACAGCCGTAATATTGCTTGATTGTGTTGCACGAGATGTGAAACCTAGGACTCATATTTATAGACGGTTTGGGTCAGTTAAGGAAACACTGAATCTCCTGGAATTTGATATTGATTGGTTGACTTGTTTGACTTGTTGATATTGTAATCATACAAGTATTCTGAACTTCCGCAGGAGCCTTGTCTTCCGCAGGAGTTTTGCTTTTCCGTAGATGTCTTGGTCTTCCGTAGAAGTGTTGTTCTTCCGTAGGAACTCTGTCTTCCATAGGTCTTCACTTAATACAATCCTTGATCATCCGCAGGAATTCACTTGTGGTCTTACAAGAAACATATCTACGGATTAACATAAATGTTCATCCGTAGATGTTTCTTACACTTGGTTAATTTCAGGAATCATATCAAGTATATTGATTTTGCCTGTCAACAATCACAAAGCAACACACATATATATGGGTTAACCTATAGATTCAATGCATATATATATATATATATACTTGACAGTTACAATAATTAATTACAAGACTTGATTAAAGTTCTAAGCCTATACAAAATGATCTAGTCCTATCCTTCCTAGATCCAACAAGTCTCTTATGCCTAGAAAGAAAATAATCCAGTGGAGGTTTAATGAAGCTTCTCACAACTTTCTTGTGGAAAGGGAAAATGGTGAAGTCAACAGACTTAATGCAACCTCTCTGCTACACTCTAGCAGATTTGATATTACTGAGTTAGCAGAGAAGCCATTTTCAACCCCTCCAACTCTGAAGCTACTGCAGTTATCAGAAATCATATTAGCAGTCTTCATCTAGCCGAGCTAACTGCAAAAGCCAAGATTGAAGAAGAGTTGAAATTGAGAAGAAAGGAAGACAAGGAAAGATCTTCCACCAAGGGCACTTCCTTTCTATAGATGATGGAGGGTCTAGACTTGGAACCTATAGTTAGATGGAAATATGATTACAGTTCTTATCAACTAACTCTTTTCAGAGGGCAACAAGAGAGGGTACACATCATCCAAGGTAATAGAGTTGACTTGCTGTCTACCAAGGACTTGTACAAACTTCTCAGCACCACTTCTGGGAAGAACAAAGAAACTGATAAATATCTTCTTTCCCTGGTGCTGAAAGTTTTGAGAAGCCGAAATAAGTGAAGTTTTGGTAGCATCATCCTAGTGGGAGTTTGTTGGATCAAGAAGAAGGCTGGTGCAACAAAAACCAATTCACTTAGACAATTTTTGATACTACATATAAAGGCTTCCGAAGCTTAGCATGAAACTTTCGAAGGTTGTAGAGTACTTCCGAAGACAAAGTGAAATATCAACGTCCGAAGACAAAGCTCTACTTCCGAAGACAAAGACATGCTTCCTAAGATAAAGTCTTAAGAGAAGAAATTAGAAGACTACTTCCGAAGTATGAAGTTCATCAAGCCTCGGAAGAAGCAGTCTCTTCCAAAGCATAAGTGGCCTCGGAAGAACTTGTTCTTTCGAAGCCAACTTATCCTTCGGAAGACTCTGCTATGAACCAGTGGACATAAGTATGGACCTTCTGACACTTTGCTGCAGACCTCTGATATACTGTATGGCGTTTTCTCAAAAGCCATGTAGTTTACCATACTTTATTCCACTGTTTACCTTTATTAGGTAGTACAGTTATCAACTTAAGTTAGTAACAAAAGGTAAGTCATGGACATGTCATGACTACCATATCTTAGATAATACTTTATCTAAGATACCTTAACTCTAGTTTTGTAGTATATGCTTTAGTCATAGGCTTCCAGCTGGTATCAAAGTATATCTGGCTGTAGATAGTAGTATATATAGTTTCTCATTGTAACTCATAAGTATGCTTGTGAGAGTCTTGTAACACTTTGAGTTGAGAAGTAATATATACAAGTATCTTAAAATTATATTTGTGTGCTTTTTGCTACTTAGTATATTATTATCAGCTCTTAGATAAGACTCTGCTTAATCTGATCCGAGTGTGGCATTAGTGAGTTGAGAGAAAACCAAGTTTTAAGTGACAAAACCTATCCTGCAATCTTGGTACATGAACTTTTGTTTACTAGTAATATGTTAATTGAACTTTAAGGTTGTTTAATTCTTGTTTATGGTTTATTAAACTTTGATAAACAAAGACTTGTTTTATGTTGATCTGTTATGGACTTTAAGGTTGTTTAATTGAACTTTAAGGTTGTTTAATTCTTGGTTATGGTAGAAGATCTGTTAGTATCATGTGTTGGTTATTTATTTTGACCATAAGTTTATTTGTTCTAGTGTTTTAGTTTATTATCAAAGTTAGTTTTTAAGTTTGTTTCTTTTTGTATTGTTTGAAGAAAATAGCTCAAAAAAATATTAGGGTTAATTGGAAGCAAGAGGGGGTTGAAAAAACTTTTCTAGAATCATGTGTCCATGAATTGACACTTCATGAACGTGAGGGAAACGGTCTTAAACAACTATCTTGGAAGAATGTAGCAGAAAAAATGAAAACAGAACCTAATTTCATAGTGGATCAAAGACAAATGAAGAATCACTATAACTACCTAAAAGCTAAATTTGCTGCCTGGATAAAGCTAAAAAACAACCGGCAATGTTTATGATCCCCTAACAAACACATTTAACTTGCGTGTTGGCCAGTTTGTTCATGATATAAAATGGGGTTCACAAGGTATTAATTATATGAATAATTTACGTGATGAGATAGCTAGTCAATTAGTTTAATTGATCAATATTTGGATTATTTTCATTCGAAATAATTTCTATAATATTTGTATTTTTACTTATTCATCATTCACATATAGTCATTCAGACATCTAACCAAACAGATATATTTTATTCAGCACAAAACAATTCAAAGGGGTAAATTAGTCATTTTGTACAGTCATTCAGAGATTCAACTAAACAGTAGATTCTGATTCAGTACTTACTGGTTCAGAGTCTCTTAACCATTCAGACATCTTAACCATTTAGCACTTAATGATTCAGATCTTAACAAACAGTCTCTAAACTCTTAAAGTACCCATGACCCTCCCCAAACGATCTCAATTCAACATTTTCAACTTGTAATAAATCATAATAAATAAATAAATAAATAAAAATAAATAAATAAATAAATAAAAAATAAATAAATAAATAATGTTTATACAAATATTGTGTTTGACATTGAACTTAAATAGTCATATATCTATTGTATCTAATAAAATAAGATTTCTTTTAAAAGTTATCATTCTTTAAACCCATAGTTTTACCATATGTCATTCTTCTAAACATATTCACATCATTTTTTCCTTTAAAAGGGTATTATAGTAATTTAAACACTCAAATTAATTTGTCTCTCTTATTAAAAATTAATTTTATTAATTGCTACATTTCTCTCTCTTATTTAGATTTTTTAAAATTAAACTATCATTTTAAAAATAGATTTTATTAAGGAATTAAAAATCACATTTAAAATAAATAATAAAAGAATTATATAGTATAAAAAATTTTCTAAAACACTAAACTTTGTTGAAACAAAATATATTTTAAATCGGTCCTTTTTTAATTATTAAAAATGTGAATTTAGCATTAATAGTCAGTTCCCCCAGGCTGGGCTAACAACAGTATTTATAAAACAATCAGGATATTTCAAACCATAGTTTTTAATAAACAAGATTTTTATATAAAATATTTTTTATAAAAAGTTTTATAATATATGTTTAAAAATATAATTATTTAGATAATAGAGTTAAAAAATAGTATAATTGTTTTATTTCTTGAACTATTACTTATATATAATTATAATCATATCTTATATTAAAATATTATACTGTAACTTTTCGTGTTTATTACTAACTATAATTTGTTTAATAAATAGGGTTCTAGACTATTTATCTATCTGTCTGTCTATCTATCTATCTATAATTAAGAAAAATTAGGATAATACATGACATAATTATAAAACAAAAGTTATAATACATCTTTGTTTATTTACTTAAAATAACTATTTATACGTAATTATAATTATATTTTATCTTCAAGTATGATTTCATAATATATAATTTTTGTTACTAATTAGTTAACATTTATTTATTCCGTGTAATACACGAAGTACTAACATAGTTAAACAATACAACTAGTGTTCAAAAAAAATATTGATAAACAACCCAGCAAACTTGGGTAATGAAACCCGCCCTATACACTTCTGAAATTTCGTTAGGTAATCGGCTTGTTGCTACGGACAAAATTAAACTAGTGCAAAGAAGTATATATGTCCTCGAAAAGCAATGTTTGTAGAACTGGATCAGATGTCAAACCAAACGTCTTACTGGTTTAGTGGTCGGACTGTTCGGATCGGATTTAATAACCGGATGACGTCATAATTATATATATAGTATATTATATATATCGTTATATATATAATTATAAATAAATAATTTATATATGTGTTTTATAGTTATATATAAAACTTAACTATATTTTTATATTCAACACACTAATTTATGGTTCAACACCCCATTTTTACCCATTAAAAATCCAAAAAAAAAGAAAAAAAATCAAAATCCGGTTCGAACTGGTCTGGTTTCCCAGTCCGACCACCGATTCGGAACGAACCGGCTGGTCGAACCGCTCCAAAACGAGTCGATGCAAACCGGACCAGCCACCTATCCGATTCTTGGTTAGACCGACCGGTCCGATCCGATCTCAACAACACTGCAAAAAAGGGGAAAAAACACGTCAAGACATTAGAGTCGAAACAAACAGATAGTATATGATGATTATTATGTTTACAAATTCCATCGGTGTCACTTTAGGTTGCGTTTGGTTGGAAGAATGGAATGGAATGGAATGGAATTGAGAAACTAGCTTAATTTTCAAGTAAAATTAAGTTTGAGTGGGTAATGAAATGTAAAACCCAAGGGAATGTTTCATCTCAAATTCCTTTGTTTGTGTGATTTCAAATTTCCTCTCTAGGTGGAAGTATTTTGAAATCCTACAACCAAGGGAATTTGAGGTGAAACATTCCTTTAGGTTTTACATTTCATTACCCACTCAAACATAATTTTACTTGAAAATTAACTAGTTTCTCAATTACATTCCATTCCATTCCATTCCATTCCATTCCATTCCATTCTTCCAACCAAACACAGCCTTAGGGTAATAGAACTTGATTTATTACCAGTCATCAGATACTAGAAGGCTTTTAAATTTGAATAGGAGCCATCTTGAAATAATAGAGCTTGTATAAAAAGAGTTATAGACTTCGATTACTTGATAAATCCAGATTTTGACTTAATAAATCCTGATTATATTATATACTTATGTGTGCATGTGTGTATAACATGTTTCTTTTAAAACTTAGGTTTTTTTTTGGTTTTTTAATTTTATTTTAATGATTAATAGTCATGATTAGGAGCGGCTCAATCTTTTTTACAAAGTTTTTTCTTTCTGAAAATGATAGGCCCTAAGTTTTACGGGCCTTGAGCCGCAACATCCTTTTTTTCTATATAAGTAATAAGTATAAATTGAGTTTAGTTAGTTGCTAGTCATCTCTGATGAAATTTTAACAATTTTTAAGTATAATTTGAATTTTATTCTAATTATATATATCCGTGATTTTGTACACTAACAACTTATGTTTCTAATTTTCTATTGCAGGTGAAATAACAAAATCATATTATTTAAATCTGATAGAAAATATAAGTACTTGCACTTTCGTAGTTTCATTGTACGCAACAAATATTCAACAAGAAAATTAACCAACGTTAATCACGCGTATGCATTGTCGCATTGAGCTACTAAAATTTTATAATTATCATCAATTAACCATCATATTAGCATATTGGTGGATCAAAATTAGGGAGGAGGAGGTGTTCCTCTAAACTACACTGTACTATACTGGAATCCACC
This sequence comes from Flaveria linearis, assembly GCA_024085815.1. Taxonomy (NCBI): domain Eukaryota; kingdom Viridiplantae; phylum Streptophyta; class Magnoliopsida; order Asterales; family Asteraceae; genus Flaveria; species Flaveria linearis. The sequence continues at coordinate 40,206,318 of CM044016.1, read as the reverse complement.
AATCGCACACTGTCACATCACAAGTACCATAAACTACCCTGAAACACCAAAAAAAGCTGGAAATACTACCCTGAACTACCCTGTAACTTTTATTTTAATATTAAAATAATTCAAAAGATAATTAACTTTTAAAGATAATTCAGAAGATAATTAACCAGCACCTCGGGATTTTTTGCTACTAGTTTTTTTACCTTCGGGGATCCACGACAATATATTGTGATTGTGTTTGTGTTTGTATATGTGTGTTTATGTAGATTAATATTGTGTATGTGTGTGAGTATTTATAGTTTAAATTTTTTTCTTGGCCTCAACGGATCGCCAACGGTAACATATAACGTCTATAAAGCCGTTGAAGTCGGGTTGTGTATCGGCTAGTGAAACCCGAGCCACTCTACCCGGTGGCCTACCCGAGAGGGTGGCGGCGGTGTTACCGCCCGGGTAGATGCTACCCGAACCCCGCTTCGGACACCGCCCCTCCTCCCTTATAAATATAAACTAATATTACATCTTGGAATTAAATCATATTTTAATAATAAAGAATTAAAGAATCTTCTCTTTTAGTCCATCATCCATCCACTAAGCAGAAAAGGCAAATCAACCCTAAATATGTTGAGTTAACCGAGAAGATATGCTCTCTTATCTATATATGTGTTTCTGCCCACTAAATTCCAAACACTATTTTATCACACTCACCCCTCACTAGGTGATTAAATATCATTGGTGTTCTTAAAAAAATATTAGAGCTTGAGATTTCTTAGTTCTTATGTTTAAACTGTCTGAAGATGGTTTTGCTACAGTGGTGAGTTTTTTTATGGTGTTTTTAGTGAGTTAAGTCTCAGGATAACTTAATATATCGGGTATGAGGTAGTTTCATGCGACGTTAAGGAAAAACAAATTAAATCAAAATATACAAACTTTAAATCAAATAAAAGAAAATTTTCCACCTTTATTTTTCTTTTATTTAACTGATTGAATGTTTAAATCTTATATTGCTAATAATTAAAAGTATATTAAGGGCTGTTGCCAAAAATTATAAGAAAAATAAAGAAAATGAAAAACCCATATGTATTTTTCTATCCAAGAATCTTTTTTCCCACAGAAGTGGTTTGGTGGTTCCATCATAAATTGTTCCGATGATTATATGAAAAGTTAATTTCATTTTAGAATCTGAGTACAACTTCTGAAACAGGAATATGAGACTTCTATGAGAGAAGAATAGACTCTTACGAGTGTACCATATATTCTTTAGGTTAGACGGAGAGAATCAAACGCTTACCAGTGTGTACCGTATTAAGGTTAAAAAACTTGCAGATTAGAAAGTCATAAATCCAATTGTTACCTTAAACAAATGGACTCTATTATAATAAAAACACAGCTTAATTAAAGCATACATTACATAATATCAACAACCAATATTCATATACCACAGCCCAAATCACCACAATTAAAGTTAACCACAAACCCTAGCTAGCTAAATAACCTCTTAATTAACCATGAAGCATCAAAACAAAATCAAATGAAAGATTCTTGATTCAAGGGTATACTCCGTTCGCCGCGGCTAGATCGGACCACGGTGGGGTCTGGTTCCACAGCCCAAACTCACCACCAGCAAGAACAGGTGCAGAATCCAATATAGTACTGGAAGTAGATGTTGAAGATGAAGTGTTAACCACATTACCCCCCAAGATCAAAGATGCAGCTTGATGATCATGATTGTAGTAGTTTGCAGGAGTTATTGATGATGATGATCTCATCCCTTGTTGATCATCATGCTGTTCATGGTGCTTTTGATGATAATCTTGATTGTTTCTCCACAAAGAACTACATAGCCCTAATGATGATGTTTGACCTAAAGATTCGAACCCTACACTACCCATGTTTGATCCAACCATAAAGCTTTGATCTTTGATATGGGTCACTGAATTTGATGCAAAATTAGGGTTAGGGTTAGGGTTTTGTGTGGGTCTAAATAAGAAAGAAGATGAGATGTTTGTGGTGGATGAGACCATACAATTGGGTTGTGATAATTGGGTTCAAGCTCAAACCCATTAATGAAGCTTGTTGCTTTGAGTTTTCCGGTGGCGGAGATGGGTTTTCCGATGGCGGTGGCGACGGTGGTGCCGCCTTTGGTTTTCCGGCAACCACCTCCGATGGGGACGTTGCGGAGAGCTCCGCCTTTGGTCCAGTATCTCCGGCAAGTCTTGCAGAAGTGGCGGGGTTGAGTGAGGTTGTAGTTGTTGTAGTAGCAGAACTTTGTGTGTGAGGAGTCACACCGTGGGCATCTTAGCTTCTGGTGGTCGGAGGTGGTACTGGTGGTGGTGGTGGTGGCGGCGGCGGTGGTTGTGGTGGTGGTGGTGGAGGAAGATGGTGAAGGGGTGGGTGAGGGTTCAAGGGCTCTTGAAATGGTATGATTTTGGTTTTGAGTTAGAAGTGTATGAGTGTTTTCACTAAGGCGCTCTTGGATCATCTTTTAAGTTTCTTGATTTGATGATGAAGTTGGATTATTTGTACTTTGAAGAGATTGTTGTTGTTGTTGTGTGTGAGAGAGAGAGAGAGGTGTGGAAACAAGAGTTGTCTTTGTTGTTTGAATGGCTTTTGTTAAAGAAAAGATGAAGGATGCAAGGGTTTAAGCTTTAATAGAGTGAAACCAAAAGAGAGTACTGGAGGGTGTGTGGAACTGTTGATCACTTGATCATACTTCCTTAAAGAATACATTAATTATTCTCTCACATGTACTTATAATTATATATAGAGTAAAATATTTTTTCGTACCTGACGTTTTGTTAAATTTGTCATTTCAATTTAAAATTTTTTTTGTCATTTCAGTCACTATAGTTTATCAAATATTGTCATTTTCATTCACTCCACTAACTCCGTTAAGATTTCCGTTAAATATGAGGGTATTTTAGTATTTTTAAAACTTTAATTATCCAACTAAAATAAATTAATCAATTAATATTCAATTAAAATAAAAAAAAACATATGAAGAGACTAGTGAGACCGGGCGATTCAATTTAAAATATTCGATTAACTCTAACTCATGTTGTCGATTGGGGTATATTTTTAAAATTCAATTAATCTTCATATTTCGTTATAACATGTACATTTATTCGATTAAGATCCATTGTGGGATTGAGGTCTGTTGTTCTCACGCTTTGTTTGGTTGAGATATGATATTGTCATGTTACGTGACAACAATAGACCTCAATCAAACAAAATGGACAATAATAGATATCAATCGAATAACAGTGCACTTTTGAATAAAACATTAAATATCAACTGAAGTGTCACAGCAGACCAATTGAACAACATAATTTACACTACAAGAAAAAAAACTTTTAGCAAGGAAATTTTATAGCAAGGATAAAATGTCCTTGCTATAGCACACTAAAAGACAAAAAAGTAGGGTCAGTTGGTTTTTGAGTTTGACCAGACCTTTAGCAAGGACAATGTTCTCGCAGTACAATTTTCAGATTATTTTTGTTTTTTAATTAATTTTATTGACCGTGAAAATATATAAAAGTATCAGTCTTTTTTTTACTAGATCTATAGCAAGAACAATGTCCACGCTATAGATAAATACGTATTTTTTTAATTTTCAATTCCCACCAAACTTGAAAAATACCGCGTAAATACGTATTTTCGATTCCCTCCAAAACTAAAAAATCCCGGGTCACATATTGCGAGAACATTGTCCTTGCTGAAAGTATTTTTGAATTTTAATTTTGTTTTTAAATAGAAATACAAAATATTGTATTTAAATATATTTTCAGTTTCCGTATTTTCGATTCCCTCCAAAACTAAAAAATCCCGGGTCACATATTGCGAGAACATTGTCCTTGCTGAAAGTATTTTTGAATTTTAATTTTATTTTTAAATAGAAATACAAAATATTGTATTTAAATATATTTTCAGTTTCCGTAAATGAAAGAAAAATCCGCTCAGATTTGCAATAGCATATGTGTGTATATATATGTGTGTATGTATGTATGTATGTATGTATGTATGTATGTATGTATGTATGTATGTATGTATATATGTATGTATGTATGTATGTATGTAATGTCTTTTTGTATGTATATATGCATGACACGTATTTATTACATGTATTTGTGTGGTGTATGTATATATCGTGTTTGTATGTATAATATGTATGATATGTTTGTATTTACTTATCATATATATAATGTACAATGTATTTGTGTATGTACATACGTGTATGTATGTATGCCATGTATGGATATACTGTGTATGTATGTATGGCATGTATGATGTACAATGTATGTTTCTATGTATGGATATACTGTGTATGTATGTAGGTATGTATTACTTGTACATATGCACTGTATGTATGACATGTATGTATGTATGTACGTATCACATATATCTATGTATGGATATACTGTGTATGTATGTATAATATGTATGGCATGTATGATGTACAATGTATGTATCTATGTATGGATATATTGTGTATGTATGTATGACATGTATGCATATACGTATCACATGTATAATGTACAATGTATGTATGTATGTATTACTTGTATATATGCACTGTATGATGTACAATGTATGTATCTATGTATGGATATTTGTATGATGTACAATGTATTTATATGTACGTATGTACGTAAGACATGTATGATGTACAATGTATGTATCTATGTATGGATATTTGTGTATAGTACGCATGATATGTGTGTGTATGTAAGTATGTATCACATGTATAATGTACATGTATATATGTATATATGTATGACATGTGTGTGTATGTATGTATGACATGTGTGTGTATGTATGTATGTATCACATGTATAATGTACATGTGATGTATGTATCACATGTATAATGTACAATGTGATGTATATATCACATGTATAGTATGTATGACATGTGTGTATTTACTTATCATATATATAATGTACAATGTATTTGTGTATGTACATACGTGTATGTATGTATGCCATGTATGCATATACGTGTCACATGTATCTATGTATGGATATACTGTGTATGTATGTATGGCTTGATGCTATGTGTGTGTATGTAAGTATGTATCACATGTATAATGTACATGTATATATGTATATATGTATGACATGTGTGTGTATGTATGTATGACATGTGTGTGTATGTATGTATGTATCACATGTATAATGTACATGTGATGTATGTATCACATGTATAATGTACAATGTGATGTATATATCACATGTATAGTATGTATGACATGTGTGTATTTACTTATCATATATAATGTACAATGTATTTGTGTATGTACATACGTGTATGTACATACGTGTATGTATGTATGCCATGTATGCATATACGTGTCACATGTATCTATGTATGTATGTATGTATGTCACATGTATGCATCGAGCTTTGTGCATTCTTTAAGCAACTCTGCGCTCGAAGCCTGATGAAGCAGGACATGCTTGATGCTAAAGACAAGTTGATTATGATTTTATGTAACTTGAGCAAATATATCCTCCAGCATTTTTTGACATAATGATTCATTTGGTTTTGCATCTACCCGAGGAGGCTATTCAAGGTGGTCCTGTTTTCATGAGGTGGATGTATCCATTTGAAAGATACATGAAGAAGCTAAAAAATTATGTCAGAAACAAGGCTAGGCCCGAAGGTTCTATAGCGGAGGGTTATGTTGCTGAAGAAGCGCTAACTTTCTGTTCAATATATCTTCGGGATGTATCGACCAAATTCAATCGCCCGGATAGAAATGAGGACGCTCCAGCTCTAGCACGTGAGTTACATGTTTTCCAATCAGTGTGTACGCCAATTAGCAAGAGTACAACGAAAGATTTGAATCCCGTACTTTGCAAGAAAGTTGAATGGTTTGTACTTAATAACAGCCCTGAGGTGGCCGAACACATCAGGTAAGTGCTCTTATTTCAAACCATCTTTTCATAAGCTATCTTTTCGACGATTCCAATAATATCATTAACATTTACAGTGAGTTCACTATTACCATGCCCGGGAAAGATGCAGAATCTACATTTCCTGACTGGTTTAAGAAGAAGGTAAACTCGTTGTGGGTATATTTCTCAACTTATTTGTAAACACTTACAACAGAAATGATTTACAACTTTTTAATTCTTCTCTTTTCATATATAGATCAATAAGATGAAAGTAGCTGCTAGAGAATCACATTTTAGCCCCGAGTTACATTCTTTGGCAAATGGACCAATTTTTGCAAACACTTACACTGCTTGCATAGTTAATGGTATGAGGTTTGTGGTTCACAGTCGTGATACAAAGCGTACAACTCAGAACAGTGGTATTTCAACGCCCGGGCTTGAAGGAGAGACTTTTTATGGCGTGTTGGAAGAGATTTTGGAGCTAACTTATATGCGTGATTACAAGGTTGTGTTGTTTCGATGTAAATGGTTCAAAACCGATAAGCAACATTGTGTTACCAAAAATAACATAACTAGCATTTCTATTCAGCATGAGTGGTTTAAAGGAGACCAGTACATTCTTGCTACACAAGCAAACCAAGTATTTTATCTTCAAGACCCATCTAAAAGACAAGATTATGGAAAGTCGTCCAAGAGGTTAATCATCGTAAGATTTGGGACAGAGATATTATGGTAGAAGTTACTGAAGATATCATCCATGATGACAATTCGAGTGCACTTGCATTGTCTGCCAACTTGGAGGATTTGACTTATACTAGTTTGAGTATGGGTCATGCCACCGAAGTTGAAGAGATTCCTATTCCTGCCCGTCATGATGATGCTGAGTTTATTGATGATGATGTCAACGATGATCCTGATAGTGATACATCCGATAACGAACTCGATAACGACAACGTAGCACGCAATTATTCTAGTGATGAATCCGATTGAATTGCAATCATAATTTGTAATAAGACCTTTAATTGAAATCAATATATGTATTGACTTTTGTTATGCTTTTATATTGTTAATATGTTTATTGGGTTGTATTTCTATTGATCTCGAAAAAACTAGTTCGTATTGTTGTATTTGGATTTTCAGATGGCTGATGTGGATGTTAGGGGACACGATGGTGATGGTCATGGTGATCCTCCACCGGGAGGATGGAACCCCGCTTCAGGCTGTGCGGCGATTGGTAAGATGTTTACTTGATTGGCATTTCTTTTTACAAGGTCTTGTTTACTTGTATTTTTTATTTGTTCACTTGAATTTGTAGGGTCATCTAATAAAAGGAGGAAGACTACAAACAAGGGGTTGCGCAAACGATGGGAAAAGAATGGTTGTAAGCCATTTCCTATTGTCTTTGACTTTGAGGACCAGCAAACTATGAGACCGGTGGGGGATAACTCAAGTGACTTCGTAAATCTCCTCGGGGTTACTATAAGGACTACAGTCCCACTGAACTATAAATCTTGGAAAGATGTCCCCGATGAGGCGATGACTGCCATATGGCCCCAATTGGAGGTTAAGATTGTTTAATATATTGAAACTTTAAATAACATACTATGTTGCTAATTATTATATATATTTTTTTATAAATTACAGACTTATTTTAATCTGGCACCTTATCTTGATCATCCGGGCTACAAAATCCCATTTGAGACTGGTATCATGAAGCTTTGCGCCGAACTCTATTCTGGTGCAAAACACAAGTTCAAGTTAAATAATTTCACCAAACTTGGGGGGTTGGAAAACAGAGAAGCCATTCGCCAGAAGGTTCCCGAGGGCGTGACGCCTGAGATGTGGAATGAGATGGTCAATTCCTACTGCAACGAAGACAATGTTCGCCGCTCGGCGGTGAACAAAAGTAATAGATCCCGTCACCGCTACCCAAGTTACCATGGGACCAAGTCTATTGTATCGATCAGACATGACCGTGTAAGTCACTTTTAAAGCAAATATATATATATATATATATATATATATATATATATAAAATATAAAATTATAATGTAAGTTTGGTAGTATGTAGTATAGGTTTTGTGCATTTTTTGTTTAATTGTTATTAACTATACGTATTCACTTTATTTCATGTGTTACGTACAGCGTCAGATTGATGGAAAATATCCGAGTCTAATCGAGAATTTCAAGGAGAGGTGCTCTAAAAATGGGAAAATCCCATTACCACAACTTGCTCAACAACAATATGTAAGTAATCAGTTAGGTATTTGGCTATTTTTAGTTTTAGGTACTTCGGTTAATTTGCATAAATGATTAGATTTATATAACATTGATTATTTATTATTTTGTAACTATACAGGATGAAATGAATGACCTACTGAGCCGACAAGAAGGTGCAGCTAACCCGTTGACAGAGAAGCAGATCATGGATCAGGTATTGGGTACACGTCGTGGGTTTAACAGGGGTCGTGGACATGTTGTACCCGGTTTGGCCCGATACACTTCATCATCTTCTAGTCCAGGACCATCTACCCCACCACCACCTGTCTACACCCAAGAACAAGTCAATGAAAAGCTGGCATCATCAAAGAAAAAATATACGCGCCTTGCTACTAAATTGGAAAATGTTGTAAAAGGTTTGGCAGAACACAATATTGTGATTGAATTTGACTCTGATTGCGAGAGCGACAACTCTGACTAGGTTATCCTAATGTTTCTTATGAACTTAGATCTTGGTATTAAATTATGTAACCAAATTTATCATTTGAACTTAGATATTGATATTAGATTATGTAACCGATTATGGTATGATGATATTTTGGTTGTATGATCGATTATATCATTGGTGTTTGATGGAAATCTGAAAAACAGAACAGGCATTGACCCAGAAAAATTCTGGGCGGGAAGCTGCATTTACAGCAAAAATGGCTGTGAAATTCCCAGTCATTCAGCAAGGACAAAGTCCTCTCTAAAGTCTTTAGCAATGACAAAATAAAATACTACAAAAAGTCCTCTCTAAAATACAGCAAGGACTTTGTCCTTGCTGTAGGGTATTTAATAAATACACGTATAATGTATAAATATATTAACAAATACGTTTATAATACATTTATACATGTATAATGTATAAATATATATGTTATATGTATTTTTATAATTATTTAAAGTAAATTTTATAGTGAGGACAAAGTTCTTGCTGTAGGGTATTTAATTACTTTTTCCAAAATCAGAGATGTCCTCGCTGTATTCGTTGACTATCCTTGCTGTAGACCTGTAGCCACGGGGCTTTGGCGAGGAAATTCCAGCGAGGACATGTCCTCGCTATACATCTTCAGTGAGGACATTCTAACATTTAGCGAGGACTTTTGTCCTTACTGAATGTCATTTTTCTTGTAGTTAATTAGAGTTAATCGAAACTTTTAAACCGAAATGTTTGGTCTCACTAGTCGCTTCATATGTTTTTCTATTTTAATTAAATATCAATTTATTATTAAAATTGGATAATTACGACGTTGAAAAATACTAAATAACCATCATATTTAACTGAGAACTTAACGGAGTTAGTGGAGTGGATGAAAATGATAATATTTGATAAACTACAGTGACTGAAATAGCAAAAAAAAAGTTTTTGAATTGAAATAGCAAATTCAATAAAACATCAGGGACGAAAATGACATTTTACTCTTATATGTATTAACTTTTACATGTGTTTTGTAGTAGGGGTGTGTATATTTCGGGACAACTCGTGAAAATTGATTAGAAAACTTTTAACTTTGATCGACTAGATTTATTCTATATACATGTGATTTGGTTTCTAATGTTAAGTTTAGAGCTATTTCATTCTTCGGTCCAGGATGACACTATCCGTGTAATTCGAATCTAACCGACCCAACCCTGAGTTTGGTGTTGTTTCGCTCTCCTATTCTTGTCTTTTATAGGCGTTCTATTAGCGTAGATATGATTTTGTTTATATCTAACTATTTTCTTTCACACTTGTAGTAGTTTTTTTTTAAATTATTTTTTTAAATTTATGGTATTATATGGTAGTAGGTTTTAATAGTTCGTAAGAGCAATCAAGGTTGTACCTTTGATTGCTTAATTAACTTGTTTAGTAGTTATAAAACGGTGCCAATTTAGCTTGTTTGGTTTGATGTTTATTGTAGATAGAATCACAAGAACATGATATTATATCAAGTGACAAAGACTAACTCATGAATGAAAATAAAACCTGTAAATAACAAGTGAATTAAAAGAAAAGAATTCTCGGTCAGACCTGACCCATCATAACAAACTAAACTGAAATAAATATAACCGAACTCAACCAAGCTATCTTTAGATGGTACGGTTCTCGGTCCTTAACTTTCATAAATTTTGGTCCCGTTGATTGGGGTTTGGCACATTGCACACACCCATCTTGTAGTAGGAATTTTCTGAACTTACTCACCACTTTTACTTGTGCTTTTTTATAAGTATCCACGTCTCTTAGATTCATTTCTTTTTATACTAAAAGATAATATTAATTCTTTTGATTATCACATGGGTAGATTGAAAATCTAAATATGAGTACATTTAACCTACCCTTTATAATGTAATCTTGGTTAAATATCTTTTTAAGAACTTTTAATTTACTCTTGTTAATCTTGTATATCTAGATTAGAATAAAAACTCTAAACCTATTGGATTGAAGTTAGACAACTTGCTATGAGAAACATTTGAGACAACCGTTAGTCAGTTTATGGTGTGCATCTATGTGAGGTAAGTTATATTTTTAAACAATCAAAATAGTATAAGCTCGGTCCTTACCTTCATGGTGAGATTATCTGAAACTTAATTTTTAACAAAAGAATTTTGAGAGTTCAAATTTTAAAATCAATTCTAAATAGGATAATGCAATGGTTATTTAAAATACGTACTTATATAAAATGTTGGCATAGTTCGTGATAGCAAAAAAATTAACAGTATATTTTAATATTATAAAATTATACACAGTAGAGGTGGCATAAAAATGTAAACTTAGAAAAGAAAACTAAATCTCAGAACATTAAAGACAGAGTAACATGTACGGGTATTCCATATTCACGTATAAAACCAGGAATGTAATTAATTATAAAGTAAGATATAATCAAAGATCAAAGATTGAATCATGAATGACTTTACCACTTGTTTTGGTTTTTAAAGGGTGTTCCATGATGGATCAATTAGTTTGATTGTAGACTAACGATTGTTTGGTAGCCTCTTAATGATTATTAAAAATTACTTTTTAATGGTTCAAATCTCTTAATGGTTAAAATGTAACATTAATGCTAAATGATTAAAAAATTACCTCTTAGTAATACTTTTTAACCATCCAGCATTAAGCTTAACTTTTAACCATTAAGAAGCTATGAATCAAGAGGTAGCCTCTTTTTTTTTGAACGGCAAACACAAATACATATATATATACACACACACACACATATTATATACATATATATATGTATGTATATATATATATGTATATATATATATATATAGAGTAATGTTCAAATGAGAACACTACCTTATTATGATAACCTTTTAACTTATTTTGATCCATTGATTTAATTTGAAAGGATAAGATGATGCCATGTATCGTCACTTATTTTTATTATAAAAAAATGTATATTAGACATTTTACATACTATCTCAAAAGGTCAAATGCACAGATTTAATATGGTGGTGACAAGTGTCACCACCTACAATCTTTTACTTCACCCTATTTTTCTATTTTTAGTAAAAAAAATTTTACCCCCTTTATTTTTAAAACTTTTATAACTTTTTTATAGATTGTTATATTTTTATAATAATTACATTATTATTTTCGTCTCATTTTTCTCTTTAATTCCAATATAGTCTCGAAAATTTTTAAATTTTTTGTTTTGAACGTTACGTATTATATTACTGTAAGCTGTAGATAAATGTATGGTATGGATGTAACTTCAATATTACAGTGATGCAACACAGTACAACATACTTAGTTACAGTTAATTACAGTATGTTTATTTGAATGTATAATTAATTACATTGTATTATAATATAGGGAATTACATAAAAGAAACATATATACATTGAAATTATATGTTTCTTTTATGTAATTCACTATAATAAATTAGAATATAATATAATTCATTGTACATTCAAATAAACATAATGTAAATAATTGTAACTAAGTATGTTGCACTGTGTTATATCACTATAACATTGAAATTACATTCATACCATACATTTATCTACAACTTACAGTAATGTAATGCCTAACGTCCGAAACAAAAAAATTAAAACTTTTCGAGACTATATGGGAATTAAAGAGAAAAATTAGACGAAATTAATGATGTAATTATTATAAAAATATAACAACTCATAAAAAAGTTATAGAAGTTATAAAAATAAAGGGGGTAAACTTTTTTTTATAGAAAATTAAAAAATGGGGTGAAGTAAAAGATGGTAGGTGGTGACACTAATCTTATCTATACCATTGATCGAGGATTTTTATTATTTTATATTATATCAATGGTTGTGATAAAGTTAAAGGTTCTTACAATTAGTGACGGTTTTTACTTGAACCCAATACTACACACACACACACATACACACACACATACACACATACACACATACACACACACGCGCGCGCGCGCGCACACACACACACACACACACATATATATATATATATATATATATAACGGGGAAGAAGCTAAACCCCAGGAGAACAGACTGCAATATAAACAAAAATACAATCGCAAAACAAGCGAGAAATAAGAGATTTACTTATAAGAGTGGGCAACAGGGAAATTACAAAGCACAGTTGGAATCCTCTTTTTGCTCCTAACCTTTATCCAAATAGCTACCGCTACCTTTATTTGACGTAATACTTTATTTATCAAGGGTGAACACCATATTTCATTTCTATGTTCCATAGCACCAGGATGTTGTCATGATGATAACATGAATTGCTTTTTTTGAAGCTTTCATCCCTATTAAGTAGGTACGGACTCTCCAACAGATCTTTGTAAGAAAAGACATAAATTTGTTTTATATTGCACCCAGCACTTATTGTTGACCAGATATGCGCAGCCAAGCCACACGAAATGAAGAGGTGCTCCACTGATTCTTCTTCAGACCCGCACACCATGCATAATATAGATGAGATTGGGACGTTTCTTTTAGCTAGCGAAACCAAGGCTGGAATCCAATTTTGATTAGCCAACCAATTATATATATTGACTTTCTTCAGAACCCAACCATTCCAAGAGAATACATTCCCGCCTTCGAGTTCTATTTTGCTTGCTATCATTGATTTCATGTACTTTGAGAAGAAGACCTGTTTAATTGGACTACAATCACCTAGCCCTGCTTCTCCAAATAGCATATGGTACAAGTCCAAGTCTCGCTCTTTAAAATCTTCTCCAATTTTGTAAATGTTCTTCCATACTCCGGTCATACCCAATCTAATCGGAAGTGGGCACCAAGATCTTGAAGTGTAGTGAAACGACCAAATGACATTCCACCACAATGTGTGTTTTTCATTCTTAAACCTCCACCTCCATTTGGATAGCATGGTCGTGTTTGAGTGCTTTAGAGGAGTTATTCACAGTCCCCCTTTCTTACTAATCATTGGAGCAAATTACACTTTTCGTCCTTTATATTTGGAGTAGATTTTAGGTTTTATCCTTAAACTAAGGAAATTACAGTAAACATCCTTTACATTTAAAAAAGTTTGCGGATTTCATCATTAACTCTAACATACATTAAATTTGGTCGTTATATCTAGTCATTTGACTTGCATATTAGAGCAATATGATCATTTATTCTGATAAGGACTAATCTTGTAATGCAATTTAACAATAATAAAAACTAGGAAATGAACCCGAACGTTGCCGCGGGGTTCTTTTTTGAATGTCTTGCAGACGCAGGTGTTAAGTAAGAACCTCCGATCCCGATGGTGACAAATTCCTTCGACACAACCTGTTGTCGATGTACAGGTAACCCACCTTAATTTACACATTTATGGCTAAAGAAGATGATCATTTGTAGTATATAAACGTACCTGGTTGTAGAAGCATGAGCCATGATGCGGTGATAGACTAACAAACCTAGCAAAAACGGTACAGCAACCTCTCCTACACCAACTCTAAGCACATTATCTTTCAAATCAATTGTGCACTGCGGAAAACCAAGATTTCAAAATAATACGGAATTAAATGACATTGTTTTATGAAGACAAAAGGTGTAAATTACCTGGTGCTTATGAAGCATATCTAATCCAAAAAGGAATTCCATATTCGGTGAATCCAACACAATAAATGAACACGGATAGAAGTTATTCCCAATCTACAATAATTTACAGAAAGAATTACAGACTACAGGGCAGGGCCAAATATTAATGCTGACGAATATATTAACCTTTGCTCCAGACATACAATAGCTGGCATGGCATACCAGTGCTACATCAGCAATTTACAGAATGACATGTACCTTGATTGGAGCAACATGTATCCTACCAAGAATCTCTGATTGCCCAACTCCATGCGCAATGCCCTTATAACGTTGGTCTAAAAGCTTCAACAATCTAGAAGGGAGAAAAAAAATTTTCACATTTGCAAATAATTTTAACGCGAATATGATAGGTAGAAAAGTGAAGGAGGTTAAGCACCAGGTGTGACCAAAACTGAGTCTGGACATACAAAATTAAATGCACAATATATAGACTGCAAAAAGGTCAAGTGTAACCAATATGTTTTATCAAATTCTTCTTATCGTATGTTTCGATTAATATAATAATTAACCTAAAGAAAATTGGGTACATTTAACTTTACAAGAATAAATCACATAAATTTAGAATGGGCAAACATATTGACTTGCCACATTCATGCAAAGTTAAAAATTTCATTTTGTCATACAAATACAGCAACACATTTAATAACACAAGTTTGGTTGTGTTAGAATAAACAGGCAAGAGTAATGCATTTTGTGTAACATAATATTTAGAGATGGAAAAGAATGTAGGTCAAATGGCACTAACGGGTCAAAACAGGTAATTCTTAAAGCTGTTGAAAATGATTAACTTTTTAATGCAGGTCAAACCAATTAACCCACTTGTTTAAATTTGAAAAACAACTAATTGTTACTACGATCATAAGAAAATGTTGTTTGTATAAAATGATGTAAGAGGTCAAAAACATATAAATACCACTTTGGGCGACTTTTAACCCACTTGACCAGTTATGGTTTTAGGTAAAGTTTTCAAATTGGATCATTCAGCCCGGTAGAGAGAAGATGTAACCCAAAATGACCAATTTTCAAGTAAATGAATTGAAATTGCAAACACTAATAATAGATAAGTAAAAAACATACACTGCGTTTTGCATTACCTTCATTGCTTTTGCTCCTATTCTCAATGCATCCACTGTCTCCGTGGTAGCTTTTGCACCTTCAAGCATTATCATCTGGTGTTTAGGGATACACATATAGATTACTTAGAGTTACTGTTTCTGCATACAAAAAATATTTTTTTAATTTTATTTAATAATAAATTTTCTGAAGAAACCTGATCATGAATCCGCAGTTGAAAATTGCCAAGCTGTTCAATTTGCTGCGCGTAAAGTCTTTTTCTCTTTAAGCATTGTATTGCCGCTGAATAATTACCACATGTGAAATGGTAAAAACAACATAATTAGAATATCCAACAGAAGGATATAGTTCGTAAAGAAAGACTAAAATACAAGATACATGTGTACGTGACACACACACACACAAAAAGATATGAATGGTGCATACATATATGTATTAGGTATGCATATGTATGCATATATGTATGCATATACAGTCTTTATTTTTAATACAAAAATGGAATTAATGAATTATAGTATTTTCAGTTTATGATATAAAAATTGGAGTTACTTCACAAGTGATAAGCCTAAAAATAGATCTTTCAAGCCTTTCAATCAGAGTAGAACCTCATGGTCAATATGCAAACACAAATGCTTTTGTAAATAGATGACGCACATTTATTCCTTATCGAGTATCAAAGTTCTATATTAAATGTTCAACATTTGCACATACAGATTTTGGCATATGTAATGAAGTCATGAAGATAGTGTAAATAAAATGTCATAGTTAAAGCAACTAAATCATTATTACTCAGAAGAAATCTAACAAATACAAATTAAAACATAAATTCTTTAAGGTGAAGTACATACCCCTTTTATTTTTTGCTCTAGTGAATTCCTTTGCCTTTTCAACCTCTGCAGAAGCTTTCTTTAGAATAGATTATATGCTAAAACATTGCTCCTAACATTGTTATTTCAGCAGCCAGTCATGTTGAAAAACAAATGCATAAAGAATATAATATGAAACTATTAATTATCATACATATATATAAATATATGAATAAAAGATAGAAAAAACTCATACGTCCATGGTAGTTGTTATGCTCATGGAACCATCATCCTCAGGGCGTCCAAGTTTGCTTATGTCCTGATAAAACCGATGAACTAAACCAGGAGACTGATGTAGTATATGATAATACTGCTGAACAAAAGCATTGCCAACCTATTTATGACCAGAACACAGGATATACAGGATATAAGTATGTTATTGCAATTTGCAAACAATACAATAATATAGGAATAACGGGATGCGATTGTAAACATGTATAATGAAATATTTAGCCTTCAAATAATAGGCATAAATCAGAATATTTGATAAGCAGCTTTTGATTTACAACATATAATCACAAATCAAGTGCATAAAATCAATGGCCTTACTATTTAATCCGTGAAACACCATTAAGGGTTAAAGCCAAATAAGTCATCAAGCTTAAGACTTGCACAAATATATTTTTTTAATCAATTGTTTATGTATGGTGTATTTTTATAAAGCATTAAAAGAGGCAAGCTAAGATTATCAGCATAAACCATTGAAATAAAACTAACATCAATAAAAAATCATAAATTAACATCATTAGATATTAAACCCTGATAGTCATTGGCCTAGATATAGGTGAAAAGATGAAGAAACCAAGTATAGGTGACACAAGAAACTCTGAAAACGTGTTATTATGACTGCTCGATATTTTTTTCTTATCGAGTTGAAAATATGTTAAAGCTCACTCATTTAAACAGACAGATTCCAATACCAAGTATGTCATTACTAAGAAGCTAAAGAGCACAAGCAACAACAAAACCAAGGCCTTTTTGCCTAACAATACAGCTAAACACCAATAAGATATTAGCAAATAGTCCAACACATTCTACAAAACTGATTTGTTTCCCCCAAAATACAATTAAATTTGGCAGTTTGGAACACAAATCATAACCACATTCATAACATAAAAAATAACAAACACAATAATCCTGAACCAAATCAGCCACACGACAAAAAAAATTAACTTCATAACGTAATTTCAAAGCTAAAAGTCATACAATCACCATAAAACCAAACTTATTCCATCTTTTTCAAAAACAAACACATCCACATAAACAGCATAAGCAATCAAAAAACAAAGATTCAAAAAAACCATACATACAACTTGAGCAGGGACAGGTTGCTGCGGTGCCGCTGCCGGAGCTATCATTGTTGAATATACCAAAACCCTAACGAAAAGCAAAATAAACAACAAATCATTACATATACGATAACAAATAACAAACCTGATGAAAACTGCATAGGATATGAATATATAAAGTGAGAGATGGATCGATTTGAAGGAGTATGAGTGAATCTGCACCTGGATTTTGCTGAGAATCGAGTCGAATGATAACAGATTTGAGGATTAACGAATCTCCGATCTCTTCTTCGTCTCTGGGCCCTTATCAAGCTTCAGCTTCGTGATAACAACCCTTGAGGGATTGATCCCAACATTCACCTTGTACTTTGATCGGAGCTCGGTGGAGAGGGACGCGCTCATCAGCACACGTCGGACGCTTGATGGGGCGGAAGTTGTACTTTAATCGGAGCTCGGTGGATAGGGGTGCGCTCATCAGCACACGTCGGACGCTTGATGGGGCCGTGAAGTGAACCTCGCGGCGCCGCGGAGGGAGGGGTGGGAGGTCGATCGGTTGTGTGGGATGCACAGGGCAGAGGAGATTAGGGTTTTGTTAAGAGTGTCGGTGGCACTGTAGCCACCGACCAAAGTCTTTAATATAGATATATAATTAGAATAAAAAATAAATCATGCCCTTTTTCTCTCTTTCTCCCCCTATCTCTCTCTTTCTCCCCACCCACTTGATTATCCTTTCCACCACCACCACAACCCGCCTTTTTCGACCCACGATTGTCGGCTTCTCCCTCCCCATCCCCTGCTTCGATAGCTCTGGTGGCTCTGATTATCCTTAACTTTACCACCGCGTATTTGGGTTTTGACCGCTGTCACCACCAGCATTATGAATTTTGGGTGTTGATACAGTACCTGGGGGTGCCAACAATAGGGCAACTGCTATTGAAGATCATGTGATTATGGATGGAAGAGCATGTGATTTTGATCAAAAAGCAATAGGATGGAATTGAACGGTGGAGCAAGAGTTGTTCAACACCGTTTTCAAGTAACATTACCTTGGAACAAATTAGGGAGAATCATGTTTGTAAACATCACAAAGGTGAATAAATGCTCTCAGTTGATGGCCATGTTAATGTCATTGTTCTTGCTTGGATAAAAACTTATTTTTTATGAAATTTGGGTGTTCTTGCTTTGATCTCTTGGGGGTGGTAGTGATCGGTGGTGGTGGACTGGTGGTGGTGATGGTGTTGGTGCCATGGTGGCTAACAGTGGTGGTTGTTGGCGATGGTATAAGGTTAGGTGTGGTTGTGGTTGTAGGTGGTGGCAATCAGTGGTGGCGGCGTCGATCTGGTGCTCGACGGTGGTCTGTGAAGAAGGTAATTGATCAAGAATTTAGAGTGGGACGAGAGAGATGAGATTTGGTTTAAGTTTTTTTTTTTCTATTGTTTTATTAAATAGCTAAAATGATCACATTAGCCTTAGATGCAAGTCACATGGCTAGATTTAATAGCCAAATTTAATGTCCGTTAGAGAAAGTGATGAAATCTGCAAGCTTTTTAAATGTAAAGGACGTCTATTGTAAGTTCTTTAGTTTAAGGATCAAATCTGAAATTTACTAAAATCTAAAGGACGAAAATATAATTTACTCTAACCATTAATAGGCTACCAAATAACCTTTCGCATCTATTATTAGCTGCAGATCGATTGTAAAGATCATTAATCATGCATCACTATAATCTTTTAAGTAATTGTCTTTGTTGAGTTCAAGATATTTTTATCCATGCATCCCCTCTACATAAATTTCATTTACTATTTGCAACAACGGTGGTCTAAAATGTGATAATTTTTCCATTTTACCCCTCATTTAGAATTTCATATGACCTTTTATCCCTTAACCAAATAGTTTATCTACCATAGTAGTATAGTACCTCCTCTTCCATTATATAAAGTTCTTAATTCAATGTAATTAGTTTCATCAACCCTGATTAATAATTTTCTTCTTCTACACTAACTTCAATCATACAACTATATGTAAATGGGATATCCCAATGTTACAATTAAATAATATATTCATTTTCAGGTGTTATAGATTCGATGTCCATGTTTTGGTTTATATAGGTGTTATAAATGGCCAGCTTTTTTTATGCCTTAACTTGCCTTCAAATTAATAAAAAAGCATAAATTTTTTAAATTCTGAAAATAGCATTGCAACATGTTTATGTTTTGATATAAATTTAGAGTAAACTTCGCTTTTGCTCCCTGTGGTTTGGTCCAAATAACGGTTTTCATCCAAACGTTTTAAAATCGTGATTTTGCTCCTTGTGGTTTGCAATTTGTCTCGGTTTAACTCCAAGGCACTAACTCCGTTAAATGATTCTGTTATTTAGAAGGGCATTTTTGTCTTTTTACTGATATGGACTATTTGTGTAAATTTCTTACAATGACTAATTTTGTACATTATTTCAAACCCAACCCACACCTTCTTCCACCACAAGAACAACCTAACCGCCCCACCACAACCCCTCCCTTCCGGCCACAACCCTCCCTCCGGCACCATCACCGCCACAACCCTCCCTCCGGCACCATCACCGCCACAACACCAGCACCACCACCGCCACCAGCACCAATTATTCACATTCCAACTATTACTTTAAAGTATAGTTTGAATCTAGCTTTCTTTGACATCCACAGCCACCACCACCATCGGCACCACCATCCACCATGACTACGACCACAACACCACCGCTCCTAAAACCACAATATCACCACCACTGCCATCACAAGCCATCCTAACAAATCACCACCACTGTCACCACAAGTCACCGCCTCTAACACCACTACCACTGTCACCACAAACCACCGCCCCTCACAACGCCACCACTACTGCCACCACAAACCACCGCCCCAACACCACCACCGCTATCGGACTTCCTTACAAATTGAAAATTGAAAACAATACAGAAACTAACCACCACAATCGCCATCACCACCCACATTGAAATTAAAGATTCGAACCACCGCCACCATGTCGTCGTCGCCGCCGCAATAGACTTCCTTTACACGCATAACCACGTACCAGCACAACTAGCATCACACAACCATATACATTAGAAAATCAGAAACCCTAACAACAATCCAACCAAAATTGAATCTGGTTATGCCTAAATTCATATCTTCGTCTTCTAGATTCAAACCCTAAATCTCATTCTTCAACCTTGAATTGATGGTTCTGGTTTGTGATTTTCAGATCTCTTCACCTTTGCACACCTCAATCGAAGCCCTGATTAGGGTTTGAGATGCTTCTTCTTTTGGTAGACTGCGATGGTGGGTGGCGAGAAAGAGAGAAAGAGTGTGAGAGTGAGGGTGGCCGGTGGTGGAGGCAAGTGACGGGCGGTGGAGTAGTGACCGGCGGTGGAGCAGTAGCCGGTGGTGGGAGGCTTGCTGATGGTGGTTTGAGATGCTAGGTTGTGTGTGTATACATGTATAATTTTTTATAAAAAAATACCCCTATTAGTTTGAATAATTTACATTTGTAGTCCTCATATATAAAAAGACCAAAATACCCTGATTTTAACAGAATCATTTAACGGAGTTAGTGCCTTGAAGTTAAACCGAGACAAATTGCAACCACAAGGAGCAAAATCGCGATTTTGAAACGTTTGGATGAAAACCGTTATTTGGACCAAACCGCAGGAAGCAAAAGCGAAGTTTACTCAATAATTTAAGTTAAACAAGGTTGTTAGAACGTATAAAAAGTAAATACTAGTTACAATCAATTATGATTGTATTCAATTTTTAAATTTGTCATACACTAAACTTTTATTATACCATCTTAAAATTCTATGTGTTACACGAGTTACATCAAACAATCATTGTGACAAAAAATTTTCATATACATAACTAAATAACGCATGAATGAAGATGGTCATTTACCATCATTCTAGTTTCCGGTAAAAAGACAAATTATATATCTCATGATTTTTTTGTTTTTCAGGGGCATTCGTGCTCATAATTATGCCATAAAAGTGTCATGAGTTAGACAAAATTATCATTGACTGAAAAGAAAAAAAAAGATAGAATAAAATCTAAATACTACTATTTGTTTATTCAAACCATGTTTTCAAAACCGGACCGGAAAGCGAACCGGACGGCCTAGAGATTCACTGGTCGGACCGGTCGGACCGGTCGGACGGATTACGAACCGGATGACGTCATAAATATTTAAAAAATATAAAAAATTCTAAATATTTATAAACTACAAACACTATCATTCAAGTAAATATATCCAAATTAACACAAATATCCATATACATACCAAAATTAACAATTTTAAACAATATATCATGTTTAAACGGTGTTCCTAATCCAAACAACATCCAAAATACATACCATTCAAGTAATATAGTCCAATTAATGAACCGGGGTTTTTAATTCATATCAATAATATTTTCTATTAAAATTAAAAAAAAAAATACCAAAAACGGTTCAAACCGGTTCACCGGTTCCGGTCGGACCGGTCGACCCGCGCGAACCGGCGGTTAACCGGAAAACGGTCCAAAAGCACCGAACCGAACCGGCTCCGGCACCGGTTCCCGGTCGAACCGGTCGGACCGGCCGGTCGGTCCGGTTTCGAAATCATTGTTCCAAACCATATTTACTTTATTTTGTTTAAGAGTGAGCTCGTCATCCTTGTGAAACGACACTACAAAGGCAAAAGCAACAATATTTATTATTTATTTTTTATTTTTATACGTAAACTCAGATATATCTAATCTATCTTAATTCTACTTTCAGTGATTAGCATAAGATTTTAAATCTAACCTTTAAGAAGATGACAATATTTAACACATCTTGATAGAATCAGGCCAGCTAAATGTCCTTTGGTAGACGCAAACATTAATTAATTATTACATTTAAATTTAGGTGCATTTACATATTTCCCCCTCCCAAAATTATCAATTACATATTTACCGAAGTCAAAAAATCAATTACATATTCCCCTTGTTAAAACATATTATATATATACTCATTTTATTAAAATAATTTATTAAATTATATTTTTACTCGTATCTTCATAAAAGTGTTTTTACATATTTCATTCCCTAAGATTATCAATAACATATTTCATCAAGTTTGAATCTCAATATAAAATAAAAACAACAAAATTACTTCGTTTAAATTTTATTTCAAAACAATAATAATCGATAAGTAAAATTATATCTTCATATACAAAATATAACTATTAAAAGTTTTAAATAATTATAATAATATAAACATCATATGTAAAAATTCAGTTAGTAAAAACAAGATAAATTAGTTATTTATAGGTTAATTTTAATAAAATAGATAAATATTTAATATATATGTTTTAGGAATGAGAAATATGTAATTGATTTTTTACCTTTAGATATTACATAATCTGTGATGTCAAGTTTCTTAAATTTACTTTGGGTCCTAATGGGGACACCGCTGGCGTTTTTGGTGGTAGGCGGTTCAAACGGTCACGGTTAGGTATTAGCGGTCATATTTTGGCACCTAACCGTGACCGCAAGGGCTTGCTGTCACGGTTTATGGTTGTAGTACCCGTGAACTCGTGACAACAAAACGACAAATGGGTTGATAAAGTTGAAAACCGGTTACCAAACCGTCACTGTTTGGCCTAACCATGACCTCTAGGTACGAGGTCTCAGTTTAAGGTACGGTGTTGACGTATGATTTGACAAAGGGCCGGGATTCGAGCCACAAACCGTCACGTGGAGGCCAAACCGTGACGGTTTGTGCACCAGATTTCACCTTAAATACCTTTGAACTTTCAACAATCGACATCTCATCCAACACTCGAAATTTTTTCATTTGAGCTTTCATTCATCCAACACTCGAGATTTTTCAGCCTTCGCATTCCAAAAACACGTTAATTCGAAAACAATGTCGGGTTCGGGAGATCATTATCAAAAGCCGAAGCTTCCAGATTTGAATGAGGTGACACATATCGAAGATTCGAACCAGGTTGAACTAGTATATGTTTATTATAACTTATTATTTGAAATATCTAACCATTATCTTTTTTAGAAATATTACGTATACGGGAGTCACTCCGTGGGGGAGGAGGAAACCAACCTGTCGAACACATTTGCTCAAGAGGCGTACAACTCTTTATTTGGACCGACAGGTTACGGTGAAGGGTACAAATATCCCCCTTGCAATTCTTACGGGCATGCCCCGACAAGTACCACTCACAGACAGAGCTGGATTACGGACATCCCCGTACCAGTCAGACTAGAAATTACACATGTGTCAGATACTTTTAATGAAATGACACAGATGAGAGTGACGGTTCGGTTCACCTTAAAGAAAACCATGGGGACACCGCGGAGCATGATGGGGATGAGGATCGGATAAGAAAGGCTACTGTTCTTATAAAACCGATAAAGTACGAAGAGTTTTTATTCTTTTGTTTATTTTATTTTTTTTATTTGTTTTATATATTGTTTTTTATGTCTAGCTTTATCATCTTTTCAGTATTTTGATTCTCGTGAGGACTTGGAGAAGTGGGCTAAATGAGAGGATGCGAGCATGGGTGCGTCATTATGGGGGTCGGTCACGAAAAAAAGGATGTGAAACTATTATGCAATCGTAGTGGTGAACCTAAATTCACTGGCACAAGTAGACGTACTGGGAGCATAAAGAAAGGATGTCCCTTTAAACTCGTAGGGAAGTGCGTAGGAAAGAGTGACAGTGGATGTTAGAGGTGCGAAACGAGACACACAAACCACGATCCTGTTGTGTACGAGGAGGGCCACGCGCATCTTAGGAAGATGACAGCCGAAGAAATTGAACTTATCGAGAAGTTACACAGGCAACACGTGCGGCCACGACATATCCATTCAGCCGTAAGGGAGCACTTTCCCCAAAGCGTCTGTGTTGTTCAAGACATATACAATCTGACGTCGAAGTTTAGGGCTGAGGAGGGAGAAAAGGCATCACACCAATGCAGGAACTTGAAAACCTGCTACAATCTAAAGAGTTTGTGTATGAAACACAAACGAATGCAACTACTAAGGCCGTGGAAGATGTTTTCTTTTGTCATCCTACTTCGTATAAAATGTGGCGCGCATTCCCGCACGTGATGTTGATAGACACGACGTACAAGACAACATGTACAACATTCCGTTTGTTCAGGTTATTGACGTTACGTCGACGTCGAAGTCGTTTTGTATCGCGCATGCATTTATATCGAGGGAACGGCAAGACAACTTCACATGGGTACTGGAGCAGATCAGAGATATGCTCGATGGGTGTGTGGAGCCCCGCTTTATTGTCACAGACAGGGACCTGGCCCTGATGATGGCCGTGTGACACAGTGTTCCCGAGTGCTACTAAAAACCTATGCAGGTGGCACGTTCGAGAGAATATCAAAAGACGGTGGAATATCCTTTTCAAAACCTACATGTGGAAGGATTTTTCATACTGGTAGAAGACCTGGTGTTCGTCTCCACAAAGGCAATGTACGATTACAATTGCAGGAAGATGGAAGAAAAGAAAAGTTTAAATGAAGATGGTAAACGTGGTAAGAATTCATAGTTATTTTTACTCTAATAATTTATTTGTTCATTTTATAAAATTTGTTATTTCTTTCAGAGGTAGGGAATATATTGGAATAATTGGTTGTGTCGTATAAAGAGAAATTGTTACTTGTTGGATGTACGACCGCCTTAACTTTGGTGAATTTATAACTAATCGGGTTGAGGGCCAACATGCCAACTTCAAGAGTTACCTCACAGGGACCAACAATACGTTGTAACACACTTGTCGGATATGTTTGTGACCTCGTGCGTGGCCCATAGAGATTGAAATTTGTAAAACATTCGAGGTGTCCCGTGTGAAAATAAAAAAGACCATCGACTGCCATGTTTTCAAATTACATTATAAAGTATCCATTTTTTTGCCTTAGCCTCCTTGAATCAGAGTTGACAAAAATGGAAATGATTCAGGAGTCTGGGGGTTCATGTGGACACCAGTTGTTCACGTCCATGGGCTTGCCATGTGCTTGTCGTTTGGAGATATACATCCGAGAAGGTTATATTTTCTTAATATATTTTTTTACTGTTGTCACACGATTGCATATTTTTCACTAATAATTTAACCTTTAAATCCAGTCACAAGTATTCCACTCGATGCGGTAGATCTATACTGGAGGAAGCTTGATTTTGAGCCAGCGTACGTCGCGCCGCCTGAACCCGACTACGATGTGAAATTTGATGACTTGAACAAAAAGGTATGTCGTCTCCCAATCCTCAAGTAAAGAAAAATTGTTTAACAAAGTATTTGACTCTTTGTTTAAGAGTAAGTGAAACTTAAAGAACCTGAGGTGCGTCATGACCGACTGGTCGTCCAAATATAAGGAGCAACAAAGAAGAGCGGACCCCAATACATCACAGTATGAGGCTGCTAGACACAGCTCCTATACTTCGTCATAACAAACTATGCCTGACTCGGCGAGGCATAGCTCATATACCCCTCAGTTTAAAATGCCAACAACCGTTCTAATCAGGCAAAGGCTGCTTCAAATGTACTGATTACGGGAGCTGCCCTAGGGTTTCTTAATATTGAAACCAAAGGACGTGATAAAAGTTATGAAGTTTAAGGATCAGCTGCCCCAATGGATTCACCGGTACGTTTCGACTATAAAAGATGTGCGGCATGATGGTAACTGTGGTTTTCGGGCGATCGCGGGTGGCTTAGGGAAAAAGCAAAATGAATGAGAATGGGTTAGGCGTAAAATGTTGTCGGAGATGGATAGAAACATGTGGTATTGGCGGAGCAATTTGAACCGCGAGATGCCTGGCTATTATGATTCTGTTCGTAATAGCTTAAATTGGTTTGGCACGACTAACCCACACCCGATACCCATTGGCTAACTTTTTGGCCCATGGACTCGTAATTGCAGAAACATTCACCTGTATTGTGCATCTTATTCTTCATTGGCATCCAGACATGGTTCCGTTGAGAACACCTCAGAGCCATCATTCAACTATCCAGTTGTTGCACTTGCTCATATAATAAGATCACTTTCTTTGCATACAATTAGAAGGGGATTACCCAATGACAGTGTGAGCTATCAATGGCCGAGATATGCATATCAGCAAGCAATAGAATGGCAAAATATGTATGAGGATCGCCTAAATAATTACGTTAGAATAACGGATCGTCATAGAGGCACCAATGCCCCTGTAAGTTATCATTCTTGATACTTTATCATATTAATGAAGATCACTTTATTGATGATGATGATGAGATGATGATGATGATAAAATAATAATAATAATAATAGTAATATTAATAATATTAGTAATAATAATAATAATATTAATAATAATAATAAATAGTACTAATAATAATAATAATAATAATAATATTAGTAATAATAATAATAATAATAATAATAATATAATAGTAATAATAATAGTAATAATAAAAAACACTAAATCAAATAGGAGGATAAAAGTCACGGTTTGACCAAACCGTGACGTTAGGGTTTGTCAAGGGTCACGGTTAGGTCTAAACGTGACCGTTTTCGGGCGCATGGCCACTGTTCGAGCGCATGGCCCTTGTTTGGGCGCACGACACTTGTTCGGGTGCATGGCCACTGTTGGGCGCATGGCGATATATTACTCAGAAAAAATTTTAAAAAATCAGGCAAAAGGTCACGGGTAGGGCAAACCGTGACATTTGCCTAATTTTTTAAAATTTTTCTAAGTAAAAAATTTTATAAAAAACACCTTAATAACCGGTGTTAGTGGATTTCGAACCCACACCACTCCCCTATTGCCCTACCGTCTTAACCGGTCGGGACGGGAGTGGTTCGCTGAAAGGTATAGAAAACAAATTCTTTTAAACTAAGCTGGACCGAAAGGTCACGGTTTGGGTAAACCGTGACCCCTTGTTCACATGTGGCGTTATGGAATGAAGCTGTCACAGTTTGTTGACAAAGTGTCACGTGGGACCTAAACCGTCACACCTTGGTTGTATAAGAGGTCACGGTTTGGTCTAACCGGACCTTTTGGGGTTCTCTAAACCCACACATTAACCGTTTATGATCATTTACGTACATCAAATCCGATATTTTTTCATGAACATGCACACACATAAACATATATACAATAAGAACAAATACACTTCGTAAACATACATACAAACATGCGTACGTGAACAAACCGTGACGTTTTAATGATAACCTAAACAATATATCGGGAACATATCAAACATATAACCACCTTATATTTTGTATGTATGTAGGTATGATGTATGTATGTATGTAGTATGTATGTAGTAGTATGTATGATGTATGTATGTATGTACGTATGTAGGTACGTACGTATGTACGTACGTACGTATGTACGTAAGTACGTATGTATGTACGTACGTATGTATGTACGTACGTAGGTATGTACGTACGTAGGTATGTACGTACGTAGGTATGTACGTACGTATGAAGTACGTATGTACGTACGTATGTATGTATGTATGTATGTATGATGTATGTATGTATGTACGTACGTATGTCTGTACGTACGTATTATGTACGTACGTATGTATGTACGTACGTAGGTATGTACGTACGTATGAAGTACGTATGTACGTACGTATGTATGTATGTATGTATGTATGAATGTATGTATGTTGTATGTATGTATGTATGTATGTATGTATGTATGTATGTATGTATGTATTGTATGTATATGTATGTATGTATGTATGTATGTATGTATGTATGTATGTATGTATGTATGTATGTATGTATGTATGTATGTATGTATGTATGTAGGTATGTATGTGTGTATGTATGTGTGTATGTATGTGTGTATGTATGTGTGTATGTATGTGTGTATGTATGTGTGTATGTATGTGTGTATGTTGTGTGTATGTATGTGTGTATGTATGTGTGTATGTATGTTGTATGTATGTGTGTATGTATGTTGTATGTATGTATGTGTGTGTATGTATGTGTGTATGTATGTGTGTATGTATGTGTGTATGTAGTGTGTATGTATGTGTGTATGTATGTGTAGTATGTGTGTGTATGTATGTGTGTATGTATGTGTGTATGTATGTGTGTATGTATGGGTGTTTATTGTGTGTATGTGTATGTAGTATGTATGTATGTATGTATGTATTATGTATGTATGTTGTATGTATGTATGTATGTATGTTGTATGTATGTATGTATGTATGTATGTATATGTATGTATTATGTATGTATGTATGTATGTAGTAAGGCCCCGTTTCCGGACGCTCACAGTTGGTCATCCACAGCATAAAACATTACATATCATAGATCTAGCAGGCGAGTTTATTTAACAAAACCATTCATTCATTATAAACACTGTTGTTAAGCAATACATTGTAGTTCATGGGTTACAAATGATTAGTTAATGAATTACAAAACAACAGTATTATCAAAACATAAATGGGTGTTCAATCTTGCCCTGCCGAGTAGCCATCCCCATGTGCCATCCTCAGCAACGAATTACCTGCCAACTGGAAAATACATAAAAGTCAGCGTTGCTGAGTGAGTTCTAGTTTTATAATTAAAATACTTTACTTTTTATTCAAACCGTTCCTCATTTTCATATGTGATCACACATCGTACGTACATTTAGGTAACATTATTATTATCTTCATCATCGTTCAATTTTGTACTTTTACCATTCTTTTTCCGGTATTTTGCAACACAGAATTGCTCACCCATTAGCAATCTCATGGATTGCAAAACTGTTGGTCTTTTGCAACACAGAGTTGCTCACCCATTAGCAATCTCAAAGATTGCAAAACTGTGGTCTTTTGCAACACAGAGTTGCTCATACATTGCCAATCTCAAAGATGACCCTGTGTGCATCCTTCGGGGTAGCGAACCTGCATCACAGTTGAGCTAACATCTGCCAGGGGTGTGCACCTCCATACATTTGCTTGCAAGACTTATGTTCATTCTTTACGTTCCACTTTTCTTTATCATTAATCTTTCACTTTATTAATGATAATAATTCCTGTCTTGACCACGATCATACCACGTAGAGTCATACAATATTATTATTAATAAGTAGTAATAATAATCATAATAATATTAATAACCCTAATCATAATATTAATTATAATATTAGAATGAAAGGTTATAATGACATTCAAACATAATCATATGCATTTAATAATCCATAGTCAATAATTATTCAAAACCCTAAATGCACAGATTACCACGAAAATTCTGCATTTAATCCTAAGTGTAAAATTTCTAGGCGCATGAGCACTATGCAGGCGCATGGGGACTGTTAGGCGCACCAACACTTAGGCGCATGAGCCTTCTGGGCGCCCGGGCACTGTTGGGCGCATGGGGTTTCAGGCGCATGGACACTTAGTCATTTTTCACTGATTCTAGGCGCATGGCACTGTTCAGGCGCATCATCTCATACTTAGAATTTCTAAGGCATTTCTAGGCGCATGAGGTACTGTTCATACGCTCATCTCATACTTAGATTTCTAAGTCTAAATTTCAGGCGCATGGGGACTGTTTGGGCGCATGACCCTACTTAAATCTTTTCTAAGGCATAATTTTAGGCGCATGGGCCCTGTTTGGGCGCATGAACACTCACTTCAAATTCTAAAGCATTGTTTAGGCGCATGAGCCTCAATGGGCGCATTATCAGCCTGTTTAACATATTCCTAAGTCTATTTCAGACCCAAACATCATATTGCCTTGTTCTAAGCATATACATACTATACTAAGCATGAACATAACATGAAGCATCCATAACCTCATCATATACATACATAGCCACATACGGGATCATACTTTCATTCTCTTTAAAAACATTTTACATGTATTTCCAGCCCCAAAATCATTTAAAACATGTAAGAAGGGGAGCCTAGAACTCACCTTGGTTTGTTCAGGTTTTATACTCCTCCTTGAACTTCCTGAGCGTTTCTAACACCTAAAACACACTAAAACATACAACCCGAACATGCAATAACACATATGAGCACATAACCGAGGCTAGATCGACCAAAACAACTTAAAACACATAATCTTACCTTAAATCCGAATCCCGCTTGAAGTTTCTTCCTAAATCCGAGCTTTTCTTCTTTCTCTCTCTAAAAATATCGAACAAGGTGAAGGGTGTAGACAACATGAGCGGCCATGCCACCTTTTGTGCAAAATAAATGTAAATTTGTACTTTTGACACTTTTTACCCCTCCAATTCGTATTGACTTGCATTTCCTTCTTTTTCTTTCTCTTTTATTCTTTTATTTCTTTAAAAGAATACGGGTGTTATAAGTCCACCCCCTTATATAGGTTTCATCCCCGAAACCTGTTATTCCTCAAACAGATGAGGATAATGTTGCTCATCTCCTCCTTAGTTTCCCATGTGGATTCGGATCCCTTCCTGTGCTTCTACTGTACACGCACCAGAGGAACCACTTTATTTCTCAGCCTCTTCTCTTTACGATCGATGATTGCCACTGGTTGCTCCACGTAATTGAGCCTTTCGTCTACTTCAATATCCTCCAGTGGAACAATCATATCTTCATCAGCTAAACACTTTCTCAGATGAGATACATGGAATGTGGGATGAATTCCCTTAACTCATCTGGCAATTCAAGTCGATAGGCTACCTCTCCTACTCGTGCAATGATTCGAAAAGGTCCTATGTATCTCTGGCTTAGCTTTCCTCTCCTCGTTTCCGGAACCGGATAATGCCTTTCCAAGGTGAGACCTTCAACATGACTCGGTCGCCAACCTTGAACTCTATTGGTCTTTGTCTTTTGTCAGCATACAACTTTTGTCTAACTTCTTAGTCGTTGCTTCAACTACCTCGACACCTCCAAGTTCTTTCTGCCCAATGTCTCCCCAACATACGGGCGTCCTACATTTCCTACCGTATAGCATCTCGTACGGTGGCATGCTAATACTGGCATGATAACTGTTGTTATACGAGAATTCTGCTAACGGTAAGTGATCATCCCAACTTCCTCCAAAATCGATAACGCACGCTCGAAGCATGTCCTCGAGTGTTTGGATCGTCCTCTCAGACTGACCGTCCATCTGAGGGTGATATGTTGTACTAAGTGTAGCCTCGTCCCGTTGCATCGTGAAATCTCTTCCAAAACTTGGAGGTAAACCGGTGTCGTGATTAGAACACAATGGACACCGGCACACCATAACAAGCTACTATTTCCTTGATGAACAGATCCGCTAATCTTTTGGATGAGTATGTTTCGCGGATAGGTAGGAAGTGGGCACTCTTTGTTAGTCGGTCGACAATCACCCAAATAGTATCGCATCCCCTCGACGTGCGAGGTAGCTTAGCAATGAAGTCCATGGTGATATGCTCCCACTTCCATTCGCGTATATCCAATGGTTGGATCTTCCCGTATGGTTTCTGGTATTCCGCCTTCACTTGTAAACAGTAAGGCACTACTAACATACTCCACCACATCGCGTTTCATGCCCGCCACCAATAATCTTGCTTAATGTCGTGATACATTTTAGTCGCATCGGGGTGAATGGAGTATCGAGTCTTTTAGGCCTCGTCCCTAATCTTTCCACGTAGATCCCCGTATTGAGGAATCCACATTCGTCCGAATCGGGTCTTAACACCAAGAGTGTTCTCGCCCAATTCCGTAACTAGACCCCTCATCCTTTCAGAGTTAAGACGATCTTCTTTCAAGCCTCGTCTTGGAACTCTTTAACCTGTGTCATCACGTCGGAGGTCATAATTAGCTGATAAGCCTTTACCCGAATCGGCTCGGGCCTTTCCTTTCGGCTAAGGGCGTCTGCCACTACGTTGGCTTTGCCCGAATGGTAATGGATTTTGCAATCATAATCCTTTATGAGCTTCAACCATCGCCTTTGCCTCATGTTTAGGTCTTGCTGCTCGAAGAAGTACTTCAAGCTTTTATGGTCTGTGAAGATTGTGCACTTCGTCCCGTATAGATAGTGCCGCCAAATCTTCAACGCGAAAACCACCGCAGCTAGTTCTAGGTCATGCGTGGGATAGTTGACTTCGTGGGTCTTCAGTTGTCGAGATGATAAGCTATTACCCTTCCACGTTGCATCAACACGCAACCTAGTCCAGAATAAGATGCATCTAAATATACCATTAAGTCTTCATTTCCCTCGGGTATGTCAAGACAGGAGCTTGTGTTAGTCTCGTCTTCAACTCCTCAAAGGTATTCTCCTGTTCTCGACCCCACACGAACTTTACGTCCTTGCGAGTCAATTTAGTCAAAGGTGAGGCTATCTTGGAGAAGTCTTGATAAATCTCCTGTAGTAGCCCGCCAATCCCAAGAAGCTACGAATTTCAGACGGCGTTTTAGGAGACTTCCATTGCATCACGACCTCCACCTTTGCTGGGTCCCCCATAATTCCCTCTGCATTTACCACATGACCCAGAAATTGCACCTCGCGTAACCAAAAAGCACACTTGGAGAACTTAGTATACAGTTTCTCCTTCCTCAAGGTCTCCAACACTTCCCCGATATGACCGCATGCTCTCTTCGCTCCTTGAATAAATCAGGATATCATCGATAAACGTGATCACTGATTTATCCAACATCGGCCGGCACACCCGATTCATTAAATCCATAAAGCAGCTGGCGCGTTGGTTAAACCAAAGGACATAACGAGAAACTCGTAGTGTCCATACGTGTACGAAAAGCTGTTTTAGGAATGTCTTGCTCCTTTACTTTTAATTGATGGTAGCTAGATCGAAGATCTATCCTCGAGAACCAACTGGCATCTTGGAGCTGATCGAACAGGTCGTCGATCCTCGGTAGCGGATACCGATTCTTTATCGTTAACTTATTCAACTCACGGTAGTCGATACACATTCTCATACTACCGTCCTTCTTCTTCACGAATAAGACCGGAGCACCCCAAGGAGAGATACTCAGCCTGATAAAACCCTTATCGAGCAAATCTTGCAGTTGCTCCATCAACTCCTTCATCTCCGTAGGAGCTAATCGATACGGTACCTTGGTGACGGGTTGGGCACCGGGTATCAAGTAAATTTGAAATTCGATTTCGCGATCCGGTGGCACTGTTGGATCATGATAAGCAGGTGCAACCAAATTCACTTCATAGTCACTTTTGGTACTACATCAAAGGGCTTCCGAAGTCAAGCAAGAGATCTTCCGAGAGTCTAAGGAACAACAGCTGAAGATATCTTCTGAAGGCAAAAGCTGAAGTCAACTGCTGATGACAACAACTGAAGCCAACAGCTGAAGATATCTTCCGAAGACAGAGTCTGATGAAAGAGCCGAAGACAAAGTCTGAAAGCTTCCGAAGACAAAGTCTGATGAAAGAGCTGAAGACAAAGTCTGAAAGCTTCCGAAGACAGAGTCTGATGAAAGAGCCGAAGACAAAGTCTGAAAGCTTCCGAAGACAAAGTCTGATGAAAGAGCTGAAGACAAGTCTGCTTCCGAAGACAAAGAAGACTCCAAGCTTCGGAAGAAGCAGTCTTCCGAAGTGTAAGTGCCTTCGGAAAGAAGTTATACTTCTGAAGCACTTATCCTTCGGAAGACAATGCTAAGTCCAGCAGATAAAAGTATGGTCCTTGTCAGTCCGCATGCGGACCTCTGACACAGCATGGGTTTTTTCCTCGAAGCCATATTGTTGACCATACTTTATTCTACTGCACACCTTTTGATGATGGTACATGTTACCAACTTTAGTTGGCAGCATGGGTAAGTCAGGGACATGTCCTGACTACCCACTCTCAGGCATGCAAAATGTCTGAAAGACCTCACCTAGAGTCTTGTAGTATAGATGTAAGGTTAGAGGTGTCCAGCTGGAATCAAAGTATTCCCGGCTGTAGGTAGTATTATATATATCTTCTCCCTGTAACTCTTTAGATAAGCGATTTGAGTCCAAGCGTCTTGTAATCCTTTGAGTTGAGAAGCAATATATAAAAGTACCTTGAAAATCATTGCAGGATCGATTTCGGGTGGTTTTTCTCTCAACTCACTGTGAATCAACACTCGGCAAGCAGTCTTTAGGAAGAGTTGATCACAATATAACAAGTAACAAGCAGTAAGAAAATTAACACAGCAAGTAATTTTCAAGGTACTTTTATATATTGCTTCTCAACTCAAAGGATTACAAGACGCTTGGACTCAAATCGCTTATCTAAAGAGTTACAGGGAGAAGATATATATAATACTACCTACAGCCGGGAATACTTTGATTCCAGCTGGACACCTCTAACCTTACATCTATACTACAAGACTCTAGGTGAGGGTCTTTCAGACATTTTGCATGCCTGAGAGTGGGTAGTCAGGACATGTCCCTGACTTACCCATGCTACCAACTAAGGTTGGTAACGTGTACTATCATCAAAAGGTGAGCAGTAGAATAAAGTATGGTCAACAGCATGGTCCTTTAGGAAGAACCCATGCTGTGTCACCCATGCGGTGTCAGAGGTCTGCATGCGGACTGACAGGACCATACCTTTATCTGCTGGACATAGCATTGTCTTCCGAATGATAAAGTGCTTCAGAAGTATAACTTCTTTCCGAAGGCACTTACACTTCGGAAGACTGCTTCTTCCGAAGCTTGGAGTCTTCTTTGTCTTCGGAAGCAGACTTTGTCTTCAGCTCTTTCATCAGACTTTGTCTTCGGAAGCTTTCAGACTTTGTCTTCGGCTCTTTCATCAGACTCTGTCTTCGGAAGCTCTCAGACTTTGTCTTCAGCTCTTTCATCAGACTTTGTCTTCGGAAGATATCTTCAGCTGTTGGCTTCAGTTGTTGTCATCAGCAGTTGACTTCAGCTTTTGCCTTCAGAAGATATCTTCAGCTGTTGTTCCTTAGACTCTCGGAAGATCTCTTGCTTGACTTCGGAAGCCCTTTGATGTAGTACCAAAAGTGACTATGAAGTGAATTTGGTTGCACCAGCCTTATCATGATCCAACAAACTCCCCCTAGGCTGATGCTACCAAAACTTCACTTCCCTCTTCTTCTCAAAGTTCTCAGCACCAAGGAAAGCAGGTGTTTATCAGTATCTTCATTCTTTCCTGCTGTGATGCTGAGAATCTTGTACAAATCCTTGGTAGACAGCACCTCGACCCTGTCACCTTGGATTTTGTGTACCCTCTGTTGTGGCCCTCTGAAAAGAGTTAGTTGATGGGAAGTATAGTCATATTCCCATCGAACTATTGGTTCCAATTCAGGACCTTCCACCATCTGTAGAAAGGCTGTGCCTTTGGTGGTTGATCTTTCCTTGTCTTCCACTCTTTTCAGCTTCAACTCTTCTTCAATCTTGGCTCTTCGACTTCGTTCAGCCAAGTGGAGACTGCTGATGTAATTTCTTATATGTGCAGCAGTCTCAGAGTTGGAGGGATTGGAGAATGGCTTCTCTGCAAGCTCGGCAAGATCAAATCTGCTGAGATGCAGTAAAGAGGTGGCATTAAGCCTGTTGGTTTCGCCATTCTCTCTTTCCACAACAAAGTTGTGAGAAGGTTCATCGAACCTCCACTGGATTATAGCATTTCTAGGCCCAGGAGATTGACCAGAAATCCTGTCCTCTTTCCTGGTATCCAGTAGAGTCACCAGCCTTCTTCTTAGTCTCTTCTCCTCAGCATTGAGGGTATCAGAGTTGAGACCAAGAAGTCTTGCAGCCTGGCCCAAGGTTTCTCTAGGCAATTCAAGAATTGGCCTAGGGTGAGGGAGCTTGAAGAGTTGTCAACATAGGTGATGTTGATAACCTCTCCCTCATAGGAGATACTGCTCAAAGTAGTGCAATTGATGAGCTTTGTCTTGAACTCCTTAATTTCCTCAAAGGAGAAATGTTTAGGAGGCTGAGAGGATGGTCTTGGTTGTTGTTGGGTAGGCTTAGGTTTAGTGGTTTTGGGTTGAGTCTTGGGTTTTAGGATGGGTAGTTTGGGTGGTTGAGGTGATGTGGTAGGTTTGGGTAGAGTTATGGGTTGAGGGGTGAAGGTTTCATCAGTGGGTTCAGGTTTGATGGAAAAAGGGGTTGGTTCTGGTGTGGGTTGTGGCTGTGGTTGAGTGGCTGGGGTGAAAACCATTCCCTTCATCCTCCTGTACATTTCCTTCCTCTTCCCCAAACGGATGTCAGCTTTTATTTCACTGACTATCCGCTGGAGTGTCCTTTCGGACATAGGTCCCACCTGCCTACCAGAGAAGCCATGAGCCCGAAGGTAGTCCTTCATCCAGCTTTGTCCGTTGACTTCTTGGCAGCAGTGACCTCCTTCTCTTCCTCCCTCTTCCTCTTCACCTTCAGCTTCTCCCTAGCAGCCTTCTTCCTTTCCTTCTCCATTTGATCCTGCTCCTTGTTGTGGAGCAGCAGGATCATGTCATTGTCATGTGGAGACAGTTCAGGAAGACTGAAACCTCTTGAGAGCAGGAACTTGATCCTAGCCTCTCTCAGCTTCAGGGCTGCCTCCCTCTGCTCTTGTTCTTCCCTCTCCAAGGCCAACCTGGCTTCCCTTTCTTGTTGTAGCCTGGTTGACCTCTCCAAAGTCACCAACTCCTCTAATGATAGCAGGAGTATTTCCTCATTGACAGCTCCAAGACTGATGAGCTGGTCAATGAGTGCTGTTCTTCTCTTCAGGTTGATTTCTTCCTGATTGGCTGCAGCTGCCTTAGAGCTGGCAGCTAGCACCTTTTCAGTTGGAAACCTCCCTTTCTTTTTAGCCTTCTCAATCCTTTCCTCCTCCTGAAGCTCTTCCGCAGTCAGTTTTCTTTTGCCTTTATCTTTGATGGTGCTTGACTGTGGTGGTTCTTGAATGGAGGGTTGTGATTGAGATAGAAGTTCAGCTGGTGCTTGGATTGGAGGAGTTTCAGAGGTGTCCTCCCTGCCCACCTCAGATGCTATGTCAGCAATGACATCTGTGATGGTCAGCTCCTCGGACATTTGAAACAAGCCTTCCGCAGCTTCTATTTCGGCTTCGGAAGATTTTTCTTGTTCTTCCGAGGCTTTCATATAGGCTTCGAAAGCTTCAGCTTGAGCTTCAGAAGATGAGACTGCTGCAAATTCTGTCCCATCTGTTTCAGTTGCTGGGCCATCAGTCCCCATTTCCCCTTCGAAGCTAATCTCAGGTTCCATGAAGACCTTAGGTTGACCAACTTCTTCCACAGTGGTAGAAGGTGCAGTCAGTCTTTGAAGCTCCTCAGCCCCAAAGTAAGCAAATGTGGTGTCGGGGCTGGGCTGTTCTAGGGATGATCTCAATACAAACTGTGTGAACAGCCTGTAGAGATCTTGAAGCATCCTTGAGTCAATCTCCAGAAAGGGTTGAGATGACTCAGGTAGTGTGATTAGTTGTTGGGTGGAAATGAGTTGGGTCTGTGGTTCCATAGGTGTTTGTCTCTGAACTTTCTCCCCCTTTTTGGTAGCATCATCTTGAGAGCTAGATGAGCTAGAGGAAGAAGTCATTGAGACCTGAATTGGTACATGCCTAACAGACCTCTCCGTCTGTTTCTCAGCTAGTTGAGCCTTGAGAGAGTTAATCTCAAGTTGCTGAGTGGCAGTCCTTGATTCTAAGATCTGTTCTCTGTCATGTGCCTGGAGCATCCACTATCTACAATCCAGATATTGTTGTTCTTGTCAAATGGATGTCCCTGCACATAAAATGAGAAGGTTAGTTTTGTTTGGAAGCCCAATCCTTTCAGGTCTTGGGCTCTTCCAAAGATAGTGACATAATTGAACCAAAAGATATGCAATGGGGTTCAATAGAGGTCGTTGATGAAGAAGAGGTTTGGGCTGCAGCATCTTCCTTGATCTTCCAATCCATCCTTTGGTTGATCTTTGAAGATGAGCTTGTTGAAGCTTTTGCAGCATGGTCTTCTTCCGAAGCTTCTCTCTTTTCGGAAGAAGATTTCACCACCTTTTCTTCCGAAGTAGTCTTCTTCTGAGATGGTTTCAAGGGACCCTTCTTGTTCTTCCGAACCTTAGAAGGTTTGGCTTCCGAAGCCACTTTCCCTTCGGAAGAAGCAGTTTCTTCCGAAAGCAACTTGGCTTCAGAGACCAACTTTCCCTTTTTCATCATTTGGACCTTTTGAAGTGGTCCAACTGAGAAACCTTCTCTGACTACTTCTTTTCTAACATTATTTGCATAATGTGTGCTTGCTGGATTGTAGTAACAATCTTTAGCCATGTGGTTGTGCAAGCCACACATTATGCATGCAATGTTAGTCTTCTGGGAATTTGCAGGTTGCTGTTTCTTGGGCTTCTTCTCTTCATCAGCAACTTTCCCTTTCAACTTCTGATCCTTCAGTAGGACAGGAGTGCTGGTACTACACTCCTTTCCTGAATCAGGAGTACCTACCACTTGAAATCCGGCAGAAATGAAGACACCCTTTTGCTTAGGGCCAAACTTAAGCTTGGACTCTGCAACCTTCTTAGCAGTCCTTCTAGCAGCTTTAGCTCTGCTTCTTCTTGCCTTGGTGGTCAGGATTTGGTCATCACAGGTGGAGATGGGTGTATCCTCCTGTTTCTCCCCTGTGGAGGCCACTATTTTTGCTTCATCCTCTAGTTCCAATGGAGAAGGGTCAGCAGTTGGAACCTCTTGCTCTTCAGTACCACATCTAGGTAGTCTTATAGACTCATAAGAGTGTGGTGGAGCTATTTCACTGGTTCCCAACCCTTCTTTGTTTTGATAAAACATTTGGAATGAGAGGTTGATGCAAGAATAGTTTGGAAGCTTTGCTCAGCAATAGCTTGCTTCCTGGCCTGAGCCTCAGCTCTGACTAACTGGGCTTGAGCCTCAGAAAGTTTGGAGATCAGATCTTTGATTTGAGTCTTATAATTAGTCTTTTCATGTTTTAAAAGAGACACAGTTTTCTCTAACTCATCAATTTTCTTTTGATAGTCAGATTCAGCTCTTTTAAAGTCAGATTTTAGCACATTTAAAGACTCAACTTCAGATCTGATTTCCGAAATGTAATCCTTATAAAGTTTAACTTTAGCAATACAGGCAGCAGTACAAAGATGTTCATATACCTGATCATCATCTGTTCCGGCCATGAGTGCTTGAGCGGGAGTCACATCCTGTACCATGAAGCTCCAGTCAACTTCATGAGCAACAGCAGCTGTTTCAGTTGACTTTTCTTCATGCTTGGGGGCAGTGGGATGTGTGGAGGCCTGTGGGGTTCCCGGGTTGTTCTTGGGAGCCTTGCATTCCCTAGCAAAGTGACCAAGCTGGTTGCAGTTGTAGCACCTTGCTTTGCTCTTATCAAACCCAAACTTGCTGTTGACTGGGTTTTGAGGGAATTGCCTTCCAGTTCTCTTTAAGAACTTCTTCGCTCTGTAAGTTAAAAGAGCCATCTGCTGGACAATGTCCATGTACTCCACATCATCTGGACTGAAGCACTCAAGATCATCAAAGCAGTATTGAAAATCACCAGAGTGTCCACTTCCAGAGACAAAGGCACAACCTTCCTGAAAGGAGTTGTGTTGAACCTTTTGAGACTTTGGAGTCTCAGGTAGAGTAATGAAGGGTCCAGTATGTGAGTTGTCAGGGTAGCATAGCAAGGGATGCTGTGATTCTATGCTTTCCCTTTCAACCACATGAAGGGCTGAACTCAGTTGGTTATTGGAGTGATCAGAGGAGTTCTGCATGTTCATCTCCATCTGAAATGCACTTAGGATACCATACAACTCTGTAAGAGAAAGAGTCTTAAGGTCCGAAGTTCTCTTGATGACAACACAGTAGTGAGTCCATAGTTTAGGAAGAGAAGACATGAACTTCCTAACTATGTCTCGGTTCTCAAGAGCTACTCCAATATCCGCCAGAGTATCTACTAGCTCAACATACCTGAAGTATTGTTGAGTCAAGGTCTCACCAGCCTTGAAAGTAAAGTTCTCAAACTTCTGCTTCAAGAGATCTTTCTTGTTCTCTTGAGTTTCCTTGGATCCCTCATACATCAGCTTCAAAGCTTCCCATAAATCTTTAGCAGTCTTGCACTTCTTGAAGCGTCTGTAGACGGAGTTGGGGAGAGCAGTTTGGAGACAAGTCATAGCCCTTTGATCTAGCTCTATTCTCTTCCTATCTTCCTCTGAGTAATCGTCAACATCTTTTGGAATGATGCGATTACCAGTGGCAGATGTAGTGCTTGGTATGAAAGGACCATTGACAATGGAGTCCCACATCCTTGAATCTTGACACTTGATGAAGCCTTCCATCCTGATACACCATGTGTCAAAGTCTTCAGGGGTGATCATGGGGGACTTGGTCAAGGTACCAGTTTCCATATCAGCCTTGGAGAGAGCAACCATTTGAGTGAGTGGATTGTAGTGAGGAGTGAAAAACAGGTTGATTAGGATGGTAAGATCTCACAATCAAGAGCCTGGTGCTCTGATACCAATTGCAGGATCGATTTCGGGTGGTTTTTTCTCAACTCACTGTGAATCAACACTCGGCAAGCAGTCTTTAGGAAGAGTTGATCATAATATAACAAGTAACAAGCAGTAAGAAAATTAACACAGCAAGTAATTTTCAAGGTACTTTTATATATTGCTTCTCAACTCAAAGGATTACAAGACGCTTGGACTCAAATCGCTTATCTAAAGAGTTACAGGGAGAAGATATATATAATACTACCTACAGCCAGGAATACTTTGATTCCAGCTGGACACCTCTAACCTTACATCTATACTACAAGACTCTAGGGCACCGGGTATCAAGTCAATTTGAAATTCGATTTCGCGATCCGGTGGCACACCTGATAGGTCTTCTGGAAACACATCGGGAAAGTCACACACCACCGGTACATCAGACAATTGGGGTGTTGACGTGTCCACATCCTTCACATAGGCCAAATAAGCACTACATCCACGTCTCATGCACTTTCCCGCCACCGCCATCGAAATCACATTTGGAATCGTCGTGACCCGATCACCGTATATCATCACCGTACTCCCGTCAAGCGCCGTTAGTGTAATCATCTGACGGGTGGTTCAAGGAACAACCCTTTTATGATGTTAAAACGCGTGATATTCTCATATTTGGTCGTGTAATTATCTTGAATTAGATAACTACAGTTGCTTTTGTTTCAGCCACATTATGGAGCTTAATATGAAGAAAACGTAGCTTTGGACGGACCACGACGGGATGGAGCAAGAAAGGATGGGAAGAAGGAACAAAACAAGAAAGTGGGGGTCTACCGTAATTTACGGTAGCCACCGTAAATTACGGTGGCCCCCAAACACCCATAATTTCCACCGTAACACAGAAGATTTCAACCGTATCATCCTTGTGGCTACCGTAACTTACGGTGGCTACCGTAAGTTACGGTAGAGGTGACTTTCTGGCACAAGTGGACTCACATATTAAAATCACAAGTGGAGGTGCTTTTGAAGAGAATATGGAGATGTGACGATTTTTTGGCAGAATGTATGGAACTTTTGGCTGGCTTGCTTTGCTTTAAAACATTGAAAACAATTGATTGGAGAGTGAATTATCTTGGAACAAGAACATGGGTGTGAGGATAAAGATTCAAGTCATGCTTGGCTAAACTTGTGGTGATCATCCTAGATGTAAGGTTTGCTTTTGAAACACTATGTTTATGCTTGAATTTCTAGAATGATAACTTTGAATGTTTGTTTGAGTTATTATGGTGTTTGGATATTTGTTTGTAAGTTGTTGATTGTTGTTTGATGTTAACCCAAACCATACGTTCTTGGTGCCATGGGCAATCGAGATATCATGGGAGGGATTAAGGTTGGATAATTGTCAATTGATCATCGAGTAACAACCTCGCATTTTACAATCTGAGTACTTAGTTCTCTTTCATCACAAACGACTATTCAAGCACGAACCATGTCTATGTGGTTCTTTCTAGTAAGCATAAACATAAGTGTGGATTAAAACCTGAAATCTAGGGTGGTCACTTGTTCTTAATCTGTTACAAAAGTATGTTTTGATTTGCAATCTATTTAGTTACTATTAGTTCTTAAACCAAAACAATCCAATTCTTGATATTGAATTTTTGCATTTTAAGGCAATTGTAGTTAATTTACAAGACTATAAAATAAACACATATTCCACAAACTCCCTGTGTTTGATAACCCACTTACCGCTAGCTAATTAGTAGTATTTGGTTTTAAATTTGATTGAGACTTCGACCTCACGTCAAATTTTGGCGCAGTTGCCAGGGAGTTGCGCGCAACGTGTGTTTGCTTATTAGTTTTGTTTTGTTATTTCGGTGTTACGCTGGTTGTGTGTAGTGTGCAGGTTTTGATTTAGGTGTATGCATACCAGAAACTCGAGCTCATCATCACCATTAGTGTTTGATCCAGAAATTGAACGAGCTGCT
This sequence comes from Flaveria linearis, assembly GCA_024085815.1. Taxonomy (NCBI): domain Eukaryota; kingdom Viridiplantae; phylum Streptophyta; class Magnoliopsida; order Asterales; family Asteraceae; genus Flaveria; species Flaveria linearis. The sequence goes on along the minus strand of CM044016.1, from coordinate 40,163,599 downwards.
CGCAGGAACAGAGTCTTACATAGACAAAATAAATTCAGTGGTTCACCAATAGCACCTACATCACCCGTTATACCACAAAACACAATGGATCCTCCCTCATCACCTCCCACTACGGGTCAAACAACACCACCCAAACCTTTACCCACGTTTACATCAACATCGGAAACTGAACCAACCCATACCCCATTACCTACAAGTACCCAAACCGAACATTCTTTTAGCTTTGACCCATCGGCACCCATTCCGCCCTTTTCATATTTCTTCCCAACAACCGGTCAAGCATCATCGTCTAAACCAGTACCAACACCACAACCATATCAATCCAACCCATCCATATTTCATACTCCCTCTACCTCTCAAATGCAAACAGATACACAATACCAATAACCTCAAGTTGTACAAACATCGGGAGCAGGAGGAGTTGGTGTTGATGGTGGTTATGGTGATGCACTTAGGAGACATGAGGAAGAAGGGTATACGTACGAAGGAGATGCTGATCAAGGAAATTATGATTACAGTCAAGGACAAGATATGCAAGGATATGGGAGACCACAACCATAAGTTGTGCAGCAACAAATTATATCACCACAAATACAAACCCAAGTGAGGCCACATTATGGAACACAGTTTCAAGAGCAGATTCCACCACAACATGGGGGAGCAATCTTTCAACCACTGTTTCAGCAATTCGTGCCTCCAGGACCACAAGTTCAAAGACCAATGGGTCCTCAGCGACCAAGAGTTAGGTTGGGTGTTCCACGAAGGCATAATTGGGACGCTGCTAGAGGTATTGAGGCACACTTTCGTCCAATCATCATAAAAAATCCTTCACCAGTGGTCATTCCTCAAAACAATCAAGGGAGAACGTTTGAAGTCCGAACAAATTCACTTCAAAGTTTGCCAAAGTACAAAGGGTTAGCAACGGAAGAACCCTATTTTCATTTAGAAGCTTATGACTCAATTTGTAACACAATTGGTGGTCAAGAATTTTCTGCGGATGATGTCAAGTTGGTGTTATTTCAGTTTTCATTGGAGGATAAGGCAAAGAGGTGGTTCTACACGTTGCCATCTGCTTCAATTTACACATGGGCTGAGATGCAACAAAGGTTTTTAGAAGAGTTTTTCACAGCCCAAAAGACCAATGATGCTAGGAGAAGCTTGAGAAGCTTCCAACAACAATAAGGTGAAATGTTTCATGAGGCGTTTGAGCGGTTTAACATGATGATCAAGAATTGTCCTCATCATGGAATTGAGTTATGGGAGTTGTTGAACGCTTTTTACGAGGGGCTTCATTCTGAAGATGCCCGGGATTTAATGTCAATCACAAATGGTACATTTGGTACAAATTACGAGCAAGACGATTGGGCATTTTTGGAACAAATGGCGGTTACATCAAAGAGGAAGGCTTAATCATCAAGACGAGCACGACCGGTCATTACACGAGCTCCAGTTCATGCGGTGGATGATGGTAATGTACAAGCTACAAATCAAGTTTACAATGTTTATACAAATTGCAATGAGTTGGGGCATACTGTGGATTCTTGCACGGTAACTTTTGAACAAGTGGAGGAAGTGAATGCATTCAAGGTCAAGGGTTTGGTGGAAGAAATTACAACATGAATTCAAATACCTATCATCCCGGTTTGAGAAATCATCCCAAATTCAGTTATGGGAATCCGGCCAATCAATCCAATCCGAATTTTCAAGGAAACACCCAAGGTAACTATGTGCCTCACCAACAATTCAATAGTCAAGGCAATTACTGGGGTGGGAACAATCAAGGTTTCCAAAGGCAATCCCAACAATCGGGTAATGAGCAAGGTGGTTCAGCGGGTCATGTTACTTCAAGCGGGAATGAAGTTATGGATATTCTTATGATGATGCAACAGGAGATCCAAAAGAGAAATTAGTTGGATGATGCTCGGGACCAAAAAGATGAAATTCGTGACAAGGCCATTCAATCTTTGAGCATCCAAATGGGCCAACTCGTAACAGAAGTAGCAAACTTGAAGAAGAACAAAGGAAAGCTGCCAAGTGATACTGTGGTGAATCCTAATCACCAATCTAGTTCCAGGAGCTCAAAACAAGTACACATTAATGCTTTGGAATTCACATCTCAGGTAAGTGTTCCTTTGTTAGATAAATTACCCCTAAAACTCCCAGATCCAGGAGTGCCCTTGATTCCAATTCATATAGGAGACCTTAAAATTGACCTGGCACTTTTAGATCTAGGAGCATGTGTTAGCATCCTCCCCGGGCATTTATATGACAAATTTGATTTTGGTCCATTGAAATATGTTGATACCCTAATAATGATGGCTAACTAAACACCCATTAGGCCCAGGGGTATGCTAACAGATGTCATTGTAAAGGTGAGAGATTGCTACTACCCAGTGGATTTTCTGGTACTGGATTACACTTCTTCTATTGAGAATGCACCACATTCAGTCATCTTGGGTAGGTCGTTTCTAGATACTGCACAGGCAGTCCTAGATTGTGAGCTAGGAATGGTGAACATGAAGTTTGGTAAGAAGGTTTTGAACTTAAATATGTTTTCTATTGTTACTAACCCTTCCATCAAGGAAGCATGTTTTGTTGTTGACATGTTAAAGGAAGTAAAAGAGGTTGCAGCTAAAGAAAAGAAGAGAAAGAGAAAGAGAAGAGCGAAGAAAAAGAAGGTGGAGAAGACGGTTGAACAAACTGAGATGGATAGTGAAGGTAAGAAGACTGGATGCAACACACTTGTTGCACAAGTGTGGGGATGCGGGAAGGTGTGTCAAGTTTCCCGGCAAGAGTTGAAACATCCCACAAGGCCACCATAAGTCAAGCTATTCAGGTTGCATCTTCTCTTGTACAGTTTGTTTCTTGTTTTCTTTTGAGTAGTTCGGTTGGGTGGTAGGGTGGAGCTTATGATATGTTAATGTTTATGTGTCGGGGTTGAATTAAAGAGGTGTTAGTGTCATAAAAAAAAATATTTTCAACTTTTTGAGTCTTTTGTTTTGTTTATTTTGTTCCTTTCAAAACCATACATTGGGGACAATGTATCCCAAGTGTGGGGATGAGAGGAATTTTTGAAGTTTTTAAAAAATTCAAGCAAAACATTGTGAGAATTTGAACACCTTGGATTAACTCCGAATGATGCATCGGCAACCTTTAATCATTCTTATTCTTGGTGAGAGTTGAAGCCACACTTGTAGATAAATAACACATTTCTTTGTGAGAGTGGCAACAGGTGGGGGTGCATTAAAACTTGTGCTTGAATACGATACGAGACTTTAGTTGGATGTGAATGTGAAAGGAATAAGGGCATTTAAGTAGCCTCGTCTTTATGTGTGTGAGTGTGGGATTTGGGGGGTTGGTCATCATAAATTATATATATGAGCTTGGTTGTAAGAGGGGCGGGGGTTTGGATATTTAGTTGCCCAATTTTGTGCCTAAAAGCCTACAGTTTGTTACCCCTTACCTAGTTACTTTAAAATTTACCCAACTTGACCTGATCTTATAGTGTTAGTAGTTATTTAGTAGTTGTAATCATCTTCAATGCTATGTTGAATATTTGCGTGAAGATTTCGTGTTTGTTTTATTGTTATTAAAAAAAATATATATATAAAAAATTTTTTTGGAAAAAGCGATGAAAAAAAAGAGAAAAACTAAGAAAAAAAGAAAAAGAAAAAAAGGGGATTGAAGTTGAGTACCTTGTTCATAGTAGTAGGTTTGGTAGTTAGTTGTTTATGTTATTATGTAATAAAAGACCAGGTTAAGTTTTCGCTTCTTCATATATATTCCATTTCCTACCCATACACCTAGCCACGTTACAACCTTGAAGTCCCTTTGATATGCATTCAAGTTTGGCAATTGTTAAGAGAAGGGTCGATTTAGGTACAAGCTTATAGTTATGCAACCGCCGTTTGCCTTTTGTGTGTCTAGCTCATGGACGCTAGTGCTTACTTGTCGCCGAGAGGAGGGACATAGCGAGGGGTGTGTCATTCTGGGTGTTAAGAAAGGGTTAGTAAAAGTATTACATGTTTATGCTTGGTTTACATTGATCGCTTGTTTGAAAATGATTTGATATGTTGCTTGGGACAAGCAACGGTCTAGTGTGGGGATGTGACGGTGGTTCAAGGAACAACCCTTTTATGATGTTAAAACGCGTGATATTCTCATATTTGGTCGTGTAATTATCTTGAATTAGATAACTACAGTTGCTTTTGTTTCAGGCACATTATGGAGCTTAATATGAAGAAAACGTAGCTTTGGACGGACCACGACGGGATGGAGCAAGAAAGGATGGGAAGAAGGAACAAAACAAGAAAGTGGGGGTCAACCGTAATTTACGGTAGCCACCGTAAATTATGGTGGCCCCCAAACACCCATAATTTCCACCGTAACACAGAAGATTTCCACCGTATCATCCTTGTGGCTACCGTAACTTACGGTGGCTACCGTAAGTTACGGTAGAGGTGACTTTCTGGCACAAGTGGACTCACATATTAAAATCACAAGTGGAGGTGCTTTTGAAGAGAATATGGAGATGTGACGATTTTTTGGCAGAATGTATGGAACTTTTGGCTGGCTTGCTTTGCTTTAAAACATTGAAAAACAATTGATTGGAGAGTGAATTTTCTTGGAACAAGAACATGGGTGTGAGGATGAAGATTCAAGTCATGCTTGGCTAAACTTGTGGTGATCATCCTAGATGTAAGGTTTGCTTTTGAAACACTATGTTTGTGCTTGAATTTCTAGAATGATAACTTTGAATGTTTGTTTGAGTTATTATGGTGTTTGGATATTTGTTTGTAAGTTGTTGATTGTTGTTTGATGTTAACCCAAACCATACGTTCTTGGTGCCATGGGCAATCGAGATATCATGGGAGGGATTAAGGTTGGATAATTGTCAATTGATCATCAAGTAACAACCTCGCATTTTACAATGCGAGTACTTAGTTCTCTTTCATCACAAACGACTATTCAAGCACGAACCATGTCTATGTGGTTCTTTCTAGTAAGCATAAACATAAGTGTGGATTAAAACCTGAAATCTAGGGTGGTCACTTGTTCTTAATCTGTTACAAAAGTACGTTTTGATTTGCAATCTATTTAGTTACTATTAGTTCTTAAACCAAAACAATCCAATTCTTGATATTGAATTTTTGCATTTTAAGGCAATTGTAGTTAATTTACAAGACTATAAATAAACACATATTCCACAAACTCCCTGCGTTTGATAACCCACTTACCGCTAGCTAATTAGTAGTATTTGGTTTTAAATTTGATTGAGACTTCGACCTCACGTCATCATCTTCTTACGACACACGATGTTCGCTTCATAGGCTGCCAACTAATCCATCTCTAGTACTACATCAAATCCACCTAGGGGCATCACATGTAACTTAGCAGCAAACCTATGACCTTCTAACTCTATGGCACAGTCCTCTAATTCCTCAGTAACTCTAGTGGACTTACCAGTAGCGGTTTCTACTTCAAAGGGCTCATCAATGCACTTACTACTACCAGACAATTTAGCACAGAAAATAGCAGAAATAAAACTCCTACTAGCACTAGAATCAAATAACACACAAGCAAGAGTTTGATTTACTAGAAGCGTACCTGACACAACATCGGGGTCCGTCCTAGCCTCCTCCCTGGTCATGGTGAAAGCTCTGGCACTTGCCTTCTGCCCTTCAGTCCCGGCCATCTTCTTTGCCCCGGAACTCTCCTCCCTCGTCCTTCTGCAGTCTTTGCTCATATGGCCCACCTCACCGCAAGTATAACACCTTGGCGCCTTACAGTCTCTGGAGACGTGGCCCGGCTTCCCGCAATTGAAACACACGTTGAACCCCATCCTACATTCCCTCGTATGCTCCTTCCCACACTTGCCACATCTCTTGGTCCCGAGCTTGATGACCCCGCCCTAATGTCATCCATTCTCATCCTCTTGTTGTTCGGGTAAAACCACCACGACCGAACCGTTTCCCATTCCAGTTTCGGTCACCACCGCCTGCCTTCTTCACCTCTGCATCTGCTATCTCCCTCTCATCATAGAGTCTCCCAGCCAAATCCACTGCCGACCTAAAAGTGCTCGGTCGGGCAACAATCATGTGTCTACGAATGACGGCTGGCAGCCCCTGAATGTACCGGTTAATCTTTCGAGACGCCGGCGTTACATGATCCGGCACCAGCCTCGCCATCTCATTGAATTTGGTAGTGTATTGCTGGTGGGTCATGGTTTCCACCTCGAGTTGTAGGAACTCCCTCTCTATCTTATCAAGTTCCCTGTGAGGACACAATTCCTCAATTACCAGCTTCTTCAACTCGGACCACTTCATCTTCCCTATGGCCCTGCTACCCTCAGCTTAGACGATATTGTCCCACCAGCATAGTGCTGAGTTTGTAAAGGAATGGGTAGCAAATTTCACCTTCTGATCCTCCCGGCACTCGCTGATCTCGAGTACCGCTTCCATCTTCCTTACCCAACGGTGGGCGGCAGCAGCATTGCCATTTCCATCAAAAGTCGGGGGCTTGCACCTCTGGAATGCCCCATAGCTGCATCCCTTGGTCGTCACCCCTACTACATCATCCTCTTCCTCATCAGACACTACTATCTCAGGATCCGGTCGTCCCTCTTCTCCCTTGCTTTCCTTTCCAGTCGACCCTCTCCTGTCCTCCTTCTCCTTTCTTTTCTCGTTCCTCACCGCTCGAATAACATCGGTCACTACAGACGGCATGACTGCCTGCAGGACCTGGTGTACCTCATCAGCAATCGCCTCCCTAGCTGAGGCATTCAGGCTGGTAGTCTCGTTTTCTTCATTCCGGTTATGAACCTCAGGGTTCTAATGAGTCGTCTCAGGAGCTTTAGAACTGCTCCTAGTCGTACGTGGTCGACCTCTGCCTCTAGCAGCCTTGGAGGGTTTCTTCCCAGCCATTTCCTATGCACTATAAGATTCAAACACTAAAACAGTCATTCAAGGAAACAGCTCAGTTTATGTCAAGTATAGTAAGTCCCTAATTACAGTGGCCAGTTGTGATTATCCACTTACTTTACTCTCCACACCCCAAGCACTTCCTATCCTAACTAAATCAGCATCTAAATCTACTAAGAACACATAAATCACATAGCACACGTACATAATACTGATTAACTTTTAAGAAAAGCAATACCTGATGGCACGTAGCTACTCGGGCTGACATCCCTCTTCCTGTCCCATTTTCAGTTTAAGTTAAGGTTTATTTTGAAAATATTTACCCATTTCACTTAAACTTTGGCTCTGATACCAACTTGTAAGGCCCCGTTTCCGGGACGCTCACAGTTGGTCATCCACAGCATAAAACATTACATATCATAGATCTAAGCAGCGGAATTAATTTAACAAAAACCATTCACTCATTATAAACACTGTTGTTAAGCAATACATTGTAGTTCATGGGTCACAAAATGATTAGTTAAATGAATTACAAAACAACAGTATTGTCAAAACATAAATAGGTGTCAATCTTGCCCTGCCGAGTAACCATCCCCACGTGCCATCCTCAGCAACGAATTACCTACCAACTGGAAAATACATAAAAGTCAGCGTTGCTGAGTGAGTTCTAGTTTTATAATTAAAATACTTTACTTTTTATTCAAAACCGTTCCTCATTTTCATATGTGATCACACATCGTACGTACACTTAGGTAACATTATTATTATCTTCATCATCGTTCAATTCGTACTTTTACCATTCTTTTTTCGGTCTTTTGCAACACAGAGTTGCTCACCCATTAGCAATCTCATGTATTGCAAAACTGTTGGTCTTTTGCAACACAGAGTTGCTCACCCATTAGCAATCTCAAGGATTGCAAAACTGTTGGTCTTTTGCAACACAGAGTTGCTCACACATTGCCAATCTCAAAGATTGACCCTGTGTGCATCCTTAGAGGTAGCGAACCCGCATCACAGTTGAGCTAACACCTGCCAGGGGTGTGCACCTCCATACATTTGCTTGCAAGACTTATGTTCATTCATTTACGTTCCACTTTTCTTTATCATTAATCTTTCACTTTATTAATGATAATAATTCCTGTCTTGATCATGATCATACCACGTAGAGTCATACAATATTATTATTAATAAGTAATAATAATAATAATAATATTAATAACCCTAATCATAATATTAATTATAATATTAAGAATGAAAGGTTATAATGACATTCAAACATAATCATATGCATTTAATAATCCATAG